>JARVJO010000096.1:15311534-15357998 GCA_031762555.1 Cynodonichthys magdalenae
CTTCATATATGGCAACCCGGATTTGGATGCAGCTGGCCCTTTAAGAGGAGCGGGAGGAGGCTGGGGATGGGGTCCGCCGGAGCATCTTGGCTGCGGTGTTTTTGTCTGTCAGTGAGCGCCTGAGCCGAGTTAAGGCTGGAAGGATTTCCGAAGGACGGGTAAGAGCTGTGGATAAGTTCCATCTTATCTTTTCGTGTAAATAAAAACACGTTACTTGTGTTTGTTAAATGTGTTTGGCGGGTTTCAGTCGACGCGGCTTTGACGGGACTTTTCTTTATAGCGAAGCGTCGGTTCTGCCCAAAAATGACTTCGCCGGTTATTTCTCCGAAGTGGCGGATCCTCCTGAGCCCTAAAACCACCTCTAAATGTAAAGAAACCTTTATAATATGATTTAGTGTGAAAACTGACGGGGTTTTATCCGTTTAGCGACAGCCCTTTCTCCTGCTACAGGAATGCGTGTGAGTGTTTTGGTCGCTGCTGCTCCGGTGCTTTTGTTTAGAGCATCACCGGAGGAGCCAAACATGCCCTTAATTATTTTATAATCTTATTTTTTTATTTAACCTGAAAGTGCTTCTTTCAGGAAAAAAAAATAGGCACATTTAAAGGGTTGTTTTGAGATGTAATTAGTTAAAATATTTATATAATATGTAATTTACAATTGTTTACCCAGAAAACTTGTGGAAAGGACTTGACTTTACAGTCTCTGCCTTTGGCTGTTTATTTAAACTGTTTTAAGCTTTGTGACAAATTTCTGTAAACTGTTGACTGTTTTACAAGAGCTTTACACTACGGATTCCTAGAAGGAGAAGGGAGAAAAAAACATTTTCCCCCTCTCTTTGCACATCCTTAGCTAATGCACAAAATGTTGCAGCATTTCAACATTTTTAATTTCATTAAAAATGCGGAAAAAAAACCTTAATTAATCCAGAAAGAACTCTGGGGAGAGGGTGGGTCCTGAGTTCTCATTACTTCCAGATGTTTTTCTTTGCACTTTTTCTCTCCAGATTTTTTGGGTTTAAAGGTAGTAAAGATAAAGTTTATATGGAAAAAGTGGAATAAAAGTGTTGCTCAGCTGAGGAACAATCCAAAAGCATTTTGTTGGGGCAACACTTTCTCAAGTTTTTTGAAGACTCATTTAGAGGCCTGGCATGACTTCACATGAAGGACTCTCAGCTACTACTACAACCACATTTGACTCAAAATCTGTAGATTTCACTGAGTTACCACCAGTTTTTGTGGATTAAGCTTTGATGGCCTGCATTGTTGATGACCATCCTATGATTACTTTCTGAGAGTTTCATTAAAATGTGTGAAGTAGTTCATGAGATATTTTGCTAACAGACAAACAGACCCTTAAAAATGTTTAATGAAACAAGTAAAACTGATTATTTGTGGCTCAATACGGTTCTTTGAGAACACAACCCATCTTTGTACGAGATGTGATGGTTCATGATGCAGACTCTGTGGTACATTATATGGGTTTGCCAGAAAACACGTCAGATGTTGTTGTTATGAAGGACATGCAGAACTTGGCAGGATGTGGGGGTGTAGTCATCAGCCTGTTACACTACATCACACAATACGCCACTGTCCTGCTGTTGTATAATGACTTTCTGGACGTATTAAATCACCTGACAAGGAGTAGCTTGTAGCAGCTGTGTGGCACTCAAACTAAGCAGGGTTCCCCACAGTCCTCATATTTCTGTTAAATGTGCATCTAAACAGTATTTGTTAAAACAAATATTTTACAGTTGAACTCAAACAAGGTTTCGTTGTCGGCAAAAAAAAAACATCTGGTGAGAACTACGGCAATAATAGTGACAATTGAGTTTTCAATTTAAGAATCTTTGTTCCGATCTAGTTATTTTCATCATTTTTGTTTTGTCTGAGCTGGAATGTGATTGTCTCATTACAGGGTTTGGATCCAGGGGTGCTGTGTAGGAATGCAGAGCCATAAACCCCATTTGCACAGCATGGCCACACGCTGGGCTTTTAAATGGTTTAGTGAGACTAATGAAATTACATCCTGGACCTTCATAATATGGTCTGTCACACTGTCCTGGGTTCATTACAGATTAGCGTCTCTGAACAGTTTTATGGGATAACTTATTAACTTCCCTGTTTAAACAACACACATCATCATTATTGTTTATGTTCTGTCACTATAAAGATGCTTAAGATGTGTAAAATGTGGCTAATTGACCTTTTTAAGTTTATATTCAGACAGTCAGGTTGGGTTTGTTTAGTTTTCAGTGTTTAACCCATAAAAACCTACAACTTGTGAGAAACTTCACTCTAAATGTATTTTTATCAGCTTTACAACAAACTAGAAATATAACACAAACAAATTCAAGCATTCCTTGAAGGAATAATCTTAACTTTCAGCTACTACCACTTCACATTATATATCTGAGCCATTTTTGTTTTGGTTAATGCCGCCTTGAGCTGAACTGACTGAACATGTTTCATTAAAATCCATTCAGTGGTTTATGAGATATTTTGCTAACACAAAAACAGTTAATGCCAAAGTTTTAAGCAAATGCTCAGAGTAAATGTTGCAGACAGGCTTTTAGGTAGGATTTTATAAGAGGGCATCGACACTTTAGCCCCTCCCCCCCCACATACACAAACCGAAATTTACGTATGTTTAAAAAAAAAACATACAACAGCTGCTGCTGATGTTATAAAATCGCTTCCCACCTCCTCTGTTCAAATTTATTCTTCATGTGTCTTTGTCTGGCTTCATAAAATACCCGCGGTCATCTTCACGCCCTTTACGAAATTTTATGGAAGTTTACAAAATTACTTAACCTTACAGATGGACCGGTATTGGAGTTCGTAAAAACAATTTACAGATGATACTCAGCTACTACTACACTGAATTTTAGCTCTATATTTGTAAAATTCTTTCAGTTATAGCTATTTTTATATTTCCTAATATCATTTGGTTGTTGTGGCCATTTTGAATTGGGTTGACTCCAAAAGTTAATCATGTAATGATTAATTTCTTTAAGTTTTACAGTAAAATATTATAACAGACATACATGGGCAAAAACAGAATCGTTTACCTTTTTCATTTGTTTTTATTCTAAACTGCTGATCCAGCAAATAATTAAATTGGTTTGTCTTGAAAACATTCACGTTGCTTCAGACCTTGAATCTGAGTCGAATCTGATCAGAACTGAAATAAGCTACTTTTACTAAAGTTGACTCTTTTTAAGCCTACCTAACTGAATTATTCATGTTGTCACTTTAGAAGGACTTCTGCTTGATGAGACGTTTTTGTGTGCGTGAGCTGATTAGTTTCTAAGCTGAGGATAAGTCAGTATTGATGAATGCTGATGCAGAAAAGACAATAAGTTAATACGACTACTTACTATTAATGAAACTAGTGTGGTGAGGTTTATAGTGAGCATATGGGTAGATCTGCTTTTGTAATCCTAATTATAGTAGCTGATTATCTTCCTGAATTATCTGTGATCTCTTTTAATACATTAATGACTTAGAAAAGCCAGATGGGTCGTTCTGTCCACTAAGTGAATGTGTGGATATTTTCCTGTCCTTGCTTGTTGTTTTGATGTTCTGAGTGTCTTCATTAACAAATCTTTTCAAATCAGGAAGTAATTGATGCGATCCTCGAGCAGAAACCACTTAACGGCTTCACCACAGCAGGAAGTTTACGTCTTCTGCTCGACACACGCCGATGTGATCTCTAAACCCAAACTTAGCTCTGAATGGTCTCTCGCTTCGTCTCGCTGCTGTTTGGACGTCGTCTTGTCTTTTCTTCTTCTCCAGACGCTGCCTCTCTGCTCTGCATCAGTCTTAATCCCCACCTCCACAGCTGCTCAGGAATTTACTCCCAAATGCATTTTTCTTTTGGTGTGTATCTTTTTTCCGGTGCTGCTCCTTGCCGCTCAGCCCCACCCTTGCTTAGTTTCCTGTTGGAGGTCAGCACAATGACCAATAGCAGACTGGCGGGTATTTACTCTGCTCCTGTTCCAGGAGTAATGTGAGCCGACCAGCCCCTCCTTTTGGCTTGACTCATGCTACCACCAGACGGCTGAGGCCCAGTCAGCTCTTCTACACCATCACTCTTTAATGTAAAAAACAGGACTTTCTTTTTTCAAGAGGGCAGACAGTCATGAACATCCCATTGGGTTATAATTTCACTGTCCTGAATTTAAAGACCATAGTCGAAAACCACACGTCTCTTTAGAATGCACTAAAACAGGCTAATATCACATTAATATGAGATCATCTGGCTTTAGTACAGTTGGCAAAGGACCTTTTACTGGATGTCAAGTAGTGACGTACTCTATTCTATCACTTTAACCCTCCTCTTTCACTAAAACTCATGGTTCATTTTGACCTAAGGGTAGCAGGATGTTTAAGCCAAGTAGCAGCAGAGATTTAAGGAAAATGAAGAAATCTCTGAAACTGCATTTGTGACCTTTTCAGTAACGTCTAAGTCTGGTGAACATCTATATTCAGGCTTTTTAGTGGTCAAAGTGTCCGGTTGTTTTTAGTTCAACAATGTGTTGCACATTGTGTGCTTTTTCTACCAACAGTCTATTTTAGAGGTTTAGAACAAACAATGATGCAGCCTGCAGTGTGGAGCCTTTTAAGGCTATGAGCTTTATTTACTTCTTTGCAGTCTTTTCATGATGTTTTTAATTTTCTTCATCTAATACACACCTAAACATTTCATTTGGTCTCAGCAGCAGGAGTTGCTGGAGTAAAAATGTGACAAGTTCTTCTCATTTTGGAAGTTTCCATCTCAGTAGCATTAATTTTTTCTTTCCCCTCCCTTTTCTACATTTCGCCCCCCCCTTTTTTTTTTTTCCCCCTTCACATCCCCATTTGTTCTCTCCCACCTTCCCTCACATGTTGCACTGTTTAACGTTCCCCCTCTGCTCTCCTGCTTCCTTTTTTTTCCTCCTTTCATTTGTGCTTCCCTCCTTGTTACTCTTTCTCCTGGGCTGGGAGGAAGTGACTGGTTTATTTTTGTGTCCTTGGGGAGCCCCGAGATGAAAATCCCCTTCCTGTAATCCTTTCTTCAGCACATCTCAAACCGTTATCTCTGTTTAGCAACCGAAACGAGCTCGTTGACGCCAGCACATAAACTGATGTGAGACCCTTTGACCATTTGAAAAATGTGATTTTTTTTTTCTCAGTAGGCTGTGGCTGATGTTTTATACAAATAAAATTAAAAACAGCTAAATCTGATATAATTTGTGACCCTAACTGAATAAATCAACTTAATAGGTACAGCTGTGTTTGTTGGTCTGTGGGAGTCTTCAGGCCTCAGACAGTGTTGATGTGTTGGAGGATCTGTGTGTTTTCATGTGTGGTGTGGGAGGCCATGGGAGTTTGGTTAGGTTCCTCTGTATCCTTTAGTATTTTCCTTACACAACTATTTGGTATCTGTGCCAATGCAGGGGTTATAAAGTGAAATATCTGCATAAAATTTATATCATTCCATCCTGTAGTTTGGGAATAACCTTTTTTTCATACATTTATGTAAAATATATTTCTATTCAGTTTGGGATGTCGTTTTTTTTTTTTTTTTTCAGGATCTTTCCAAAACAGAGCCACAAATAACCAGTTTCTACAGTTTGAGATCCCAGTTCAGCTTGACAGCGGTTCAGATTTTGCTTGTTTTAGTTCCACTTTCTTTCAGTGTGCGGGTTCACAACGGCACTTCATTAAATGTTTGTTTGTTTTGAGGCCAATTTCTTCGCCGCACACTCGTCCGCTTTGTGTTTCTCTCAGTCTCTCTGTCTCTGAGATGCCCCTCCTTGCTTTCTATTAGAACCAGCTGTGGAGCCGGGGCCTGAATGAATGGCTCTTTGTCGACGATCTGCCCCCCTCCACCCTCAGTGGCACTGGCTGACAACACTATTAAACAATGGACTGGACAACAACAGGTCCTGTTATGATATTATGGAAAGGTCACACATGACTGAGAAGATTTCAGGCAAAAAAAATGTTGACCACGCTTTTCCTGGGTCTGAGCCGCCAAAGCCGAAGTCTGAGACTTAGCAGACGCTGTCACCCAGCTTATCCTCTGAACGGCAGTTAATTGAGGGAATGCTTTAAAATCAGCCTTGCCTGCATAGGTGATTACTTTTCCCACCAAACAGGAGGGTGTGTTTCTGTGCCACGGGATTTGGGAGCGTTAGTCACAAGAATACAGCAGGCATTGCCCAATCATGTGGGAGGGCGACTCCCGCTCCTGGCCTTGAATTGATTAGAGCGCCCTGAGCCGGAGGGAGGAACAGGGTGGCGGGGAAGAGTTCCAGAAAGCTCGGAGAGGAGAACATAAACATGGATCATCCATGAGGTGGAGTGAGTGGCATCTCATGAGGGTATATTCTTCACATCCGCCTCCTTGGTTGAAACCACTGGAATGTTTTGGAATGCTTTTTCTGGCTTTGCAACTTGTGTTTAAAGTCTCATGGGGGCCACTATTTTGTAACCTGTCATAAGCCTGTTTTATATCCTGTGTCAATAGTTCCGCTCACCTTTAATGGAATTTAATGCATGCCTCATGATGACTAAGTCCAGATAGCGCCCTTATTTTTGTTTTCTCGCTTTTAAACTGCTACAGTAGAAGCAGTGGCAGCCAAAGTTCAGCTTTTCTTTCTTCGTGTATCCCCACAGGTGCTGACTGTAAAAGGAAAGAGGAGCGAGGAGCCTGGGGAGGAGACAGCCCATCCTCACAGCGCAAGCAGCTGGTATGAAGCAGAAATTAAATCCCTCTTTTCCTAAGTCACAAACCATTCCTGAGCAAAGTAGACTTCACCAAAACCAGAAAGGCAGCGGAAAATTCCGTAAAGATCTTTTGGTATGGGAAAATGGGATTTTTATTGCCTATCAACAAAAGGCAGGCTTTTGGAGTCTGTCCAATTCACAATGAAAACCAGAGCTAATGCTAGGCAACACAAAAAGCCATTTTTACTAAATTTGAATTAAAATTATATAAATTTGCAGTGGTAGTAGCTGAGACATTTTGAGAAACTGCACCAAATTGCACAAAATGTTAATTTTAAGGTTGACCAAAATGACTCCGTCATCACTTCTCAACATGAGCTGATCTAAAAGTCTGACATGAAAGGTGGCAGGCGACAGCATTCCTCCAAGGCATGCTAGGCTTTTAATTGTATTTTTTGGCAATGCTTAATTTTAATCCTCTGTAATGGCAATAATCATAAGGCGAGGCAGCGAGTCTGATAAACTTCGGAGAACCGAGTTCAAAACGCATCCAGGCATCCTGAACGAGTCCTGAGGGTGGTCTCGATCCTCTGACACACCAAAGAGTAAGAATGTTTATAGTTGCTGTAAATCAAACCAGAATTTCAAACCTCCAGATGCAATGCTTGAGTTTAGTTGTAAGTAAATAAAAAAAAATAAAAAAAATTTGTATAACAGAATGACAAAACAACTGCATGATGTGATTTGTTATATGACATCCTACAGGACATACTGTAGACATGTAATTTGTGCTGGATGACCTGCATCTTCCCCCCCTGAGGGCCAGCTTAATCTTAATAGCAGAGAATGGAGGGAGTAGACCAGGCGCTACTAGCTTCCTTTTAGTTTGGTATGAAGTTGTAGAAGGTGGGGACTGGGGGGGTGTCCTGGTTGAAAATGGCCAGGGTGAGTTGTTTGAACAATGGTAGTATGTTGTAGGGGAAAGGCGAACACTGGTTTCTGTTCAACTGGCATTTCAAAGGAACTCTGTGTAAGAGCTGAGAGAGGGAAGAAGGTCAGACACTCCTCCTCCTCCTCAGCAGACACTCATGGGAATATGTACACACATCTGAAGCATCCAGCTAGCCACTGATGGAAGAGCAGATACGAAGACCGGGTGGCGTGGGCGTTTCAGGGGAGAAAAAGTGCTTTCCGAAAAGAGAAATTTAAAGCAGAAACAAATAAGAATGTGAAGATGTGAATTGAAGGGGAAGAAAGAGAAAACCACTCTGTGGAGTCAAGAGAAACTGAGTGGACGGCAGCCTTTGTGTCTGGATAGGATGTTTGGTTACTAAACTACCGACTCTAATTATATCTCATCAACTGTCCTCTTTCTGTCCTCCACCCTCCTGCCCACAAACTCTCACACTCAGTTTCTCTGTCACACACACTGTGGCACTTCCAAACACTCCTCTGTGTCACTTTCTCACACTTTTGGCCATACCAACACCGCACTACAACATGCAACACATAATCAGCTTGACATTTAACACTGAAGACAAACAGACACTCAGACTGAAGGATGATGGCAGGGAGCCAAAATTCCTTTTAACTTTTAATGTTTCATGATGATATTTAAAATCAACTATTCATCTTTTTTTAATCTGCAGCCTCCTGTAGTTTGTAGTATTTACAGATGTGGATAAATCTGTTTGTACCCTTTCATTAAAAAAAAAAAACCCACAATGGTCATTAAAATAACTTGAAACTGGTAAGTAATATTATTAAAACACAGACTGATGACCAACTAATGAAAATCAGACCCTGCTTTTGAATTATTAAAAATAATATATAGATTACACTGAAAAAATAACTTGTAGGATTGACTAAATAAAATCCTCATAACAATTTGCACTAGCACTTTTCAAGTAAATTTGACTGCTGTATTATCGTAGCGGGGGGGGGGGGGGGGGTAACTATATAACTTCAGTTGTTATGAAAATGCTGTATATATCAAAAATAAATTAGACTTAGTATCATAGCCTATCTAAACACATTAACATTGGCCTTTGTCTTTTTTAAAAACCTCCTACCGTTTCCGACACTCCCACTTCAGCACGTCTTCACAACAATGCTTCAGAGGGGTGCTCTATGGGGTGGGAGCTAATATAAATATGACTTTTAATTTAAAACTAATGAGAATTTTTAATCAAGTAAATTCTACAAGCTATTTTTTTAGTGTAATGAAATTTGTCTCAACAACCAAGAAGGTCCTCTCAAATTAACATTTTGCTGCACAACTTTTTGAGTCAATGACTGGAATCAATTAGTTTATAATCCCAATTAATCTGCACCTGTCGACAGGTGTCTCAGAGTTGAAAACTTCCTTTTCCAAATCATTTGATTTTTGCTCATTTTTTTACTATTGCTTTTGTCAGTTTTAAGCTAATTTACTGACCTTTTGTGGGTTTTTCTTTTTTTTAATGAAAGAGTACCAACATATGTATCTACGTCTGTATGTAAGGTTGAGTAGAAGTTTTTATCTGGGCCGTTGGATAAATTCCTCATGCCCTATCTATCTAACTATGATTCTTCCCTCCATTTGATGGATCGGTTGGGCGGGGCTTAAAATGTCCTCATTGAATGGGTATACTGTGTGTGAATGCATAGTGTTTTCACAGCTCCATGGTGTGTGGTCACCTCGTTACAGAAAGGCGATGAATGAGTACAGATAAGAGTTTTCACGCAGAGAAATTGAACTGAACACAGCAGCACTTCAAAAATACCAAATCAGTTTAGTCAGTGTTTCCAAGTGCCCTACTTTTCACAAACGAGCAAGCACCAGTTATGGTCACAAGACAGAGACAGGGGGGAGAAGAAGAAACAAGAAATGGCCTCATACTCAATCAGATTACATATGCTTTAAGAAAAAGCTGCTTTTAACTTGAACTTGTGATCCCAGCTCCTTTAAAGCTATAGTATTATAATTATAATCAACCTATGCTGTTGATGACTTAAACATTACATCCCCTGTTCCCACAAAGCAATGACCTAGAAAGTTAATCTTTTCCAAGAAGACACAAACTCTGAGCAATTGGGAAAAAAAAGGATTTATGCTGTTGCTGCCAACATGTTGCTTTCTGTGGAAAAAGTCAGTCTTGTTTGGGGTTTATTTTAGCTTTTTTTTTAAATGCATTACTTTGAAATAAATCCCATAAGTTGATATTCAGTTACTATGTTGTCTGTAATGAATTAGAAAACAAGCTGGTGGGACAAAAAAAGAACTCCTGATTATCAGCTGATTAAAAAAGTAGGAGAAATAACTCGAAAACCCTAAAAAAAGAAGAAAAATAACTGAAGTGGAAGACATTTTTAAAAAAGCCAATGGGGGAGAAGGAGCAGAGACTGTCTGCAAACTTTAAATTGAGAAGGGAAGTAAGTGTGCACGGATGATTCCTAATAAGGCTGCAACTGGCAAACCTCTGTCCTGGAATCAGCTGCCAGGAAACTTTCCCCTGTAACTCTTTTTTTTATTTATTTATTTTTTTTTTCTTCTGCTGCGAACAGAAGCAGACACACAAGCTGCTACGCTTCAGAAAATGAGTGGGTAAAAATACAGATGGGGGTTTAGTAGAAGAAAAAAGTCAATTTATCCCTAATCATTGTACAGTAAAAAACAATAATATAAAAAATAATAATAATAATAATGCAAGAATTTTTGGGCTTAATCTGATATGATACAGAATGCAGAGAATGACTCACTAGTTGTGTTGATGTAGATGATGTCAGCCATTAACTTGGTCCTAATGAAAGAAAATTTATTTTTATGAATGTTTATATGATTATTTTAATTTTAAATCTGTTTCTCAACAGGTGGGAGGTTCTGTGTGAAGCAGTGGCAGCCACAGGCTCATCATGGCTCAAGTGTTGCACATGGACCCCGGTTTCCCAGGTACCACCTGTGTTTGTTTTACTCAAAATAATAATTATAAAGTCAACAAAAAAACAAGCAGTCTGAACAAATCATGAAAAAAAGGAGCAGGTTGGCTCAGGATTATATTATTATTATGTATATTAAAATATATATTTGTACAATTATAAAAGGCATCCAAGAAACAAATGTGACAGAAAATAAACTGTTGAAAAAGTAAAGCTTGGAGCATCTAATTTTTGGAATAAAAACTATTTTTACTACTGGAATGTGTGTAAGTTGATGTGTTTTTTTATTTATACTGTCATAATTTATTTTTTATAACCACGATCTTTTATTTTGTAGTCATGCTCAACCACTTTATTACATTTAGTCAGTAGCATGCATATAAATAATAGTTCATTTTGGTTAAGATTTACTGACGCAGAGTTAATATTAAAAAAAGACCTCTTAGACTTAACTACAATCCATTGGATAAATGTTTCAGAATACACATAAATACGCAGCAACCCAGAAATTATGTTTTTTTCTGAAGTCTGAAACAAAGATTAGACACTGATTTCCGTTTAAAGTTGATTTCCTTCCCCCGCAGGGAAACTGAACCCGCCTGCTCCTCCGTCCCTGCACACCAAAGAACAGGAGGCGCCCTACTCAGTGGAGACCCCCTATGGCTACCGTCTGGACCTAGACTTCCTCAAATATGTTAACGACATAGAAAAGGGGAACACAATCAAGAAGGTGCCTATGCAACGTCGCCCACGCTATGGCTCCCTGCCCCGTGGATACGGCTACGCCGGCTCCTGGTGGACCTCCACAGAGTCTCTGTGCTCTAACGCTAGCGTGGACAGCCGGCATTCCTCATACTCTTACTGTGCCCCGGGCTACCACACGTCACAGAGGCCCAGTTTTAGTACGGCTCGGGTGGAGAAAACCCTTTTAGATGCTCGCAGGAAGCTGGAAGAAGAGAAAGAAGGGCGGCGATTCTCCAACCTAGGCAGCATGCACAGCAGTGTAGTGGGCTCGAACACCTCTATCAGCAGCGCACACAGCTTCAATCGGGCTCAGGGTGGAGGTGGGTCCTTTACTCCCATTAGCTCTGGCCTGTCCACGCCCGTGACTCCAACTCCTGCCCACTTGCAACATGTCAGAGAGCAGATGGCAGCGGCTCTCAGGAAGATAAAGGAGCTTGAGGAGCAGGTGAAGACCATTCCTGTGCTGCAGGTTAAAATCTCTGTGTTGCAGGAGGAGAAACGGCAGCTCAGCGTCCAGCTAAAGAGCCAAAAGTTTCTTGGCCACACTCTGGGTTTTAGCCGAGGTCGTACCCGTGGGGAGCTCTACATCGACATTCCTGAAGAAGATGTAAGCGCTGGAGTTAAAATTAGGAACAAAACAGCCGAGCCTGTGTCTCCAACCATAGCTGAAACCTCCAAGCAAGACTCGGGCTGTGAGATTGAGGACACAGTGATTGTCGGTGGAGCCCGACCCGATGCAAAAAGGGAAGTACGCACCATTGGAGTGGGACCAGAGGACTGTAGGGGCACCCGTGACGTGGGGGTCTGGGTTCGGGAGAAAGATCTGGGTCTACCGTCTGAAACAGAGACTCTCAAAGATCAAGTAGGTCAGCTCGAGGGCAAGTTGAAGAGGACAATGCAGGAACTGCAGGCTGCACAGCAGCAGGTCTCAGTGGTCCAAAAGGGCCCTCAGGCGGAGCATCCAGTAATAGCAACCAGCGTGGGGTGGCAGGAGCCACAAGGCAGCAGCCTGCACACTCTGGTCAGCTTCACACAGCAGCCACATCAGAGACAGCAAAGAACTGTGGGGATCCAGGTGTACACACTGGAGAAACCCACAGTGGTGGAGGTGGGCACGCTGCTCCAAGCAGAGACCTGCAGCTCCCCCTCACCTCAACCAGCGGGTGGAGTAACGGAGGGACACCACAAAGGACAAAGTGAAGGTCAGAACTTTGCTGGTGAAGTAGGACAAAACACACAAACTTGTTTAAACACAATCTTTATCCAAACATTAAAACATTTTATAAAACATGTAAAGTTCAGTTTCTGTTGAGTATTAGATGTTAAACAAAATGTGCAAAATCACATAAATATAAGTCTAATACAAAACCACCACCAACTTTAGCATGAAAAACCTTGTTATCATCCAAGCTTATTGTATTTCAGCAAATTTTATTTTCACCACAGTGTCTATTTTACTGCATTTCTTTGTAAAAGTTTATTTTTTTCCCAACTCTCAGAAGGTCCAGTTGAGTTGCCGATTGCAGTCAGCTCCAAGCAGGTACGCGACGTCCTGAAAAGCGGGTTGTCTACCTCGGTGCCGGTTGCTAATCCTGCCATTGTTGTAGCATCTGGTAATCAGATCGGTCTGGTGCATTCCAAAGAAGAGACACAAACAGCCACTGAGCACAGACAGCCACAAGCAGGTACGTGGACCGAGTCCTCCACCTGTATCCTATTTTATTCTACACATCTCAGGTTTTAGACTTTGTGTTTGATTAATGATGTCCTTTTTTAGCCTCGTCTCCTCAGTCCTCATTAAGATCAATTATGAAGCGGAAAGCAGAAGGTGAACCAGGCTCTCCCACGACAAAGAAAAACCTGCAGTTCATTGGAGTCAACGGAGGGTAAGATCAGTTGCATCTGTTTTGGTCAAACCTTGAAAATAACATTATGGGTAATCTCATGCAATATTGTCTAATCTTGCATGATTTGATTGCATGAAATGATTAAAAGGGGTAATTATTTTACAGTTATGACTCCAGTTCATCAGATGACAGCAGCAGTGAGAGCTCAGATGAAGGCAGTGACTCCAGTGAATATCATGAAGCCAGAGAAAAACTACCAGAACTTACCATCCAGCACCAACACACAATCCTGCCCCAAGAAGAAAGCGCCGGTGTACCTCAGCAACCCGCAGCCAAACGTCCAGACTCGCAGCACCGTCCCAGCCATTCCACAACTGCAGACACGAGACAGTCAGAGAAAACTCCTCCGTCACCAGCGACAGACACTGTTGTGCAAAAATGTGCCTCAGACTCCACCTCAACCCCTCCATGCCCAGAAAAGGATTCTGCCTCTACAGTAACTGTTGAACAGTTATCAGAAAAGCACACTGTCACTCAGGAGATCACTTCCACATCAACAAACACTGAGTCCACACCTGCTCAGAACTCCATTAAACCCTCAGTTACCTCTGAAACTGCCAAACAAGAAACACCTGCCCCCTCCTGTCAGCCAGAGTCCAAGCCAGCAGATGCAACTTCCAAACAAGTTCGGTAAGTAAACTCAGCTACCAGACAGTCTGCTCGTTAGGATTAAATCTATGTGACTGACAGTTGGTTTTTTTGCTTGTCTGTGTAGATTGGAGCTGAGTGAAAGCTTCATGTCAGCTCTGTATTCCCTGCAGAAAGCCCTGGGGGAACCAAATGCCTTCAGCCAACAAGGAGCAGTACGTACTCGATCTAATTCAGAACGTAACTCTTTCTAGGAATTCTTAAAACTACTTGTTGCATCTCCAAGCTTTAGCTTTAGAACCCACTTCTTAAGAGCTGAAAAGCCGAATAATAGTTTTGTTGAATTCCAACTAGAGCTGCATAATATATCGATTGAGCATCGTCATCTCAATGTCTGTGCGTAATAGTTACATTGCAGGTCCTGTGATGTAGCAGGCAAATTAAATCAAACTGCACTAAACAGTCGCGTGTAACGGCTTTTATTTTGATGGGTCACTTACGCAGGTGAAAGCGGGTGGCCTTATGCCAAAAAGCTAAAACTTTCATTTGGTTGTGAAAATTCTGGGACAACGGCAACTTTTTTTCAAGAAATGGTGTCTGTGAATTCTCGAGTTATGGAGGAAAAGGAAAAGGATCTTGACAAAATGAGGAAGACGAGCGAAAATCATAAACTGAAGGAAAAGGGGTAAAATAGTGTGACGGAAACGGAATCTAAGATGGATGCAGAGGCAACATGTTGGGTGGTAAAACAATTCATATTTGCAACATGCACTCAGGTCCCAACAAAATAAAAGATAAGAATAACTCAAATACAGACAATAAACATACTTGTAACGTGCATAAATAAAGAGGTAAGATCGGTGAAGGTTCAGCATCAACAGAATGTTGTTCAAGTCATCTGTTGAAAGTGCTTTATTTATTTTTTATATCACAATATGTTTGTTCGTCAAGGTTAGAAAAAAAATGTCAATGTCATGTTTATTTCTAAAATCGTGCAGCCCTAGTTCCAACAAATCCTGTTTTCTCTTTGATTTGCTTTCTCATGAGTTCAGGACAGAGCTGTGATTTTCTGTTTGTCCAGCAGTCCAAGTGTTTGTTTGCTCTAAGTGTCCTCATTGTGTCTGACCTCAGAGGGCGGCGTACACCGCCGTGCTGCAGGAGTGGCTGCGTGTGTCCTGTAACAAAGCGGCCGACACAGCAGTTGTCAAGGCTTATATGGACACCTTCGCCTCCGTCTCCCCTCAGCTGTTGGAGTTTGTGATCAACATGGCAGATGGCAATGGAAACACAGCTCTCCACTACACCGTTTCTCACTCTAACTTCCCGGTGGTGAAACTTCTGCTGGACACGGGTCAGTTGTTTCCTTGTTCAAAAATATAAAATCTGAAGAGAAATGGCGTTTTTAGCAAAAGTGGAGTGTGAATGTTGAAATCCTACGACCAAGCTAATAAAGCAAAACACTAGCTAAAAGCTAAAGAATGGATCATATGAAGTTAATATTTTGTTATAATGAATAAAATCTGTGTTTTTTGTTATATGATTGACTGCATTAATTAGTCTCTTGGACATTCCTGGATGCTGCTGTATCACCTGTCACACTGATTGCCCTTGTTACCTGACAGGTCTGTGTAATGCTGACAAGCAGAACAAGGCGGGCTACACGGCCATCATGCTGACGGCTCTGGCCGCCTTCCACTCTGACAGCGACCTTCAGACTGTCCTGCAGCTGCTGCGCACCGGGGATGTCAACGCCAAGGCCAGCCAGGTGCGCCCTCTACTGCTCGTTAGGTCTCACTGCATCTCAATTCTGAACATAACTCCTGGACAAAAAAAAATACTTGAACATCTGTGATGACCAATCCTGGTCCTCGAGGGCCACTATGATTTGAATGAAGGAGTAGAAAACTGGCTTCTGCAAAACTTGAAGACCTGCTGAAGAGCAGAGGAACAACTAAAACGTGCAGCTAGAAAACCAGAAAGATGCTTTTTAGAATTCAGTTGTATCTCCGTACACAAGGTTTCTTAAATAAGTGTTGCTGCAGTCTTTATGGCTGTGGAAGTATAAACTTTAATGACCTGTGTTCACAGGCCGGACAGACTGCTCTGATGCTCGCAGTGAGTCACGGTCGAGGGGACATGGTTCGGGCGCTGCTGTCCTGCGGCGCCCAGGTCAACATCCGTGATGACGACGGCTCCACGGCGCTCATGTGCGCCTGTGAGCACGGTCACGTGGACATTGTTCGCCAGCTTCTTTCTGTCCCGGGCTGCGACGCGACTCTCACCGACAATGTAAGCGTTTCTTGTCCACTTGTCTAAATGAAGCTGATGCTCGTCGTCTCACCTGACTCGTGTCGCTGTGTCCTGCAGGACGGCAGCACTGCCCTGTCCATCGCCCTGGAGGCCAGCCAAAACGACATCGCTGTTCTTCTGTACGCTCATCTCAACTTTGCCAAGCCTCCGTCTCCTGTGAGTACACTCAGCACACTTGTGTCAGGGAGTATGAGTCAACAAAATCTGAACTGTAGATTTGACAAAACTAGTTTTCCTCTGTCAGCTCAAACATTTATAGAAATTTTATTAAAAAATATTCTCATAGAGAAGGTATAAATCACTGTCTGTACTAATAATTTAATGCTTTTTTAAAATTAAAATGTCAAAAAGAGATAACTATTATGCATTACAACAATTCTATATAAATTATGAAAATAAGATAGTATTCAGCATTATCATTATTTTATGTCGAAATGTTTATTATTTTCTCATAGGGCTGTAGTATCTAATATTGGTAATGAAAAAAGAAAATCTAATTACTTCGAAATTATTCTATTTTCAGAAGATTTAAAAAAAGGCAAAAATGAAAATGTTCCTAAACAAGATGAAGTTGGTCTGTCTTAATTTTTTTCCTGCTTGTTTGTCCTACCTGGAAATTCTACAGTAAATATATTATTAAATAGCTACAATTAGATTATATCACTGCTATTATAAGTATCTGTCAGGATTCATGGCTTCATGTATAAATCTGTTTGTTATGAGACAAACCGAAGGTGAGAACTCGAGTCATTAATATGACTTGTGACTTGACCTGCACCTTTACACCAATGACTTGGGACTTGAATTGAACTTGATTTGTTTACTTCAAAATACTTAATATTTTACACAAAATCAAAACTTTAAAACAATATTTATAAAGTGTTTCCCTTTAATTCATTTCACTCATTCCTTCTTAACAAACGTAGACCGTTCCTCTAGCTGCAGCACAGCCAAATTAAACAGGTTTTTAAAAAAAGAAAGGGGGAAAAAATAACCTCCCAAGAGTTAATTTCTCTCTGATACATAAACTATAAAATACTCAACAAAAACGAAGCGCAACATGCAAAACTTGCAAGAACTTTCAACTTTGTACAACACATGAAGTTGCATAAATAACGGTATATTTAGATTTAACATATAATTGCACCAAACCTCCACGATGTAATGCAGAGCTTAAGATTTAAATCCAAGTTTCCATCTTGTATTTTTTTGCTGACATTAGTTTTTGTTATTTTTTTCGTAGGTTTCTCCAAAGTCTCCACTCTTGGGTTCGTCTCCACCTTCTGGTGAACTGAAATAAACCACGCTCCTGCAACTCAGAACCCTTTTTTCACCCATTTTCTTCATCCATGTAATTTAAAACAAAAACCATGAGTTTGTTTATGGGATTGTTTTCACCCTGAATGATTTAGGTACATTTTAATGAGCTGAATATTCAACTGTTTTTAATCATCCTCACGTTAGTTTTTAGTGCACAAATGTCTTTTTGAAAGCTTACTTGTGAAGGAAAGTATGTAGTGTGATAAATAAGTCTGTGTAATCATTCGTCTGTTGTAACATTTCACCTGTCTGCACTGTTTGTAGTGGCACTTACAAGTCAAAACTGTTTACCAAATTTTACCGTACTGATCATTATTATTCTACATTTATTACTTTGTTTCACGTTGGTCTCATGTTGGGTTTGATTGGAGCAAAGTGTTTTTATCCTAACGTGTATTTCACTGTAGCATCATTATGTGTGATAATTACTGTCGTTCGGAATAACAGAAGCCAATCCTCTCATAGATAAGTGTCCTTGCATCAACTGGCCCATTGGTGCTACTAAACAATAACACCGCCTCAACAGCATGTCTGTGTTTATACACTAGATTTATTTCTGCCAGAGTATTTTTATATTGTTCTTTTTATTCAGGACCTCTGAGGATTATGATTTTTGCCTCCCAGACAGTGAGTAATTTAATTAAAATAAAAAAAATAAAAAACCTGTTTTGACCCTATTTTGAAAATTAAACCAAAATCTTGTTTATTTCCCAAAGCTCTGAGACGTCACTGTTCAGTGACACAGATCTGGGATCAGTGTGAAAAGGTAGAGGAATTATTTTCTGCAATATTAGAGTTTTTGTATTTATAGTCATGAAGGTTTTTTTGGTGGCGGGAAGGAAAGATCGAATTGTATTTGTGTTTTGCTACGTGTGTTTGTAAAATTTTACAAGACTGGGAAGCTAGATTTGTCAGGGAATGGGTAAATGAGTCTTAAAAGTTTGTTTTATGTAAGATATGAATATTAAAGTCATTTTAAACTCCTAAACACTATGCCGAAAATCTAAGTCGTTGAACAGAAGTGCGTAGGCTATCGATGTTACTTTTTAAAGATTTTGTCACGTTTTTCATAGTCACTTTTCAGTGATGAAATCTTTGATAAACTTTGAAGCTTTTAATTTAATTTAAGTACCTATCTTTTTTCTACATGTAGAATTTTTAATCTCACATCTTTTTTATGTAACAGCACAGCTCTGTAGTTTGTTTTTCTGATGATTTATGTAAAACTCTGGACTGTGTCTCTAATAATATGTGCATTTTAGAAAACAGTTATTAAATGTGGACCACATGTTTCTCTTGCATTTGTTTGGGGTTAAATGTCGGGCGTTTTGAAATAGGAATTGTGGAAGAAATGTGCACGTTCTGCCATGAAAACTGAGCATCCAGAGCAGGATCGAGGAGGATGTGGGCCCCTTGGTCAGAGCAACTTTTAAATCCCTGAAAAGCAGACTCAACATCTCCCAGTGGCACTGAAAATAGCAGCAAAACCAGTCAACCATTTTAGAAGTTGTTTTTATTTTGACATTTCCTGCTTTTCTAAACAATGCAGCAGCAGGTTCACAATCTCTGAGAAAAACACCATCTCAGCAGCAGCTGGTGCCTGCAGACAGCTGCTGTCTTTTGGGAGGAGTTGATGAGATAAAAACACCGGATCGGTGCTTTGACTGGACTTTATGGTGCAGGTTGTGTTTGATGTCAGTCAACCCAAAGTGGGCAGTATGTTTGTTTGTTTTTTAGCTGTAATATTTGAGCAAAAACTGCACCCACTTTCCTTTAAATGGACCCACATCTGAAGACAAACTCATTAGCAAAATTTATATAAACCTTTCCTGACACCTTAAAATTTAAAAATCACATGAATGAAGTTGGATTCAGTATGGGTTAAAAACAATAATGTCACCGGGACCCCGCTGGGGCTCACTTCCTGTTTAATCCTGCCCCTGAACACATCTAAAATCATTTTTATGTTGTCAAAAACGTCAAGTAGCAATTTACTGTAACTCAGTGAAGAATTAAAACAAGTTTTAATGTAAAAGTTTGATTAACACTATTTTTTCAGTAAACTATACCTCTATGTTACGCTATACTTATAATGTTTGTAATAAAAACACGAAATTACATGTTTTTAGAACAAAACATAGCAATAAAAGACGTTTTGGTTTTCTGATCTGAAAAACATTTAATACAAAATGTTTCACACTAACTTGTCGACAGCACGATTTGAGCTTGTGTTCATTGTTCCATTTATGACATTTTAAAATATTTTTGAACCTCTTGGTTCAGTTCTGAACAGGATTTCAGAGTGTTTGGCAGCGCAGAAATGCAACATTATCATCTGAAGCCTTATCAGTTCAACGTGTGTGGGGGGTCCACCCCACAGCTGCTGGAGGGGATTAGATAAGAATTTGAAATGTGACACTTTTCTGGCATCAATAGCAGAAAGTGACTTAATGACGCGTATTGGAAGACTTCCAAATAAATCTAATAATTAAACGTGATTGCGGAGCCTAGATTTTTAAATCTGTTAAGATAAAACCAGAGTTCTCTTGCTGTGTTTTCAGGATTTGCATCAACGAAACCTGAAACTGTACATGCAGGTACATAAACTTGTTTATATCATCTTTTTAAAATATTCATTTCAGTTCAACTCAGTTCATAAATACTTTATTAATCCCAAAGGGAAATTAAATGTTGTAACTCATATTATCCTGGTTGCTTTAAAGAGTTGTTATAGATACTGATGCTTTTATTTATATAAATATATAATATATTAAATAAATATATAAAAAGGTCAAAATTAGATTTGCTAAAAGATCTATTTTTTAAGTTCTTGTAGTGGTACATGATTTATTACCAAAACAAAAAGGATGGTTTTGCTTAACTCATTTTATTTGTACATTTTGTTTCACAGCCTACATTTTATTTAATCGTAGGACCTGCTGAAGTAATTCTCAGTACATTTTACTGAAAAACGAAGCAATAATTAAATCATGTTCATTTACCTAAAACCTAATGAGATCAACATTTAATTCAGACTGACTTTAAATTACTGTGTTTGACTGATTCTGTGTTTTTAAGTTGGGATTTGATGGTTTAAAACTGGAGTTTTTGTTTATCTCTGCTGATCACCGGGACCCTCCTCTCATCACTTATCTTATGGGAGGTTCTGGGCGTGTCTGCGTTCTGTCACGGGCATAAAACCCTCTGTTTTCTCACCCGCCACGGTACCAAACTAACAAGATGACTAGTCTCACTGCTAAGGACAAGGACACCGTCAAAGCCTTCTGGACCAAGATCGCTCCCAAGGCGGGGGACATCGGCAAAGATGCTCTGGGCAGGTAAACGTGATCCACATCTCCTGCTTTGAGCAGTTTGTTGCGTAACGTTTATTCACTCCCTCCCTGTCGTGTTCCCACTCAGGATGCTGGTGGTGTACCCTCAGACCAAGACCTACTTCGCCCACTGGAAGGACCTGAGCCCCGGCTCCGCTCCGGTGGCGAAGCACGGAGCCACAATAATGGGTGGAGTTGGTGATGCTGTGAGCAAAATCGACAATCTGACTGCAGGTCTCTTCAACCTCAGCGAGCTGCACGCCTTCACCCTGAGAGTGGATCCTGCCAACTTCAAGGTAAACATTCAGAGTTTTAACGAAATGCTTCTGGAGCAACAAGTCTTCTTCAATTTGTGCAACTTCTACATGTGGCAGAGGGAGAAATAAATATAATTTTGTGTTTATTTCCAGATCCTCGCCCACAACATTCTTGTAGTTTTGGCCATCCAGTACCCCTCTGACTTCACCCCCGAGGTGCACGTGGCCATGGACAAGTTCCTGGCAGCTGTGGCTCTGGCTCTGTCTGAGAAATACAGATGAAGAGCTGGAGGAGGATCGACATGCATGAGATGACTCTGCACACAAATAATAAAAATCATGTAAAAAAATACAAAGCAGTTGACTCGAGTGTTTTTAATATTTCATAATATGATGTTTTTTTTGTCGTTTGAGCAAAACTTTTTAGTGTTTCTAAATCTGTGTTAAACATCAGAACACAAAAACAAATTAATTGGTTTAATTAAATTTTTTTAATAGCTTTGGCTTCTTTGTTGTTTTTTATTTTCTTATTTTAGTTTTCTTGGTCAGTTTTTGCTGCTGGTGATTGGTCCAGCTCAAATTTTGCACATTAAGTCTGCTACAAAGTTTTTCTTTTTCTTCGTGTTGTTTTACTATAATAGCTGTTCGAATGTTATGCTGCTTTCTGCTCATTTTCCAGGTTGAAAATGGTTGAAGTAAAGCTGCAGAACAGTCATAATGCAAAAAACAACCAAAAGATATCATAGATGTCTTGGTGTGAGGTCAGCTTTTAAGTATATACCTTTGTTGCATTCCTGGTTATAAGTAATGTATGATAATGGCTTATTAGAGACAAAGAAATCCATAATTTTCTATACACTGTTTACAATATTTGTTGGGGAAAAAAAACTACATTTATTTATTTAAATGTCAAGAATGTTGCATCACGGCTGACTCTTGAGGTTTTTTTTGTTTTTTTTTTTTTTACATTTTTAAACAATACAACAAAAAAGAAACCAAAAAGGTGATGCATAACTTGTTCAAAATTGAAAAAGCTTCTTTTTTTTGTTTAATTTTACCCTACTGAGCACTGATAAATGTCAACTTCCCGTTTTATTGTATCACAAAATTTGTAGCATCCAGTCAGTAACAATAAGGCTAGTACTGATGGTTAAATGATTTATTGAAGCCACCCGTCCCGTGTCATCAACCAACATAAAGCTAGACAAGAACAAATACTTAGAAACTTTTTCACCATCCAGATATGGATAGCTCATTACACTCATCGAGCTTTTCCCATTAACATAACCATCTCAATCAACTCAAATACAATTAAATCAGTTACAAACCTTGTTCCCCCATCGACTGAAGCTAAACTTGAGTTGTCTTTCGACCTTCTCCCTGGTCCTTCCTCTGCGTTGCTTTTTTTACGTTTTTGTCAAGCTAAGTCCGGTTAACATACTTCCGCTTTCAGAGGAAGTTATCAAAATAAAAGCACATAATATTTAATGTAAATATCATTAACAGAATTAGCTTTACTCTGCTGAGCTTTACAGAGTTATAATTTCGCTGTTGTAAGTTTTTAGCTTAGTTCTAAAGTAACTAAGTACAAATACTTCTTTACTGTACTTAAGTGGAAAATTTGGGTATCTTTACTTTACTTGAGTAATTATTTTTCAGCCTAGTTTTTACTTCTACTCCTTACATTTTTACACAATTATCTGTACTCTCTACTCCTTGCATTTAAAAAAAAGGTAAGAAGTAGAAAGTAATTTCTCCTATTTCATTTTGGCTTGTTATTGTTAAAAAAAATGCAATTTGAAAAAATTGTGCCGCCTGTATAGAGTGAATTTAATTGTGGTTGGATGAGTAGTATAAATATATACTGTTCTGATACCATATTAGTTTGTACACAATCAATCAAAGCTGCTTGCCTTTAGAAAAATAAATCTTGGAGAGGTCACCTCTCAATAAATGTATTTTGGAAAATTTAACCATTCATTTTTACTCAATACTTTTACTTTTAATACTCAAGTACATTTTATGCCAGACATTTACTTTTGATACTTAAGTACAAATAAATGGCATACTTTAAGACTTTTACTCAAGTAATAGTCTTAGAGGAGACTTTAACTTTTACCAAAGTAATTTTATGGTAAGATACTTGTACTTTTACTCAAGTATCACTTTTATGTACTTTATACAACTCTGCTTTTTAGTTATGTGACCCTATAGTCACACTTTAAAGAATACACATATTTGTAGATGTAATTAGAATTTTGGTTGCACAAAGCTACTTTAAATATGTCAGTCATGTCCAAATTACTACCATTCTGTCCCAACTTCAGAAGTTACACTTTTTTTATATTTGAACCAACCTTCCTCAGCAGATGAATTAAATAACTTTCTATTCTCCTCTCTGTCATTTTGATTTACAACTTGTCAGTGAAATGATAAAAAGAAAACCTTTATAATCAGATGTAATGAGAATAATTGATGATCATACGAATAGTTTTCTGCTGTGCTCCTCTTTGTAGACTGCTGTGTTAAAGCAACATCTGTGCAGGTCAGAGAACATCCCTGTCACCATGTTTTATTACTCACTGTTACAGGTTTTGGTTGTTTTATTTGTCCTAGGACAAAAAAGGAGGATGAAGACTATGATATATAAAGTTTATGTACTTTTTTATGCAGTAGACCTTTTGTGCACCAGTTACAATTAGAAACAAACACATTTGAGTACAGAGCTTAAAATGGTTTTATTTTTTAGTTAGTGGTACTGTCTTCCCAGGGAGGAGACCACCACAGCCAGGAACTTCTGAAAAGCGGCCTGCACGTCTGGGGTGAAAGCGTTCCCCAGCTGAGCAGCAACAACGATGGTCAGGCAGTCCGCCAGCAGCTGCAACACAACAAACATGCATGAAGAAGGACATGGCAGATAGGCTGCTTTAAACTCAGAGGCTGAAACCTTACCTTGAAGTTGTCCGGGTCCACGTGCAGCTTCTCGGAGTGCAGCACGCTCAGGTCTTTAAACGCGTTCTTGATGTCGTCCATGTTCTTCACTGCTGACTCCAGGCCGGCCATGACCACCTTCCCGTGAGCTGCCACGTTGGGGTTGGATGTTATGGCAGCAGCGTTGTAGAGGTTCCCAAAACTCCCAAAGTACCTCTGAGTCCAGGGGTAGACTATCAGACATCTGCGGGAACAGGAGGTCATGTTAATGTGTCCTTTTTAATTATTTTTAACAGGATAAAGTGAAGATGAGGTGGACAGCTCACCTGGACAGAGCAGCTCCGCCCACTGCTCCGGTGTCAATCTTGGAGAAGATGTCCTTGATGGTGGCACGCTCGAAGTCGGTCCACTCCACCATGATGAGCTCTGTTTGCTTTGCTGTCACTGGTTGCTGCATCCCGAACCAGAGGCCTCTTTTTTAAAGCAAATCCCTCCCCCTCCTCTGCCCTCCACCCCCAGAAGCTCAGGGCGGTGGGGGGACTAGAAGGTGAGCCGATAAGACTTTTGTTGTGAAGATAAGAAAGAGGCGTTTGTGTTCCTGAGACAGAGGAGATAATCATCCCAACAACAGAAGGATCACAGTTTGTTTTAAACTAAAATGTTATTTTGTCACTCTTAACCTTCCATAAGAAAGGAAGAAAGAAACAAATTCAAATCATCCAAAAGCTAACCAGCTTAAATTTTAGCTTTTTTAGCTTCTCCATAAAAAATGCTTCATTTTCTTAATTTAATAAATAATTTATCTTAATTCAATCATTTCATTTTCATTTAAATCAGGTGTAATTTTTATTTCAGTTGACATGGCAATTATTTCATTAAGTTTCATTCAGTTTAATTAGGTTTTTAAGCTTTTAGCCAAAACGAGTCCCTCAATTAAAATAGATTTAAGGAAAATAATTCAAGTATTCAAAATAAAACATTTGGTCAGATGAAAAACCTGTTTTCTGAAAAAGTCATAGTTAAAAAAGCCATAGAGCATAATAAGGTTATTTTGTCACATTTCTATAAAAAGCTACAAAATAACCTAGAATTGTCATTTAGGAGGATTAAATGTTTATAGGTTTGATAAAAATCAGAAGCTTCAACCGAAAAACTTTGTTTTAATCTCAGTCAAGCCCTTCATCCTCGGCCCTCCTCTCATCACTTATCTTATAGGAGGTTCTGGGCGTGTCTGCGTTCTGTCACGGGCATAAAACTCTTTCAGTTTTTTACTGATCGCTTTTTTAAACCAACAAGGACAAGATGACTAGTCTCACTGCTAAGGACAAGGACACCGTCAAAGCCTTCTGGGCCAAGATCGCTCCAAAGGCGGGGGACATCGGCAAAGATGCTCTGGGCAGGTAAACGTGATCCACATCTCCTGCTTTGAGCAGTTTGTTGCGTAACGTTTATTCACTCCCTCCCTGTCGTGTTCCCACTCAGGATGCTGGTGGTGTACCCTCAGACCAAGACCTACTTCGCCCACTGGAAGGACCTGAGCCCCGGCTCCGCTCCGGTGGCGAAGCACGGAGCCACAATAATGGGTGGAGTTGGTGATGCTGTGAGCAAAATCGACAATCTGACTGCAGGTCTCTTCAACCTCAGCGAGCTGCACGCCTTCACCCTGAGAGTGGATCCTGCCAACTTCAAGGTAAACATTCAGAGTTTTAACGAAATGCTTCTGGAGCAACAAGTCTTCTTCAATTTGTGCAACTTCTACATGTGGCAGAGGGAGAAATAAATATAATTTTGTGTTTATTTCCAGATCCTCGCCCACAACATTCTTGTAGTTTTGGCCATCCAGTACCCCTCTGACTTCACCCCCGAGGTGCACGTGGCCATGGACAAGTTCCTGGCAGCTGTGGCTCTGGCTCTGTCTGAGAAATACAGATGAAGAGCTGGAGGAGGATCGACATGCATGAGATGACTGAGCTTGATCAATAAACTCAAAGTACAAAACTGATGTTTTTTGTTTAATTTCTTACCCTTTATACAGTATATGTCTTTTGAGAAAAAAATGATCCCTGCCTTCTTTTTTATTTTTTAAAGCTGTAAAACTCATCCTCTAGCCCATTTTTAAAGAAATTAACCATATGAGTGAATTCAATAAAAAAGCAAAATATTTTAGCCTTTATTTTTTAAACAAAGTTTAAGTAAAACATCAAAAACAGTAAATTTTATTTTATGTGTTCTCATGCGTCCTGATGGAGAGAAAGCACTTTTATTGCATAAAAGTTGTTGCTTCTACTACTACTATTCTTAGCCTTTGTTAGGATGGTGGGTCGCTCTCCAAGGTGCTGACCCCCTGCTGCTTTTGTCCACATAATTGTTGAAGAGACATCATTCAGCACCTCGGAGAGCTCCGTGATCAACACATCTGAAAATAAGAGAACAGGAGGACTTTAATAACTTTGATGGCAGATAAAAAAAATATGTGTATGGAGCACAGCACACTAAGTGAACCAAAACAAACCAAAACAAATTAAAATAAGATGATCACTTCCTGTTGTCTTCATTGTTGGAAATTATTTCACATAAAACCCATTGGAAGATGTGTTTTTGTGATATTTGCACTTGTGCTTTAGTAGGCCTTTTATCTAAAATTGTTTGTATAAAAAGTTCAAGACAATGTTTTATATTTCTATCAAATACAGAATTAGGAGTTTTACATGTGCAACAATTCTTATAGCATTTTATTAACTCACCAGCAGGGGGCGCTGCAGGATTTCTGATTTTTGAACCTGAATAAGCTGCTTCAATAACAGAGGGCAGCAGCAGAGACCCTGTTTCTACGTTTTGTTTAACTCCTAAAGTGACCAAATACACAGATCAGCCACAACTTTATGATCAGAATTTGTTATTGAACTATAAGACCACCTATTGGGGTCATTTTGACTTCATCTCCTAAAGATTTATTTAAGACTTAAAGCTGCATTTTTAATAAAAGTGTAATTATTTGAATGTGTTTTTAGATCATAAAACATCCTTCCATTATTTTTTACCTGCTTTTTCATTTCAGGGTCACAGGGTTCACTGGTGGAAATGTATAAAAATAAAAACAAGAAGAAAAGTATAAATTTTGCTTGATTTTGTTAGATCATTCATATTTTATTGCTGGAAAATTATGGAAAACTTTTATTAGATGAACTTATTTTATTTTACACAACCTTGTAAGCTTTCAAAAAAAAGTAGTAATGTTTGGTTTTGCTTATTTCCTTTTCATCCTTAAACCTCTTTAAACACTTTTAAACTGCTGTTAATATAAAGAGACACATTCAGCTCATTCTTACGTTATTCTTTGATGAGAAATAAAAGAAAAGAAAAGACACTTGGATATCTTGAAATTTATTTTTATTAAACAAGCCTCCTCATATTTGAAAGGTTGCTGGTTGTGGGACACTTCTGATTCTCAATCAGGGCTTCTGGGCTGGAGGGAGTTTAGCGGTACCTCTCAGAAAGTCCCAGGGCCACATTCTGCAGGAACTTATCCACAGCAACGTGGACCTCAGGGGTGAACTCTGCAGGGAAGTACATGGCAAAGACCAAGATGAGGTTGTGGCCCAGGATCTGTAAAAATCAAAGGAGGTCATTAAGGATAGCCTGAGCACCCATGTGAAGCAGAAAAGAAACAGACTTAATGACTCAAATGTATTTGTCAGAAAAGTGTCAGTACCTTGAAGTTGGCAGGATCCACTCGGAGCTTGAAGGCATGCAGCTCACTGAGGCTGCTCAAGTGACCCACAATGTTATCAATGTTCTTGACTGCTTGTCCCACAGCTGCCATGATGGTAGCCCCATGCTTCTTCACTTTAGCAGAACCTGGGCTCAGATCTCCCCAGTGAGAGAAGTAGGTCTTGGTCTGCGGGTAGGCAACCAGCATCCTGAATGAGGAAGACAAATTAAAAAAAAATGAAAACAAGATCAAACATTACATTCAGATGGGTTTGCAAAGCATTCTGCTTACCTGGCCATGGCCTCAGCACCCAGCTCTGCGGCCTTGCCCTCAGCCTTGGCCCAGAGGGCTTTCACCAGGGCCTTGTCTTTGTCAGAGAGACTCATGGCTTCCTGTAAGATGTCAAGATGGAAGAAAAGTTGGTTTAAAATGCTGCTGAGGTGGGTTTGTCATGCTGTCTTTATATCAAACCAAACCGGGCCACACCTTCATATCAAACCCTCACCGAACCACTGATAACAAGACTGCCAAAAGTCCTTGCCAATTCAGTTTGATAAAAGTCGCCCCTCCTCTGATATCACGTAAATCGTACGCATGATGCTGCAGGCTGCAAAAAAATGCTGCATGAGACTTTTGCAAAATTGGTCAACAACCTGTTTTCAGTCTTTTTAACAGAAAATATAATTATTTTGTGATTTTAGGTAAGACAATACTCTTGATTTACCAAAATAAATGTCAAAATTTATGATTTAATTTTTTTCAAAAACAATAAAAAAACAATGTAACTTATTTATTATTTATTTTATATTTACATATTCATCAACAAACCCTGTTGTATAATGGTCGAGCATTAGAATAAAAAAAAATTATAATAAAATTGAAGTGTATCAAACTCATCACACACTTGTCTGAAATACACATTTTTTAAACTTAAGATAAACATCTTACCAACTTTATTACTAAAACACTAAACAAAGGACCAATGTGCTCAACAGAACAACAAATAAGACATAACAGACATAAAGAATAAAATAAATAAAAACAAAGTAAAAACTGTGCTAAAATCAATCAAAAAATAAAAAAATGACATAAAAAACATGAAAGTCAGTATAAAGATGAAGCACCTGCTGTTAGATAGAGATAACACAATTAATTGGCAATAATCCGTGCCAAGTCGCGCACGCACCGCGCGCTCTGCTAGACGTCACTTTTTGGCAAGAGCGCATCATCCAATCAGACGCCTCTTCGTCTGCGGGACGGAGTGCGCGCTAATCAATAAATACCGGCTTCATCAAGGCGTTTTTACACTCAGATCTTTGATCAGTGAACTTGTTTGAGAGAAGTTACAGGAGCCTTTCACGCCTTCACCATGGTCGAGTGGACAGACGCCGAGCGCACCGCCATCACCACCCTGTGGTCCAACATCGATGTGGGTGAGATCGGACCCCAGGCCCTGACCAGGTAACCCGCCAGCTCAGTTCAGCTCGTCAGCTTGATATTATTATTATTATTATTATCAGTTTCCCCATTATTTAGAGCAAGTGTTCTTGTTTTATTTCCAGGCTTCTGGTTGTGTTTCCCTGGACCCAGAGGTACTTCGGAACTTTTGGAGACCTCTCCACCTCCGCCGCCATTGCCGGAAACCCCAAAGTTGCCAATCACGGAAAAGTAGTGATGGGTGGACTGGAGACCGCCGTGAAGAACATGGACAACATCAAGAACGCCTACGCCAAGCTGAGCGTCATGCACTCCGAGAAGCTCCACGTGGATCCTGACAACTTCAGGGTAGGTCATCTGCCTCAGTAGGACGCACAGGATTTGTTTAATCAAAGAAAACTTCATTAATTAAACATTTCTGATCTCATGCAGCTTCTGGCTGAGTGCATCTCAGTGGTTGTGGCCGCCAAGTTTGGCCCCAGCGTCTTCACCGCTGGTTTCCAGGAGGCCTGGCAGAAGTTCCTGGCTGTGGTGGTCTCCGCTCTGGGCAGACAGTACCACTAGTCTGGAGTTTCAGTCCCCTGCAAGACGCGCAGCAGCCACATAAGTCATTCTACAGCCATGTCCTGTTCAAGTGCTGCCTGATACATCAATAAAAAAACCTCAAATTATAAGCATGGCTCTGCTTACTTCTTTACTAAAGACTTATAAAAATCTGGTTTATTTATTGTCAATAATAATACTAATAATCATAAATCAATTCAGGATAAATGTAAGGTATTTTCCACCTTAAATATTTCTGATCTTTGAGTTTTGCTGACATGAGGATTTCCTCTTGGAATGTGGGGGAAAAAGAGACTTAGTCCAAAGATATGAACAAATGGATTTTTTCCCCTAAAAACAAAGTTTTCCCTTCATCCTGTTTCTTCATCATCAAATAGCTGATTATTTAAGACATGATTGTGAAGCTGTCAAATTGCACCTTTGTTTTATGGAAGACATAACAAACATAATTACACAATGGTACTATATGGACAAATTTTTTTACTGAAAATAATGTTGGTTTAAGCAAAATCTCATATATTTATCTGAACAATTAATTGAGCACTGCTGAATTATATAAAAAACTAATTAAAACATTGTAATTGTCATTTTTAATGGTCAGTTAACTTCATGTTTATTTATTTTAGTTTACTTAGTCAAATAATGCATATACATATATTATATCCACTATAAATAACACAAAAAAAGTGAAAACACTTAAAAATGTGGTATGAATGAGAGTTTCAGCTCTATACCTTACAGTTAAGCTCTAACTGAAAAAATGAGCTGCTTGCGGATATATTTAATTGCTTATAATTAAGTAAAAAAATACCTTGTGTTTTGTATGTATTTGTTTTTGTGTGGACATGCAGCAAAAAAAGTCTGAATTTTACCCAACATTTTTAAGTCTTATCCTAAATGCATTTTTTGTTCCAGGAAAAACTCTTCTGTTCATTAAAATCAAGTTGATTTGATCCGATTTGTATTTTTGAAAATGTTCTTTTATTTGGTCATACTGGGTGACCTAAACGTTTTTGCATTTATTGACCTGGAATGGGTACTTTTTACTTCTCCAAAACAAGTAAAAGTCTAGAAAAGCATAAGCAAAGTACTGCTTTTATTGAGAAAAATGGACTTCTGAGAAAATAAACTGTTTTTACCCACAAACACTAAAGGTCTGACTTAAAAGAGACATTAGCAGATTTCAAACAACATGCTTAATTTATAAGGATTGTGTGCTTTTGCACTAGAGACTGCTTAATGAAATGAGCAAATTTAATGAAAGACTTGTTTACTTCCTCTTCATCAAGTCAACATGTTGGAGCCGTGTATCATTTATTTGGGTGGGGTGTTTCTGAATATTCAGATAATGAACGTTGATCCTTTAATCTGAGCTCAGCAGCTGCATGCAAAAAAAAAAAAAGCCAAACAGGAGAAGTAATTTTTCTGTCTGAAGACATTTTCCTGCATGACAGCCGATCACTCCTGCTAGGATTGAGACGCTTATCAATCAAGCTGCTTATTGATCTGGTGACGTCATGGTGAAATGGACGGAAGAGGAGCGCGAGACCATCAGATCAGTTTGGGAGAAAGTTGATATCGATGAAACTGGGCCTCAGGTTTTAGCGAGGTAGAACCTATTATTGTTAGTTTTATCTAAACTTATATTTAAGTTTTTTTTTTTGATAAATGTTTCAACAGAACATGTTTATGTTGATATAATTTAATTTGTGTTTATTTTATATTTATTGGCTGTGTGTCTTTTTTTTTCAAGCAAAACATCAAGTAATTCTTTGTTGTCATAAATGCAGGAAAAATAGAACAGAATCAACAAAGAAACGTTATTTTTGGACAAAAGTTATGTAACAAAATCAGCTAATCAACTCACTATTTGTTTTCTTCATCATTTACGGTTTATTTAAAAAAAAATCTCATTATGTTACATGTAAGTTTCTTTTGACTTATAACAAGCCATCATTTTTATTTACCAAAATGAACAAAAGTACACTTGATTTTGCCAAACATCAGTTTAATCATGTTTTTTCTTTAACAGATTTAAGTTTAATTTAAATTTCCAAACATTTTTTTTGCCTTCTCTGCAAACTTTGTGCTCGTTTATAAATATCCTTTACTGTCAATGCTGCCAACTAAAGTGTTTTTATCTATTTAGGTCAGGTAGTGTGGGACTTGTCAGCTTTTTATGTTTTAAATATCATTTCTATGTCTCACATGGACAAGATCTAACCTCCACATCTCTCCTGTTGACAGAGTTCTGATTGTTTACCCCTGGACAGAGAGATATTTCGGCTCATTTGGGGATATTTTCACCACCAGCGCCATCCTAACCAACTCCAAAGTGGCCGCTCACGGGAAGGTTGTGCTGAGAGCTCTGGACAGAGCTGTGAAGAACCTGGACAACATTAAGGAGACGTACGCTGCTCTCAGCAGGCTGCACTGCGAGAAACTCAACGTGGATCCTGACAACTTCAAAGTACAAACATGGATTCGTGTGACAAATAATGAAATGATGCATCGTGTGTTTGTGCAGGTTTTGTGATGCTGGTGTTGTTTTTTTCTCCCTACAGCTGTTGGCTGACTGCATCACCATCACCATTGCCTGCAAACTCAGGTCGGCGCTGAACCCTCAGGTCCAAGTAACGTGGCAGAAGTTTCTGTCTGCTGTGGTTGAAGCCATGAACAGTCAATACAAATAAACCAAACCATTTTCTTCTTTCGGCTGTTCGCTCTTCATCAAGTCCTCTGCATCCTCTGTTCTCACTCCAACTCCATGTCCTCTCTGACTGCAGCCGTAAATTTCACTTAAGTTGCAAAAGTTGAATCTTTAACATCCTCCACTGTTCCTCCTCTGGATACGTCCAAACCATCTCAGTCCTGCCTCCCTTTATGCATACTTCAACATGTGCTACCTGTGAAATTTTCCTTGTCACTCAGGAGAACCCTCAGTATGTCAAATCCATTTGTTCCACAAGCTATCAAGTTTTTTTATTAATAGAGTAAATGGAGAATGCCAGCTGGTCCCTGATTTACTGTTAAATCTTGTAGCTTTGTGTAAGATTGTGTAAAGATGCTTGGCGATGGATAAAATATGCCTGTACTTGTTCTTCCATCACAAAACAATTTCCCCACTGGGACAAATAAAGATTTTTTATCTTATTATCTTATCTTGTCGGAACCTTTGTGAACTTTTCTTATAGCCTCCCTCTCATTCTCTCATATCTACTGTCTTGATATGACTGACTTTCAGTCCTTTCCTTTCAAGTGCATATCTCCACCTCTCCAAGTTCTCCTCTTGTTAGGTTTGTTCCTAATTTGAAGATTTCTGACTTCTGGTGGTTAAATTTGGTACTACAGTTCACTGAGAATAGAGAAAATTTATTGTAACTCATGATGTAACTCTTAAATAGCAAAATGTTCCACATAAAAAAATACATTGTTATAGAACTTTGCCACAATACAAAAAAATAAACTAAAAACAAGATCAAGATAACAAGCAATAGATTGTTTCACACGTGTAAAGGGTTAACAATTATCTTTGTATTCTTTCATGAAATAAAGAAATAAGTTGGGTGGAAGAAAAAACAAAACAAACCAGGCTGTAATTTCATATTGAAAAAGAAAAATCTAAAGTTATTTATCACTTTTCAGATTTGAGAGGTTTTATTAAAATATGATGCAAATTTGAGTTGTTTAATGCGTGTTTTGATACAAACAAAAAATATATTAACATAAGTAAATCATCCAACAAGGTCCAACAACAGCTCTATGAGCACAGAGCTGTTTATTAAATATTGTTTATTAACGTTTTGCTTTATATTTATGATTAAATGGGTTTTATTTTTTTCAATTTAAATTATTTAAAAATGGAAACAATTGAACCAATAACACTGAAAGTAATATAAAGGAGACATTTTTTTCTGACCACAAGATGGCGCTCCTGTCACACAGTCCATGGATGCTTTTAGTTCTCTGAAGTTACCCTAACTATCATCATCATCATCATCATCATCATCATCATCATCATCATCATCATCATCATCATCATCATCATCATCATCATCGTCTGCCTCAATCAGCTGGTGTTTTCTGGATGCTAAACTTTTGCAGATGTTTCTTTGTGTATTTTGACATTGTCACTTGAAAATAATAGGCTGCTAAAGTACAGTTTAGCAGAATCAGAATCTTGAAAACTATTGGTCCTATGACACAACAGGTGTGAACCCTACGCATTTGATGGAGAGCTAATAATATCCAATATTAAACATTAATAAAAAGAAAACAATTCAAATCAATTCAGTGTATTTATATGGTGCCAAGTTACAACAAACATAATCTCAGTGGACAGTACACATCAGTCAAAGGAAGCCAGCAGATTGGGCTGAATCTTCACTTCATCACAGTCTCCTATCCTGAGCAGCTCATTGGCAACAGCATAGATTTAATAACTCTTTTAACAGAAAAAAACCTTCAGCAAAACCAGACGTAGGCTCAGGACAGATCTCGACCGGCTGAGTTTGGAGGGACAAGAAAGAGACACAGAGAAACACAAAAGGACTGGTCCAGGTGTAATTTCAAAGAAAACACATGTTGCTGCTGATATAAATAATCGCAACAACAAACATGTAGGAGAGTGACTAAAGCCAGCAGCAGAGTGAGGACATGTGGTTAGTTTGTCCTCCGTCAAAACCGTCTAAACCTATAACAGCACAACTGGAATAACTTTGGAGACCTAAAAATATCTGATTAGCTCTGGAGAGCAGCTGAATAATCTCACTTCAGCAAATCTGTGCTTTTCATTAAGTTAGGGATCAATAAAAAACAGCATCTAATGATCTGAAACTTCTAAAACCTCAGTGTAAAAGAATAAAACAGACAGGAAAGAAAACTTTGAGCTGCCATCAGTGAGGTTTCAGTAAAACATTATCTGTCTCTTCTCTGTGGAGCCGCCCCGTAAAGTTCTGATAAGACCAGAAACAAATGTTGGCAACAGCTTCCAGAGCCTCCAGCATCATGTTGTTTCCACTGATAAACTTTAATTAATTACAGATTTGAAATCTGGTTTCCTTGGATCGGCAGTGTAGATTTATTTTAATTAGTCTTTGCTAGGATTTTATGTTTTCACATAGATTATACATGACTTTGAACCCTTTTGAAAATAGTATTATGTCTGAAAGAGAGAGTTTGATTTGTTTTTTTTTTTTGTTTTTTTTTGGTACATGAAAATACAACATGATTAACATGTCAGCAAAACCTATTTAAGTCATCCTAAACTTTTAAACTCAAATATATTTGTTTTGCCATCTCTAGCATGAGCCTGTTTTCAGCCTGAAAGTAAACAGTGTATTATAGATTACTTCATGCCAACTGTTCTCAAATATACTTTGCACCTTGTTTAAAAAAAACTGCATCTTTCATGTGTTCTTCATAAAGAAATTCAAATCTTTTATTTTGACAAAATTGTTCATAATGAAAGAAATAATAAAAACATAATCAAAGACTTTAGTTAGGTCTGAAGTTGTTAAAAGGATTTAAAAAATATGAATAGATTACATTTTATTGAACTTTTTTGAGAGGGAACATTTTAGGCCTTAAGCTAAAACATTGTAAATATTTTTATATCTACATGAGATCCATTTTAAAAATATAATAAAAACTAAAGGCACAGATAACAGTAACACTTTTAACTGTCTTTATTTCTTTACAAAATGAAGTCAGACACAGTTTGAGGGACAATCACTCTGTTGGCTGTTCATCTGTATTTCTCAGACAGAGCCAGGGCCAGAGCTGACAGGAACTTGTCCATGGACACGTGGATCTCAGGGGTGAAGTCTTGGGGAAACATGATGGCCAAGACCACCAGAATGTTGTGGGCCAAGATCTGGAAAAGAAAGAAAAACACTTAAATGTTGCAAATAAACCTATGTGTGTTGTTTTAGCTGAATAGAGAGTTTCACGCGTCAGGTGGTAATCTCTTGAAGTACCTTGAAGTTGGCAGGATCCACCCTCAGGGTGAAGGCGTGCAGCTCGCTAAGGTTGAGGAGACCCGCAGTCAGATTATCAATTTTGCCCACAGCATCACCGACTCCAGACATGATGGTTTTTCCATGCTTCTTCACCGGAGCTGATCCGGGGCTCAGGTCCTTCCAGTGGGAAAAGTAGGTCTTGGTCTGAGGGTAGACCATCAGCATTCTGAGGAAACAACAACAACAACAAAACAACACATCAAATCTAATTAAATGTTAGATAAATAATAACAAAGTAGTCTGTATGAGTAACTTTAAAGTTTTTTAACCTGTCCAGAGCATCTGCGCCGATATCCTCCACTCTGTCAGACACTTTGGCCCAGAAGGCCTTGACTGTGTCCTTGTCTTTAGCTGTCAGACTCATCTCGCCTGTTAAGTTGGGTTGTTTTAGTTTTTTACTGGTTTGGTCTGGTCAGCACAAATATGTGGGGGGTTTTATAGATGGAACTGGACCAGGACACACCCGGGTCCACGTCACAGATCTCTGAGCTCAGAGGTGTTTCCACTGATGACTCATCAGATAAAACTCAAATAACGGTCACCCTGAAGCTCCCCGAATGAATTTACAAAGAAAAAAACTAAAAACATAAACCAATCCAAGGAACTTATTGAAAGAAATCATTTTTAAACTCATCGATTTGCCTAAAACTTTTATTTAATCTGATTAAACCAAAGTTTGAAATTCCCCTGACAGAGTTGGCGTCCAGTTGGGAAAGTGTTGCAGAGAGCTGCTGAAAAGTGAGATTAAGCTTTATTAGCAGCAATTAAAACTTTAATTAAATACAAACCTAAACTCTTTGATATTCACTGAACTTTAAAAAAATAAAAAAGCACAATAAAACTGTGATTTTTAATTCTAAACCCAAACTTATCAAGCAGAACTGCACCTCTTTTAAGAAAAAAAGACAAAATCCTAAAGGTGAAAAATGTTTAATTCTTTTCAAAGCATCAAAAAAAATAAAATAAAAATAACATATTGTGATACATTTAGGTTTTAGCAAAATGGATATTATTAAAATAAGATAAATGTTAATAAAATATTACAGCTGAACTTTGCTAAAATTTTTGCAAACAAGTTGATTAACATGAATAAAAAAGTACAAAATGATGCACTGTTTACAGACAAATTTAAGATAAAAATATTTTTATAAGAAACTTTGTGATTTTAATAAGAAGTTGTTATCAGCAAAGTTTAAACATAAACATGAGGTATTATACTGACCAAAAAAACTGGTTTTAGTGCAGGTAATCAAAATCTTAATTTATTCCATTATGGTTGAAATCATTTTCCAGAAGCAGCAACTTTCATGTTTTTGTGTTTCACCAACAATTGAAGCGGTGGACACGGCCTCTTCTTATCGGGGTTTTCTGATCCACGCCACCGATAAAGGAGCCCTCCACCCATCTGATAACTCTGGGAGGAGCAGAACTCTTGGTTTATAAGGTGGACCTGCTGGACCTGCTGAGCACACGAGTGGAACAAACCTACAATCAGGCAAAATGGTCAAATGGTCTGACTTCGAGCGCGCCACCATCAAGGACATCTTCTCCAAGATTGACTCTGGAGCCGTGGGCTGTGCAGCTCTTTCCAGGTTAGAAGATCTTTTCTTTGTATGAATCTAAACTTGCATGCATTTCTGCAAGTGATGCATGTTTTGTGTGTGTTTCCTCAGGTGTCTGACTGTCTATCCCTGGACTCAGAGATATTTTAGTAAATTTGGAAACCTCTCCACCCCTGATGCGATAGCGGCAAATGCCAAAGTGGCAGCTCATGGAAAAGTGGTCATGGGCGGTCTGGAACTGGCTGCGAAGAACCTGGATGACATCAAGAACTCATTCAGGGACCTGAGCATTCTGCACTCTGAGAAACTTCAAGTAGACCCTGATAACTTCAAGGTAAAGCTGTGCCACTTGTGAAGAATCAGGGATTACAACAACGCTGTTGCTGTTTCCTGATGCATGCTGGATTTTTGTCTTCTGTTGCAGCTCCTGGCTGATTGTGTCACCATCGTTGTTGCTGGTCAAATGGGTAAGGCCTTCACCTCTGAGGTCCACGCAGCGTTTGAGAAGTTCCTGGCAGTGGTGGTGTCCTCCCTGAGGAAGCAGTACTACTAGAGCTGCAGACACTCACAATGCTCTGTCTTACAAAAAGGCAATGAGTTAATAAAATATGAGCTTTTTCCAAGACGTTGTTGTGTTGTTATTGTTTTTTGGCACAAATTTTAGAAGGACTGAAGACAGATTTGCATAGTATAAAATAATGTTGAAGTCACAATAAACTGCTGAATTGATCATGCAGCTGGCATAACAGCAAACTTGAGGTGAATTGGCTTCAAAAGCCATAACACTTAAATTAAAGATACATTTAAAACTTATTTCTTAAACAGTTTCAGTAAAACTTTTACTGTAGAGGCGTATCTTATTGCAAAAACACGAGCTCTATAAACATAAAAACTATTCCTCATTTTATTCTTGTAGAGTCACTAGCTTTTTTTCTGGAACAAAACAATTGCTTAGAAGGAAAATTTACTGTTAAAACAATACATATTTTTACCTTTGATTTTGATTATGTCCTTTTTTTTTCCAGACTCATGATCCAAAATACATTAGAAAAAACCCAGACTACAAAAAAGCAAAAAACATAATACTATCCTTTCCTTAAGTCCCATGTGTCAAACTTAAGGTCCATGGGCCTAATCCAGCCCTCATTAATATTTTATCAGGCCCCAAAGTTAATACTTTAATTGTGAAAAGTTTCAGTCTGTGTGTCCCTGAATTTACTGCGTTCTTCTCATGACAGCTGGCCAACCTTCAAGCCAAGAGAATTAAGTTTAAAGTTATCTTTGATTTTGGTGTATAAATTTGTTTATTTGCTTATCTGTTTATAGGATGCCCTTTGGTTTCCACCTGAGGTGGTTACTGATCTTTCCGGGGTCCAACTGATAAAACACAAAATTATTTATACAACACATAAAACAGTTTTGACACTGACATATAATATAAACAAGATTAATCAAACATCACATTTTACAAAACTACACACATGAACCGAGATAAAGTAAAACAACAAAACAAGATTTAATACAAATAAGATTTCAGTGATCTTTTAAACAAGTGTGCTTTTTAAATATCTTGTGTTTTTAGTTAATTCATTCCATTCCTGAATAGCTCTATTATTATATAGACAACAGATCTTTGTAACAATTTTGTCTCCCTGTTAGTAAAACTTTGTTTATAAATACGAGTAAATTATAACTGAACCTAACCTTCAATAAAGGCCACAATAAAATGTGGTGCATATGAAAAATACTTGTAAAAAATGGACATCTTAACACTAAATGAGCCACCTTATTTTGTACTAAAAATAGAAATAGGAACTGAGAATCAACTATTTTATTCTATTATTTTTTTTAAATTCAAATAACATAATTTGATTTTTAGTGAATAATGTCTTTTTTAATCTGATTTGCTGGCTGGTGATGAAATGTATCTTTAAGATATGATAAAAAATGAGTGAATGCTAATGATGTTTTTAAATTAATCCTATTTTCTTTTATGCTTGTTCTAAACGCTACATAAAACATAATCTGGAAAAAAATAATTGTTTTTCTAAAAGAATAATTTGTTGTAAAACATTTAGTCAATAAATATTGACAAAAATTGGCTCGTGGTTTGGACCTAGTTTGGAATTTTGGCCCCCTTGTGTAACTCACTTTGACACCCCTGCTTTAGGGAGACAGTACCAGTGTATTCCAAAGTTCAGATGTGTAGCACTGTGTACAGAAATAGTCAAAAGTAAAATCACTCAGACACATTGAAATAACAAATAAACATTTACATAAAATTTCTTAAAACAGCTTTCAATGTACTGACCCCAGCAGAAACAAACAGTTCACAGCTCTGGTCCTGCCTGGACTTCTTCAATAAAAGTCTTATTGCATCATTCTAAGCCACTTGCAGTCTCTGAAGGCTGGCTTTCTTTATAATTACACCATAAGTGAGTACAAAGAGGTACAATCTGAACAATATCAAAATTTCTGAGACGTTCACTTGTGCACAAAACATACAGTAAATGTCCTCATCATCCGTCAGGTGGTCTGTCAGCAAATGACCAAAATATTTCCCATTCAGTTCAAAAGATCATGATTACACATTTTTTTAGAATCATATTTGATATTATGCTGATTACCATAAACTGTTCACACATTACGGAGTTTTTGGAGACCAGCTGAACTTGGGCTAAACACCATAGATAGTCTAAATTAACCACTGTATCTCCAACCATACAGCCAGTTCTACACAGGTTTAGCTCTTCAGAGAGGTCAGTCATCTATATTTAACAGAACAGGTAATAAAATACATCCTTGTCTAACACCAAAACAGACATGGAAAGGTCCAGATGCACAGTTAGCCCACTTCACCTGCATAGTCTGATTAGCATACAAATAAGACAAACATCTAATTCAATATTTCGGCACCTCAGCTTGACAGGAATTGAAATCATTTTCTGTGCTTCATATGATCAAAACCCTTAGAGGCACCTTTGTTGTATTTACTGTAATATTATTATTTTCATCCAGAGCACATAAGCTGGAGAATAAAAAGCATACATTTAAAAACTGAACTTCATAACAATGTTTTTATTTGTTTTGAACTATGAAATGACATCAGCTTTAAAGCCTAATTAGTGATAAATGCTGTAGAGGGCGCTCATGTGCCTGGAACTGAACATGACGTCACAAACTGCTGGGTTTGAAAACTGTGAAACAGAACCTTTCAACCTGCTGTGGTCAGAACAACACGTCCATGTTTGTTTGAGCAAAGTCATCATAAACAATTGATTGTCAGGAAACTCAACTTATAAGGAGATTTTATCAAGTTTAAAACAATAAAAATCATGCACGCTTGTACTTTATTGCACATGATTATTTTTATTTTTCATGACATTTGCTTCATGTTTGGTTCTTTTGTTTAGCATCTTTGGACAAATGAAGAATTGGTTCATAAACTAAACAGTTTCTGTTTCAACTTAACAATTCTACAAGAAAACAAAAGTTGCATTTTTTTCCATTATTTAATATTATCATCTAAAACATTTGTTCAACAGATACTATTCCATGGATAAAGATTGCCACGGTGCTTTCCTCAAACATTTGGACAGAGGATCTAAGTTGTTGAGTAAAATACAATGAAATCAACACAAGAAGCTTTTTTGTCTCGTTGAATCCATTAAATTCACTGTAAATTATTTTGTGAGGACAAAACTTTAAATATTTTACATTTAAACAAGCAAGTTTAGTCAAAAGAGTGAATCGAATATTTAATTTCTTTGAGTGTATGTGGATTGGATTATTAAAAAATGTTTTGTTAAGTCAGCACAGAACATGCTGTCATTTCTTATTCAAGTATAGGTTATTTATTGGTCCAGTTTTATCAGATTTAGATTTGCTATTTATAATTGGTGGTTGCATTTTGCTTTTGTCTTGGTGTCATGTCAAATTTATTCATTTACAGCATTTTATTTGTGTATTATGTTTTTTTAAATCTCTATTTTGCGACATAAAATATATTATATTGTGTAGAAGAATTTAACCCGTGAAATGGTAAAAATGTAAATAAATAAAACATCAATAAAACAGAAAATGTTTCATCATTGATGAAATTCAAAGAAAAAGAGACACATCATTTTTGAATATTTAATATTTATTGGCTTTATTCATCAAACCCTCTGGTTTAAAGGAGACAAAGGTGATGGTATGCAGTCGATCCTCGTTCAGGTCTGGGGTTGTTTAGCGGTACCTCTCAGACAGAGCCAGGGCCAGGTTGTTCAGGAACTTGTCGACAGAGACATGGACCTCAGGGGTGAAGTCAGCAGGGAAGTACATGGCCAGCACCAGGATGATGTTATGGGCCAGGATCTGTCAGGGGAGAAATCCACATTAACCTCAGGTCAGAAACAAAAGCCTGCCTGTAAAGTTTTATAGTTTTATGTGAAGGTCATGTGTCTTACCCTGAAGTTAGCAGGGTCCACTCGGAGCTTGAATGCATGCAGCTCGCTCAGTTTGGACAGGGCACCACTGAGGTCATCGATCTTTCCCACGGCGTCTCCAACGGCTCCCATGATGGTGGCTCCGTGCTTCTTCACCTGAGGAGAGTCAGGGCCCAGATCGGACCAGTGAGAAAAGTAGGTCTTGGTTTGAGGGTAGGCAATCAGCATCCTGGAAAGCACAAATAAGGAGAAGTCATTACATTTAAAACTTGTTGAATTGTTAGTTTCATTACTTACAAATGAGTGGTCTTGAAACCCACCTGCCCAGAGCTTCAGCCCCAATATCACCAGCCTTCGGGGCGGCTTTGTCCCAGAAAGCCTTCACCACGCTCTTGTCCTTTCCAGAGAGACTCATGTTTGCCTTTTCTCCAAGTTTTCTCAACTGAAGACTATGAAAATGCTTGTGAAGAGGATTTATAACTGTCTTTGTTTTATACGAAGCCAAACTGCACCACACCCAGCATCAAATCTAAACCCCACCCCTTTGATAGAACTTTCCAGACGTTTTCTATAATTCTCGAGATAAGTCGCCCCTCCCTAACCTAAAAGCATTTTTATATATTTATTGACTGTAGCTCTAAATATGTCTTAATTAAGCCATTTTGACTTTTAAAACAGATTATTTTATCTGTGAAATGTTCTGATGTATAATTTTAACAGTTTTTCAGAAATACTTTTATTGGGGGAAAATAGGCTTTAAATTATAGGCTGACTTAATCTCACAGACCCATTCTGAAAAATTTACCATTTTAGCAATTAGATCATTAAAAAGAAGTTACTTTAAGATAAACAAATACTGAAATAATTTTTAAACTAATTCATGGCAAGTCAATCCTGAAAATCTCATAGCTATCATATGTTTTAGTTCATCATGACTTATAGCAGAACTTTAAATTAATATTAAAACATTAGAGTGCATAATTATCAGTTTTGCAATATTTTAACACAGTTCCAGAGTTTATTTGTATTGATGGCTTATTATAAGCAAAATGTAAAAAAATACAAAGTTTTTCAGGTTTTTAAAAATTATTGCTAAATACTGATACTGCCTTTTCAGAAATTGCATAAAATTTTATATAAACGGACCATTATTGCGTGTTATAAAGTCTTCTGCACAAACAGTGATATTTTGGTGCAGGTTGAGTTTATTATATCTGTTAAGATGAAAAACCTTCTAATGCAGTGAAAAGTTAGGCTGTTGAACACACACATTTTTGATAATTTTTCCAACGTCTCTTAGAATATGTGCAATTAGATATAAAAGGGTGCGGTCATCTGAAATTAATGATAACTGGGCATCCAAAAAAATATACTAAAGAAGTTTGCAGGGCGATGGCTGCAAAGTCCTGTGGAGACTTATCGCTTTTATGAGAGCAGTTTCTTTTTTTGATAAACTTTTGAACCTCTCGTAGTCTGCAGTTTGATCAATGTTATAACATTTTAAAATATTTCAGGCCCAAACTGCTTTTAACCGAGCTCAAATTGTGTTTGGTATTTTTGTTTTACATGTTTTATACATTTAAAATGGACATATTTTATTTTCCTTTTTTTTTTGGTCTTTATTATCTTTTATTCCAAAATGTATTTTCTTACTGTGCTTTTATATTGTGTTATTTTAATCTATAATTTTTGCATATCTCTGCACCTTTTACACTCAAAAAACAGACATAATGGGTTTACAATTAAAAATTCATGTCAGCTGATTCTACTCATTGAGTAAAAGTAACATATTTATGTCACCTTAACTCGATGCAGTTGAGTGGAACCAATTGAAAAAAAAATCTAAGATATGATGCATTAATTATATCAGTTTTTTTTGAGTGTACACTGCAAAAATTAACCATCGGTGTGAATCTTCTGAAATTAAATGAACTAATCTGCAGCACTTCTTGAATTAAGAAAAACAAAAATCCAGACTAATTAATAATCAAACACATTCTGCTCAAAAAACAAAATGAAAACATTTTCATCTACTCAACTGAATTGAGTAAATTTAACACAATTACTTCACGTTAACTTATTAAGTAAGTAAAAAAATTGCTTTAGATTTACTTAATTCAGTTGAGTAGAACCTGTTGACATAATATATTTAAGTAAATCCAATGCAAACATTTAGATTATTTTTTTAGGGTATCAGTCTTAAAATAAGATCCAATATCTTTTTGGGCTGGACATAAGATTGTAAAACTTGGTTAGGTGAACAATTTTTGCAGTGTATGTGAACAGCTCTTTGGTCAACTCCGATTATTTTTAAATAAATTTGATTTGCCTCGTGCATGTGTTAGCATTGTGGTTAGACAAAGAAAATGAATGGGATTAGCACAGATGTCAAAACTAATCCAGAATGAAACCTTTCCCAGTGACTCATACTCCAATCTCATCACACTTGGAGTTTTGGTTTGTGCCAAAAATACGTCACCAAAAACGTGTCCTTTCCAAAAAGACTCATATCTGCTTCCTGCCATGAGTTATACCACACTCTGATTTGAAAATATTGCTGAATTTAGGTGCTGACTTTAAAAAAAGTAAACTCCAACTGCATCACACATCAACTATACATGTATATACATATATATAATGAAAGTATTTACATTCTGTTCTCAAGTTTTCAGCTGCAGTTAAAATATAAAGGATTCATATTTTTATGATAAATACAACATTGTTTAGTTTGATACTACACTCATAAACAGACATGCAGCATTAGGGAAAATAATTTTTAAACAAATAAAAGACATAAAGAAGGGTTGCTTTGTACGCTATTGTATAGAGGCTTCTATGACGGAATGTCTGTATTTCATCTTCAAAACTTTTAATTCTTCATGTAATTTTGAAAAATGGTAAAATAATGTCATTAAAACAACTGGACTCTATGGCATTATGTAATATAGAAAGCATAAATATATGCCCTAATCTTTCTTGTTTTTTTTTTTTTAACTTCAGTCATTAATACACATAAAGGTCTGTCAGCCTTGATATACAAATTCTATAAAACTATATTTTAATTTTTTTCTTATCAACCTTTTCCAGAAGGCAGTGATAACCATTATGGGTATAACCCAATATTGCACCGACTCTCCTCCAATCAGACGCCTCCTGAGCAGAGAGGAGTGGCATTGTGAAATTAATAAAAAGCTAAGTTAAGATTGGGCAGAAACTCTTAGAAACGTTCTCTTTAGAATAAACCCAAACACCGTCATCATGGTCGAGTGGACAGATGCTGAGCGCAGTGCCATCACTGGCCTGTGGGGAAAGATTGATGTGGGGGAGATCGGACCCCAGGCCCTTTGCAGGTGACCCTTTCTTGCATTTTGTAAACCTTTGTGTTTTTTAATACTTTTTTCTTTTTGCATTTGGCTACCTGCTTTTAAAAAAATTAAATAAAATAAAATAAAACGTTGAATCTTTTCTCCCAAATCAGGCTTTTGGTTGTGTACCCCTGGACACAGAGACACTTTGGAGGCTTCGGAAACCTGTCCACCTACGCTGCCATTACCGGAAACCCCAAGGTGAGCAACCATGGAAAGGTGGTCATGGCTGGACTGGAGACCGCCGTGAAGAACTTGGACAACATCAAGAATGCCTACGCCAAGCTGAGCGTGATGCACTCCGAGAAGCTCCATGTGGATCCTGACAACTTCAGGGTAAGTTTTATATTTCTGAGGAAACATTTTAGTGCCTTAAACTTCACTTTAATACCCTCATTGTCACTTTCTTCTTGTGTTTAGGCTCTTGCTGAGTGCATCACTGTGTGTGTGGCTGCCAAGTTTGGCCCCAGTGTCTTCACCCCTGGAGCACAGGAGGCCTGGCAGAAGTTCCTGGCTGTTGTAGTCTCCGCCCTGGGCAGACAGTACCACTAAGTGTCTTTGTTGCACTGTTTGCTGTCTTGAGGCAGTTGCAAACTACAAATAAAACCTAAAAACAAAAAGATAAATCTCTCTGTGATGTTTGTTTAATTGTAACTTAAAATTGATTTGCTTCTATAGGCTTAGAGTGATGACTTATTGATTCCCACCAGTAGTTCATAAATAAAACTAATAAAATTTATGCAATCTTAACATAAGCACAGAAACAACATGAATCCCTGTTCAAAATTAAAGGGTAACAGAGTAGAAACAGACTTTTATGCACAAAACAAGAGCAGGTGATTATACTGTGTCCCAACAAATTTGCAGGAGCTGAAAAAAAGCAGACCATAACCTTTTATTTATTTATATATTTACTCTGCATAAATTGTTTTCGTTATTTGATGTGCATTTTGTTATTTGATGTGATGTTTGACTTGGACACGTTCCATGGCCTTTTTCACTTGATCCCAGAACTCTAATTATTTCTCTTCTGCAACTTTTAGATATTGTTTACTTTAATCCTTAATTCAAGAATTGGAATTTCATCATATCAAATATTTATTTCCATTCTATCAGAGTTTTATAGATTTTAGGCTGTGACCACAATTCAAAATGCTAAATTGCACAAATAAATTGACTACCAGGCAGGTCTAGAGCAAACAGAGTTGTAAAGTAACTAAGTACAAATACTTTGTTACTGTACTTAAGTAGAATTTTGGGGTATCTGTACTTTACTTGGGTAAATATCTTTCAGCCTACTTTTTACTTCTACTTCTTACATTTTCACACAATTATCTGTACTTTCTACTCATTACA
>JARVJO010000096.1:15363323-15384461 GCA_031762555.1 Cynodonichthys magdalenae
AGTGACATCGTAAAATACTAGCGCCCCCTAGAGGACAGCTTTGCCTTCTTTTGTCTCCAGTGTTTTATTAATTTTTTAGTCAGCCATTTGTCAGAATCTGGTTGTAGAGATAATAAAAAATTGTGGAAAACATATTTTAGTTCAATATTTAGTTTAGTTCTCTCTTTTTTTTTAAATAAACCGTAATGAATCATACAAACAAACAATTTAAAATAAATTGTCCAAAGAATCAGTCTACCTTTTTTAGAATTATTAGAATTTAAATTTACATTTGACTTTTTTTTTATTGGATAAATTGTTTCTGTGCCAAGTTGCAAAGCATTTAGTAAAGGCATTTTGTAATTTAGTAATAGTCATTCCAATAGCAAGACTGATAAAACATTCAGCTTTCTTGTCATTTTTATTTTCATTTTATTTTAGAGAAACAATTTAGGAAATCTAAAGGTAAAGCTGTGAAGCTGAGAAGACTTATAAAGCAAACATTTGTTGCATTGTTTATTTTATATTTTAAAAATATGTTTGTCTACAGTTTATACAATTTTATATCACAAATAAGATGACAGACTGTGGACTCACTTTCTCTCAGAAAGATGTATTTATTTTTGCAGCAAATTATTATTATTATTATTTTTTTTTGTCATTACAGGTTTCAAAGACAGATCCTTCACCTAAGAGGGAAATGCCTACAATGATTTTATTTAATGTGGTGTTTGCACTGAGGGTAAAAACTTTTATATGGTTTATATTTTAAATTGTCATTATTCATGCACTTAAAGTATGAGCTTTGGTATATTAACAAACAGGTAGTATAAATATTTGAACATATTTTAGCTTATTGTGGGTGGGACGCTTCAAGTTTGTGTTCTGTTAATCAGTATTCTTTGAATGGGCGGAGTGCGTCATGTGATAACGCCTCACTATCTGTGACAACATAGAAACTGAAGGAGGAGGTGTTTTTTTTTATGCCTAATCATGCTGCCCAAAACGGTGCTGCCCCGTTCCTGCCCATGCTGAGTCATGCTACCCTCCTAGTCTCACCAAAGCTCAGATGAAAAGTGCTCGCTCATGTTTTGTGAATAATACGTGTCCAGCAACTAAAATAGTTGTGCTTAAAATGACTCAAAAAACACAGAATTCCTTTATAAACTTTAATGGCAGATGTAGCCACTTTCTTTCAAATGTCATTAATATTATTTCATCTGCTTGTACATGCAGGAAAAATTTGGCTCCACAAAACTTTCTGCTCTTCCCCGTTTCCCACTTTAGGCAAATGCTGACCCGTCCGTGATCAGCTGCATGCACAACCTGTCTCGGCGCATTGCTATAGCCCTGCAGCACGAGGAGCGCCGCTGCCAGTACCTGACCAGAGAAGCCAAACTCATGTTGGCGGTCCAGGATGAGATCACCACCATGACTGAGAGTGAGAAACCCCCTGTCTCAGTCAAACTGGGCAGTTTATGATTTTTAATATATATATTTTTAATATCTTGACAGTTTGCTAACTCTGTGTTATTTGTATTTTGGATTATGTTTTAACTGTTGGTTTTCTCTCTTGATATCAGCAAATGGAAGCCCCCAGTCTCCATTTAGACAAATTCTTCCCAAATGTAAACTGGCCAGAGACTTGAAGGAGGCTTACGACAGGTCCGTGCTTAAACAAGTCATCATTTATTAATTACTTTATTCTGATTTTGAACTAGTTTTATTATTCATAAAGTTGATAAAGAGGATAATTTTTCAGCCTTTGCACGACTGGTGTGGTGCGACTTCATATTAACAACTGGCTGGAAGTAAGCTTCTGTTTACCACATAAGATCCACAGAATTGGTGGTAACTATATTCCCCCTGAGGCACTGGAGCGCAGCCTCAAGGCAATAAGGTATATTTTATTTTTTTATTCATTTTTTTTTCTCTTGTATCTCAAATGTATTATATTGACTGTGAGTTTAATTGAAGCAACATATTTGCAGTAAATGCCATATTTGTAGGAAAGAAGCAATTTTTAAAAACTGTTTTATGTGAACTAAAAGAGAAAAACTCTTCACCCTGTAAACCACTTATAAATTACTACTCGTTATTACAGTTCTGTGTTTATGATGCTAATGACCACTTTAATAGAAAGGGACTTATTTCTTTTGGTAGTTGTAACTGAAGCCTAAAAAAAACCCACACATGCAGAAATGTGATGAGCCAGGTTAGAAATTTACTTCTTGTCAAAACATGTTAAAAATTCCTCATTGATCCATGCTACTGGATGAATGTTGATATTTATTATAATAGTAATTAATTAAATTTGTATAGCACCTTTCATTAAACCTAAATATGTTTTAACAAAGAAATCAAGCTTAAAAAAATTAAAAGAGTAAGAAATAAAATAATACTAATGTGAGCAACATATTCTGTTCAGAGACCTGTTAAGAGTTAAATGTTATGTGTTGATGAATAAGCAATATTTTAGAAGATTTGTCACCAAAAGTTTACACTCTGAAATGAAGGACTGAATCTAATCCTTTAATTTCTGATCAGTTGATGTCATGAAAGTGTCGTTTTTTGTCAGCTGTGGTCAAATTGTTTATTTTTAAGTTTGACCACAATGAGTTTTCTATGGGCTATACTGCCCCCTATTGCTCATTCAGCATACTTGCATGAGTTTTGATTAAAAAAATCGTTTGAAGCCCACCAGTAAGAAATCTAGAATAAATCCTATTTCTTTGTGTTGTTTTGAATTAAAAGTCTTTTTACAATGGCTGCTTAGGACTCATTTTTTTTTTAGTTTGTTTTTCATATTGAGTAAAACATGAACTTATATGTATATTTTGTTCTTTGCACCTTCAGATGTTCCCATAAATAAAGTCTGGTGCTGACTGTAAAGCTGAATTAGACATGACAAGTAAAAACCTGGCTTACCATCCAAAGTAAATAAATTGTGTCGATTGAGAAACAGTGTTGTCTTTGACCCTGCAGGCCCTATCACGCCCTGCTGCTGCTGGAAAGTGACAAGGCGCTGCTCAGCCAACTTCCGCTGGACTGCTCACCTGCGATGGTTCGCCTGATAAAAACCTGCTCGGCTGTGAAGAACCTGCAGCAGCTTGCGCAGGATGCTGACCTGGCTTTACTTCAGGTGCTAAACAGGGAAAAAAAACTGCTCTCATATTTTCCTTGCAACAAAACCTGCTGTTTTTTTTTTCTTTTTCAAACCTCTCATCTCCTTCGGCTGTATGTGCACTAGACAACTTTGTTTCTTCTCTCAGATCTTTCAAATTGCTGCTCACTTGGTTTATTGGGGCAAGGCCATCATCATCTTCCCCCTGTGTGAGAATAACGTCTACATGCTCTCACCTCATGCCAACATCTCCCTGTAAGTATGCAACCCTCATGTAATTCTTCATGTAATAATGCATTCTAGGGTCATTAACTAGTGTTTTCCTCTGACCAAAATTACTACATTTAAAATGTGTGAATAAAAAAGCTCTGAATATTGTATGGCGTTTGTCTTTGAATAGGTACTCCCCATTGGCCAAGCAGTTTGCCCAGCAGTTTTCAGGTCATGATCTGCCCTCCATGTTGGCAAAATTTTCTTTACCAGTTTCACTGGCTGAGTTCAGGAACCCTCTGGAGGCTCCTGCACAGGAGGTAAGACTATTGTAACAGTTAAAAGAAAAGAAATGTTCTACTTTTTAAAAATAAAATAAACCATAAAACAGCAGAAAAGGATGCCAAAATATCACTGCTTCTATAAGATGATGTCATGGATCTTTCCTGCTGCTGTATTCTAAGCTTTTATGATCCTAACAGTAGATTTAAAGTGTTTAACTTCAGACTTCAGTGTTTATACTCAACTATAATTCTGTTTTCTGCTCTGTGTCTGATCAGGCCCAGTTGATCCAGATGGTGGTGTGGATGCTGCAGCACCGCCTACTTATCCAGCTGCACACTTACGTTTGTCTCCTGGTGCCGCCCAGTGAAGATGAGCCTGGACTGAGGGACGAAGAGCTACCCCTGGCTGCCCGAGTGGGGGGCCGGAGTCTCAGCACCCCGAGCGCTCTTAGTTTCGGTTCACCAAGTAGGTCCTCTCTCATTTCCCTCTCTGAGATAGAACAGATTGTAGTGATTCTCAGACTGTTTTCTCTCTGTGTGCAGCGAGCAGCGATGACATGACTTTAACCAGTCCCAGTATGGAAAATTCCAGTGCAGAGCTGTTGCCTGGTGGAGATTCTCCCCTCAACAAAAGGATGACAGAAACGCAGCTTACAAGTCTGTCAGAGCACGAGAGGCAGGTTATACTTAACATCCCGGCTGCACAAAATCCAGAAGATCTGCGAATGTTTGCCAGGTAACTCGGTTACTTCTGAACACACAAGAACATTACGTTTGTTTCTGGATTATCAAATGACTCTCAGTAGCTATATTTACATGGACATATGTGATTAATATTTGAAGATTATTATTTGATTTTTTGATTGCATTTGTTTAGAGAGAAAAGGGGCAGATAAGATTTTTTTCTTCTTCTGCTACCTTTCATTTACTTTGTGATTGTATTGTGTTGTGTATAAAAACATTTTTGTTGTTTTTTTAGATAAATGAATAAAGTTGCTAAACTAAACTAAACTAAACTAAAAACATATGTAATCACAATAAACAGACAATCAGAATAGAAATGCATCATGTAAACGCCCCAGTACAATATTCTGATTTTAATTATTTACTCCGAATACATTTCAGTCCAATCAAAGAATTCTGCTCATGTAAACATAGTAATTGTTTTACTGCTTTTTCAACAATAAGAACAATTAATTGAACAACAGATGTGTTGCTGCTGTCATACTTTTTCCGTCTACATACTGTACTAGTGTATTTACATAGGTTACGCCAGTGGTTCCAAAAACTTTGCACTTTCTGACCCACAAACTATTCATGGCAGAGGCTTATTACTGGCCTGAGTGCTCAAACTTTGTCAATAACCCTTGTAAACAAGAGCTTAGTGACAATCCAAACTGCTTTTACAGCAATACTATTTTTCCTTTTTATGGTTATTCTATGTATTTGTTCTAATTATAGAAGAAATATTACACCATCAACCTTTTACCTTTGATTTGATTTTTGGTGATTATCCAAAGACCCCAACTTGATGCTTTATGACACAGAGTTGGATCACGACCCCAACTTTGGGAACCATGGTGTTACACTACTCAAGAGTATAATGGATTCTGAAAAATGCCCAACTAGTAATCAGTGCAGTGTGTTTCCTACATCACATTATTGAAAACTCTCGTTATTTTTTACTGCTAATGACTGAGTGAAGTTCCAGCTTTTTACTTTTATTATGTTGACTACTTCCAGACTGCTGCATTATTTCCGGGGGCATCACCACCTGGAAGAAATTATGTACAACGAGAACATGAGACGCTCGCAGCTCAAGACTCTGTTTGACAAGTTCCGCAGTGTCCTCGTAGTGACCAACCACGAGGATCCCATCATTTCCATCTTTCAGTCGCCTATGGATTAATGGTGCCGTAACAGCACTTGAACATATGTCAGTTTGATAGCAGGTAAATCTGCTCACAGCTAAGTGCTCTTCTTCAAAGACATTCTTTAAAAAACAAACAAATTCATTGGAGTTAATGTGTGAAGATCTAAATCATGTAGAAAATATTTTCTCTTCGAGCCAAATGTTTGTTTACAATATTAAATTATTTTGTGAATGCCAGACATGCCTTAAGGGTTCCACTGTGAAGGAGGTGTTTTGACAAAATCTCCCCACCTCACAATCTGTTTGAAAACGATCTGTGCCTGCTTCATGGAAGGGGGGGTCACAGCGATCGTTCCAGGTCTTCAGCTACCTCTTTTTTTTTTTAAGGAATCCCAAAGGCGATGATGGGAAAAACTGCAACGAAAAAGAAAACATCAAATCGACTGTGTTTGCTCAGACTGTTTGAGGGGAACGGAGCATTCCAAACATCTGTAAAATCACTGAAAAGGACATTTCCCTTGTGTGAATTAGAAAACAATTAAATTAAATGATAATGACTACTGAGTGTCTACATGTTTAATTCAGTGAGGACTTTTTTGTAACGGGCACGGATTCAGACATGTCAGTTTTAATTTACTTTCCTGTTCAACTTTGCATTAATAAACAAGTTTCAAGATTAAATTCATTTTTTTTACATGAACAGAACTAATACATTAAAAACATAAAGCAATAATTTAGTGTATTTGAACAAAAACAAAACTATTTTATTCTCTCAAATGTTTAAAAAAATAAGCAGATGGGAAAGTACTTATTCTTGGGTCTTTTTAGCCCTGTTGTAGTCTGCACATTTCATGGACCTAAATTGTTCATTACATTTCCAGATGGAGACCGTCTTTCTGCCTCCTTATTCACAACGCTAACACAGGGATGCCCACGAAGATAAAACCGCCATGGTTTCTTGGCCCACTCCCCGTGGGATTCAATTCCAATACGTGGAGCTGATACTACATCCTGCGGGTTTGTAGGACCCACGTTTGGATCAGTCTCTAGCCACACTTCTGGGTCTGAAGCTAAGTCTCTACGGTCAAAACAGCGAGGTATATTTAGGGCCTGGCACAGCTTTGACGGCCCGTTGCAGAGCTCTTTGTCCTTTAGTTGGCGGGCTCCTAATTTGCGTCTAGCTGCCCTCAGCTCCTTCATGACAGACTGACCCTGGAGGGGCTCCAGAGAGCGCAGCAGCACAGCAGCACCCTCCCCTGAGGCAAAAGAGCACACAATACGCATCAATCATTAAGGCTCTATTATGTCTCCTTCCCTCTGACCAGCTTTAATGATAAACAGATAAACCAGGATGTGATTAAACAAAAATAATGTATTTTTTTTTAACATTAAGATGGCATCATTTAAGCATATTTAAAGTCAATATCTATGAACCAAAATGCACAAAACTGAAGCATCAGTGTATAATGGTTGTACCTTCGCTGGACACGTTCATGCAGAGGTAGATCCCATAAATGGGGTACACATAGACTGTGCCTGGCTTCATAAACATGGCCGTGTTTCTCTCGGTGCGTTTGCCTCCGGCTGAGTGCGAAGCTTTATCTTCCCCACCGAGATACGCTTCAGTTTCCACTATTCTCCCCCGCAGCTCTGTTCCATCTGCACACCTGCGGACCAGCACCTGACAGCAAAAACCACAGGTTGTTTTGGTTGTGAATTATTCATCAAGCAGGGAAATGAATAGTTGTTGTTCTGGTCACAATGTTGACGTGTAACAATATTAAAAATCTAAATACAACATTTTTGACCACTTGCTGAACATTTTTGATGGCAGGTGTAGCTTTGATGGCATTACTAAAAACTGGAATGTTTGGTTTTAAATTTAGAAGCTGCAAAGAAAAAAAGTAGTAATAAATCAAAAGAGTTACTGAATAACTATCAATAATTCCAGTCTGGTTAGTCACCAACATGAATTTTGGCACCTTTGAGCAGCATTGCAGCAGAATAATTACACTGCATGGATTCGTTGGCAGCAGAAGATTACTTTTTAAAAACAGAAAGTGAAAGGCAAATGTGGCTGTGGTATGCAATCAATCTTTTATTCTTACATAAAGGGAATACTCAGGTTTACATCTACTAGTACCCCTTTTTACAGCCCGTGTGTAGGTCTGCACAAGCCAGACAGATGAGCTAAAAAGACACCAAATCGTTTTAAGCATGCCAAAATATTAAATGAGTGCAATTATTTTAATAAAATCAAAACCTGTCCCATCAAATCTTGATAAGAATGGAGTGACATAAAAATATGTTGTGGACATTAGGGGGAAGCAACACAGAGCTGAGATAACATAACCAAACGTGTAGTCATATTTTATCAGTTATAAAATGTGGACTCCTTAAAAACACAAGAACATAAAGGCTGGCTGCTGTGTTGAATAATGAGTTTAGTTGATACACTTCTTTCACAGAATCTATAATCAACTTAATAAAAGTTTAAGCTTTTACTTTGAAAGGGCATAAAAACAGGATCAAAGCAGCTGACAATATTATTTTGACAAAAATATAGCCCATCCTCCTCTCAGTGTAAAGGTGTAATTAATACCTTGCCAAGGAAAGCTTTAGCCAAACTGATGCAGGGCTGATTGAAAAACTCCTGCCCCAGTTTATGCTGAAGGTCAATCTTCTGGCTGAAATAATGGCTCTGCTCAGGCTCCAAACTTACAGTAACTTCACATTTACTTGGCTCCTTTGGACTGTTAGGTAAAAATGACCGCTTATTGTTTCTGCTCAACAAACCTAGCTCGGGTTGTGTCACAGCGGCTGTCAGATTTTGTACCTTTCTTTTTCTTCCCGCCATAGAAACAACTCAGTTCTCACTACGGGGAACTGAGCTCTAAAGTCCAATATTTTCAACGACGAACTCACTCAGCAATGATGGCTTTATGAATTTCACAACTTTAACTCTAGTATTTTCGTAGGTAATCAGGCACGGCACGAGCAAAAGCTGTAAACAAAGGTAAGTACATACCGGAAGTAAATTACTGTTTTGATATTTCTTAAAGGGACCGCGCACCAATTTCACCCAAAGAATATAAACAATCACCTCCCAACCTCAATGTTAAAATGTTGTTTTAATTAATACTGCTGTTTTAAAAATAAAATTTAGCATATTTTTTTCTAATTTCTGAATTTTTAACTTGCCTCTTCCTGCTGAGCGTAACACTTTTTTGCAGCTGTCTTATTGTTTTAGACTCTTTTTGATAATGATTAATATAAATAGAGTCAGTGTGCTCTGGACAGGCTGAGCCCACGAACTGGAAGGCGCCAGTTTGGCCCCAAGCACTGTGACTGCATATGGGTTCATGTGGAACAGTAATTGTATATGACATGCTGTGCCACAGACTGCAGCTTCATGAGGAAAGTACAACTGTCCTATTGTTGAGGATAGCCTAGGCAAAGTGCTGAGAGAGACAGAGAGAGAGAGAGAGCACATGGCATTTACTGTATGTGACTAAATGAAGTTAACCACAGATAGATCACTATTTTTAAAGAAAGTACATTTTGTGGCTGATTAAAAGTGACTTCAAATTTTAAAAGCAAACTTTTGTGAACAACAGCCCCCCAACAGCCGCAGGAAGAGATTTTAAAAAAGCTAAATTTTCTTTGTTAATCTAATCGTAAAGACCATCTTTTTTGTTTCAGATGGTTTTAGAAACATTTGTGGCTTTGAATTGAGATACAGACCCCTGTAAATGTTGCATCCAAATCACATGGTGTTTATATTATTTCACGCTTTTCTTTCTAAAGACAGCAGCAGCTTCACTATCATTCTTCAAGCCTCCCAGCGATTCTGATGATCTCCCGCCTGCTGGGTTGTGTTCTGCTGCAAATCGTTTTGAACAGAATTACCTCAGAAATATGCACATAGTGATTTTGATTTTTTTTACTCCAGAGCTCAGTTGGTTCTTTGCTGTTGCTCTTGTGTTTTTGATCATTTTTAGACACTAAGTTTAATAGAGTTTAACATGTTATTATGGCACACAGGGTCATATAACTCCCTGTTTTGATCAAATGTACATCTCAAAGTAAAATTAACAAGTGATCGACAATATGTGGTGTGAGAATAGTTGTATTTCTCATAAGAAAACATCACAAAATAAATCAATAATATGAACCTAAAGACTTTTTTTTTGTTTAACAAGTTGAAGTTCCAGGGTATGTTTTGCTGAGCAGCTTCTGCCTAAGTCTTTTAACATAGTCTGTTGTTTTTGGGATAGCTGGTGGACCAGTAAGAGCCACTGTCTGTGCCGGCTGGGTTTTCACTGCCTGTCATTGTTGCTGCCACTAATAATCTCAGCAGACACATTTTGGCATTCTGGTTTACTTTTATCTCCAGCAGGCATCTCACTGGTTGTGACGCTGGGCAGAAGCACCAGAGGCTCATCTGTTCGTGCAGATGGACGAGCAGAATGCTGCCTGACTAAAAATATCTGACTAATTTATGAGTCAGAGAAACCACAAACGAATGCAGGGTGGGGGTTTATGCACTTGTTTTACAGTTTGTTAAAGGATTTGGCCTTTGTTTTGGGTTGAGGTAACAACTTACAATTCTATTTTGCTATAATATTGCGTAAAATAATATAAAAATTATAGCTTCGTAACGGTGCAGACCAATGTTCATATATATTGCTTCAATAAAAAAAAAGCAATCATCTAATAACAGACATCAGTGGTGACTCATATGGGGTATTTAGGGTTTTCCAAAATCCAGTCTTTGAGATACTGAAATATTATTTTTCTTTTAGTCTATTTTAAATATTTTTTATTACTAATGTTAAATGCTAAATTTTAGAAGCAATTTTATTTCTGGAAAACCTCAGATGATTGGGTTTATTGAGTTTATGTTTTTCAGGTGTGTTTTTTTTATCAAGACCACAGGTGAAAACTACCTATATATAAACCATTCTCTATATTTTTTCTAGATAACATAAAAAATAATTATTCAAAAAGGGAAGCAAATCTATCAGTCTTTGGCGTTTACTATGTTTAGTATGAAACCAACACATTTAACTCTGTTCATTTTCTTGTCCAGTATCATTCTGACAGATAATCGGGATGAATTCTCTCCTGCCAAGATGTGCTGAAGCCCAAGGAGCCATTTACATGTGATGGGATCAATAATTGATGATTATTAATGATTCAAGAACTTTTTTTTCCCTGTTTGCAACGGCGGTGTTGGGTCTGCTGCAGCTCTCACTGGCAGATGGGAATATTCCTTCGTTTGTGACCCACTTCGCCCACCGGTTCAACAAAGACAAGCCTATAAGGAAACAAGCTCTTGTGACCACAAACTGTAACCCAGCCACTGGTATGCACATAACTTGGACCATATGTACGTGGAGGACTGTTTATCTGGGACGCATTCATGGGTTTGTTATGCAATGCATGATTTAAGCTGAGCTTCGTGTTATACATGCGGCTGAATAAATAACCTGATTTACACCACATGAGGTGTTTTCACCAGGAGACAGAAACTTTCAGCAGTTTTGCTTTATTGATTTAACCTGCTTTACAAACTCAAGTCCACTGACCTTTCTCAACCTTCTCTGATAACAGTTTCCTCGTCTCGGCTCACACCTGTTGTTCTCATGCACAGCAGCCGGTGAGTCAGGCAGGGAGTGAGCGATCTGTCTCGGATCATGTTGGTCTTATCTTAGCAACAAAAGGAGAATTAATCCACACAACACTGAAGCATTTTTGTCATTCTTGGTTTTGTTTGGGAAATGACTAGGTGGTTTTTGAAAAGTGAAACGGTTATTAATCGTGTTTTGTTTGTTGTATTGTGATGTCACCTTTCTGAACTCAGAAGTGATCATTTTCTTTCTGTTTCTGATAGAAAAAAGAGAAATCAGTTTATGAATCATCTGACATGGTTCTTTTGGTTAAACATTATCTCTGCACTCAGCTCTTTTATCTGACAGATGGGCCTTCAGGGAGGAATGAATGCTCCTTCAGGCCCTTCATGCCTTCAGTAACACTGCCTTTGACCCAGCTTTAACCCTCTGCAGTCTCACAGGAAACTTCACCATTAATTACGTTAACTTTATGGTATATCAATCAAGGACTCCTCGCAGAAATAAATACATGTTAAAGACTTAAAGAAATCTGATTAAGAAATCATTCCAGTGGAGGAAGTAATACCTCATCTTTATTTCATGTGCATGTCTGTTTGAAAGGTTCTTGTTGAACCTCAAGAGTGCAGAATAAAAAAACTGTTGTTATTTTTTTTGCTGTGAGACCTAAATGCTTTATGTCTTTTAGGTTTAACTTTAAACGGGAACAAAATAAATTCAGTCTTGATGCAGCAAAGATGATTTTTGAGACAGATTTTTGTTTCTTTTAGGAAGAGAGAGTCACACATTAAAACCACAATTATAGTTCCTGTAAATGTGCTGTAGCAGAAAAATGTTGATTTCCCATGTAATTACATCAGTGCATTGTTTAAACAATACCCAAATTATAAATTATGAGGGAAAAAAGTACATTAAATCCTACAGTAGATTTATTATGACAAATGAAAAACATGTTTTTTTTTTGTAAGTGTTGGCACATATTTAGGTGTCTGAGGTTGTTGCCAAGTTTAAAACTTAAAAAAAGGAACCCTCTCATTTGGTTCCTATAGGTTTAAAAACATCACTTTCAGTAAAGTAACATGTTCAGGGGCTAAATTTGTCACTTCTCCAATTTAGAGGGAAATCCAGGCTATTTCTTCAGACTCCTTTTGGCTTAAAATTCACATTATTAATAACAAGATGGTTATTTTACTCAGCGTTTGCATCTGCAGTGGAATTCTTTGTCACTCTTAAGCAATTAAACACATCATTTGAAAGAAGATTGTGCTATAAAATGTAATATTATCAACTATTCAAAGCTGAGTGTTTGTGCTGTGTGTTCCTTTTAAGGATTAAAGTTGGGGTAGTTTGTATGTTTTTAAAGCAGAGTATAAAGAGGGATGAAATCAAGTGTTTCACTCTGTTCCTTTTATTCAACTGCAAATAAGATTTCAAAACCAAGTGTATATAAGAAGGATTTGGTGCTGGATTCTGTTGTATTTTGTTCAAAGCATGTGACAGACATTTAAATAAGACCTCAGGGAACAGTTGACTTGCTCTGATTTAAGTTACTAAACAGAATCAGATTCCTGTTCTGCAGAGGTAAATGCACTGAATTCCTTACAGTACTTAAGTAATTTTTTTTGAGGATGTGTAATTTTTACCAAGGATTATTATTTATCTTGGATTATTGTGAGTAGTTTTATGATTTTTACTTAAGTACTTTTCTTATCAGTAAAATTCACATTTACGAACAGCATTTTCTGTTAATGTATTTTTACTTTAACTTAGTTATTTCAAGTACTTTATAGACCTCTGTTGTTTTGTACAAAGTCAGCCAGTATCTACTATAAAACTTTTGTTTTTATATCAATTTTTTAAAGTAATTTATTCCACCACCACATTTTTTCTATCATTTTCAGACAAGCTATGATTCTATGCACTTTGAAAAATACAATTTTTAAATAATGTAAATTATTTTAAGGGCAAATGGCACCTTTTATCTGTATCATTTATCAACAGAAAGATGCATTTTAACAAAGGGAGCTTTTTTTACTGTATGCCTCAAACCCTGGTCTGAGAACACCGTAATGCCTCTTATCAGCACGACTGGACCTTTTAGCTTCTCAGCATCTCCCTTCTGAGGAATATTCCCAGGTGAATGTGAGCTCTCGTTGAAGGAATGAACTGTAATGGTCTTTTTATTAAATGGAGCAGCACGGTGTACTATCTGGTGCTGCAGAGAAGCCTAGCTCTCCCAAATTACATTTTCACTCTTGAAATGCTAAGGAATGAGATTTGGATATAGACAACAGGCTGTATGTGTGTTTTTATGTAATTGTACAAAGCTTTCTGTGTCCATCCTGTGCTATGTATTGTAAACATTTCCTTTATCACATTTGGACAAGATAAAGCAATTATATCACACTTATTCAGACAGTGCTGAGGTTTAGTTTAGCCTACATTAGCAGACTTATAGGCTCATGTGACTCTTGTAAACTGGACAAAAAACAGTTTTTACTGGATCAGTAAAGATGCAGGATTGTACAAAAATGCAGCAAGCACAGGCCTTTAGGGGCATGTGATGTTAGGATCATCACCGTGTCATGTGGCAATATTGCATGATTTGTCTAAAATAAGTCTAAAAAGCAGAAATGCTGTCATAGATTCTTAGATTCATCATAGAGAGTGATGGAGTAACTGTTCAGCCCCTACACACTGCACTGCATCTCAAATTGTCTGCTCTATAGAATGATTTCTTTTAAAAAATGGCAACACCCTCATGGAATTATTTTAGATATTTGAATAAAATTTCTGAAAATTGTGACAATTTAGCTAAAATAAAACAGAAATATATGAAGTAGGGGCTTGACAGAAAATGGTGAATTCTATAGGACCTTTCTGGGTAGAGTTTGCATGTTTGGGTTTGGTCCTGGTACTCCAGTTTCCTCCCACAGACCTAAAACATGACTGTTAGGCTAATAGGTAACTCTAAATTGTCCCTAGGTGTAAGTGAATGGTTGTTTGTCTCATTTGTCTCTATGTGTCCCTGAACTGGACTTGCGACCTGTCCAGGTTGTACTCCACCCCTCGACTGCTGCTAGATATGGGCATCTGTGACCCTGAAAGAAAGAAGCGGGTAAAATATAATGGATGGAGATTGATCCCAACAGAAGCATCCAATATGAAATAAAGAAAACCTGAAATTGATATTGCGGCCTTATTCAACAAAAAGACAACCATAAAACACACCACCAAAAAACAAGCATACAGAGAGCTTCTGTCAGATCTCCAGTACTTAATTACCTCTCATTAAGTGCTACAACTAAGCAGAAAAGAGATTCGTTAGCTACACTTACTGTTAGCCATTCCTTTAGCTGAAACCAGGTCACAGAAAAACTTTGCCCCCCCAATGTTTTTGTTAATCTTGTTGCCGTCACCTATCACACCAACATAAACTGATGCTCTGCTCCAGGCACAATATGTTAGCCATTATTGGCTAAAGCCTGTGGCCTTGGGCTGACCCTGCATAGATTAACAAAGTTTGCCCCAATGAGCAGCAAACTGAGGGGGCACGACAAGACATCTGTCAATCACTTTGTACCAACAAATACATTAAATGAACAGGGATGTGAAAATGTAGTTTGGAATGACTTTGGGATTTTCTGAAGACTTTTGCAGCAGTGATACAATATTAGAGGTGAAACAACCTGTATCTGTTTCCAACTGTTCAATACAGTGCTTTAGGTTCAATACACTCTTCTGTCGAACAATAGAGATTTTTAAAATTTATTTTATCAACTTGTCTTCTGAAAATGCTCTGTGTTGAATTAGGCTCAGTGGATCTGTGACTACTCCACCTAGGCTGCATTGTCGAGGGCAGATCCACTGAGAAACCTGCTCTTTCAGCAACATTTAATTCAAAAACTGTACCTTTGAGGTTAAACAAATGTTCAAAATTAATTCCAATAAATTACAAGCTAAGAAGAGCATGAAAATTGCTCTCTTTTTGTATCGAAAAAATATTGAACCGTGAGACTAAAGTATCGAACTGAACCAAATCGCGAATTTTCTGTATCATTACACCCCTAATATACTGTATATTTATATATACAGTATATATTTGTGTTTATTGGGTAACAGGTGAATTTGAGAGTTTTTATTGTTATACCTGTATATACTAACTAGCATAAAGTAACATCTGGGGTGGCAAGATATTTTTTTTACCAGGGGCAGCTGCCCCTTCTTGCCCTCTTTAGAACCGCCACTTTCTCCAAAATAAAAGTCTTATTTTATTCATTTATTTTTTGACACGTTTCAGTGTTGGGGAGTTTGTACACGGAAAGGGTTAAAAGTTTCGTTCCTTGAACCCACATTCTGATTATATCGCTTAGTCATCGCCGTTAACCGGGAGAAGCAGCGCCTCCCTGAGTCCTCACTGATTGGTTGTGGGGCTCGCCTTCCCACAGCCCGGCAGGGCGGGGCTGACTCTCCACGAAACTGAGCTACAACCGGGCCGGGCGGCAGAAGGGCGAACTTAACCCTGTCCTGTCGCTCCACGGAGCAGCGTGGAAATGCTCTGCCCGCGTAGGAGAGGAGCACCGGAGCGGACAGCGGCTACGTTTCTGTCCCATCCTCCTCCGGTTCTGGTTCGGATCTGGATTTAGCCGTTTGGATCCCCAAACCATCCGCGGTTGTGGGAAGAAGAGAAAACGCGTTTCTATCACCGGTGCGCCGCAGTTAAAGATGATGTGACCAAACCAGAGATCTTGCTGCCGGTGGCGGAGGAGAAAAAAAGAGGAACAACTAAATATATAAAAATAAAAATAATAATAATCACCACTCCTGGAGATTAACTGATCTGCTCGTTCTAAGGGTAAGTTCATCTCGACTGTCTCCTGTGGTCGCTCATACGGAAGAGGTGCCCTGAACGTGTCGTGATCACGGGGGAAACGAGCTGTAAGAATCAATGAATTACCGGCCAGTAAAGCGGTCAGCATGGGAATCTGTAGGGTTCAGGTGGCAGCAGTGAGGACACGGAGTTCCAAGGCATTTGTCTGTTTGCAGAGGAGTTGTCATCGTCTGAGCGGACCTATTAAAGTGCCCACGCGCTGTAGTGTGCCTTTATAACAATTAGGTCCACCTCAATAAGGCCCTAATGTCTATTAAAAAAGTGTCAAATGAACAGATGTGCCAGTGGAGTTATAAAGGTGTAAAATGTGACACAGGAGTGCTTGTTAAATTACTTTCTTTTTAACTCAAATTTGGCAAAAATGAGATGTTGCTCTTATTTTTACCCCATTGTCTGATAGCATTCCTAAATGATTCAGATGAAAAAGTTGTTGCTCAATCTGGGATTGATTGTGGGAAGAAAAAAAAAAAAAAGAGAGAATAAGTGTGTTCAGTAACAACGCAGCACATCATTTACAGTTTCAGTATGACCTCACTTATCTTTGTCATTTCTCCTCCCACTCTTGTTTTTGGTCACCAACATCTTTCTCATGAAGTGAGTCAGCTAATATCAGCATCACAGATCTCTCTTTGTGCTCATCTAAACGGCAAAATAGTTAAGTTACATATTTATTGACATTTAAATACACAAAATAAAGAACAAAGCCAAACTGCTTCATGACTCATACCAAGAGGTCGTTTGATTTTACTAAAACTTATAGAAAATAATCAATAGATGTGTATATAAAACTGATTAACTTTTAGAATCAGCTTTATTCAAGATGGCTTCCACAGCCAGCTGACCTTAATAAGTACAAACATGTCAATAACTCAGTCAATTTTACAGATAATGCTCTAGAATTTGGTGTGGTAGCTGAGACGGGTCCAAAACACTTTTTTTTTAAAACGTTGACAGTCTGTGCAAAATTCTTGTTTAAAATTTTATCATTTACTACTATTGCCCAACTTTGTATGTCTGTTAGCAAAATATTTTAGAAGCTATTGGATAGATTTTAATGAAACTTTGAGGAAATAATTGTGTAATGTACCTTTACAACTAATTAACTTTTGGGACCAGCACAATTGAAGATGCCATTAACATCTGCAAATACAAAAACAGCTATAACTCAGTCCGTTTTATAGATATAAAGTTAAAAGTTAATGTGGTAGTAGCTGAGATTCCCAACACAAACTGTGTGACATCTTTCAATATTGCAGAAGAATGTGCATTTTTTTTATTTTAGGCTACAACTCTGGCATTTCTCATAATAAAATGATCTTAGGCCTTTAATTTACTTGTTTTTCATTAGGACTGAGACATTTTGTTTTGCACTGATACATGACAAACTGACTCGTGGCAAGAAATCACAAAAATCCTGCTCTCTCATAGGCTTCCTGGTGGTCTAAAATGGACTCACCAGAGGTTAAATGTTCCAGGATGACAGCACAGGCAAGCCAACATATTAACAAACGGCAATCTTGTTGACAAGTTAAAAGCATCACTGTCCTACAATACCTGGGCAGACTGAAGTGAAACTGTAGACGTACTGTATTGGAAACTGCTGACTTATTTTGGCAAACAGAACACAGGAGCACATGGCCCGGTTTGTGTGCCCAGTGTTCCTGAAACATTATCACATGGAGGGATCATAGCTAGGGGTGATGTAATCGCACCAATAAAGCCAGTCTTCAATGTGTGATAGTGGCACTCATGCTCATTTTCTGTATCTGCTCCAACTTGACACCAGAGAGAATATTCCCAAAGTGCATGCTTAATGTTTGGATGCATTTATAATGTCACGATACGCGGAAGGAGTCAAGAGTTCGGTTCATCATCTAGGCTAACCTTTATTGACAAGCTGGTATGTGAGCTTTTCAGAGGGTTGTTGACCAGGCCACACTGTAGTCATGCCTCCTGCGTGACTTGTCTGTCTGTCAGGCGGGCCAAGTGCACAGTCCTACAAATTCTTCACAGTATTGCCATCAAACTAGCGACAGTGCAGCATTTGATGCTCAGTGCTGTCAACTTTCATTAGTTGGCCTTCATTCAAAACCAGCTATGAAAAAGTAAGTACTGCGCATTATTTAGTTCGCAGCTGTGATGCTTGATTAGGTTTTCAGTTGGACTGCAAAGCAAATATGAAGCGAACAGTAAGCCTTCAGAGACCTGTTCCCAAACTTGGGCGTACCCTCTCAGATTCTTGGTCGTTTTCTTCAGTCTGCCTGGTCTTTCTGAGTTCACAGTAAATGAGCGTCTCTGGGCTTGAGCAGTTCCATGTGTGCAGAGCACATGACTCTCTGTTACTTCAGGCTGTTTTACCCCAAAACACATCTGTACCACGAGTTGAAAACTTGCTCTCCTGAGACCTTATTTTAGTTGGCAATCTGAAACTTAAATTTATTTCTGACCAGCTGAAATTGATTTATAGCTTTCGCGTCAAGAATACATGGATAGCACATGACATCAGTGGCTATTTTATTTAATATAACTAGTGTTTACTATCATTGAAATGAGTTTATACATTTGCAGAGTTCTCTATTAATGAATATTATTTCCAAATTAACACAATTTTTTATAATTTAAGAGCATTTTATTTGTCATATGTTTAAATTGTGCTAAACACAATGAGATGCTGGTTAGTGTCTGTTAGTAAAATATGTGAACCACTGGACGTATTTTATTGCAACTTTCATAAACTGCGATCAGGTTTTCTATGAACAATGGTTTGAACTTGTGATTGGGGGCCATTTTGTTTACCCTGAAGCCACAGAGAGGGCAGCATGGTGACTCAGTTGGTAGAGCTGTTTCCTCCCAGCAAGAACCTAGATGTAATAGGGGACCTTTCTGGGTTTGCATGTTCTCCCATGCATGTGTGGGTTTTCTCTGGGTACTCTGGTTTCCTCCCACAGATCAAAAACATGACCATTAGGCTAATTGGTATCTATAAATTGTCCCTAGGTGTGAGTGAGAGAATGAATGGTTGTTTGTTTCTATGTGGCCCTTTGATGGTGATCTGTCTAGTGTGTACCCCACCTCTCATACAGTGACTGCTGGATATGGGCACCAGTGAACCCCATGACCCTGAATGGAAAAAGTGGGTAAAGATAATGGATGAAGCCACAGAGAGGCTCAGAGTGAGATGGAGTTTTTAGATCTGACAATAAACATTAAACTGAGAACCTTATTGGTTTTCTGTGTAATATTCTGGCTACCAACCTAAAAACCTTCTTACATAATTATTCAGTATATATCAACAATTAATTACACTTTGAAATCAGCCTAATTTAAGTTGGTTCATACAGCTTATTGGCATTAGCCACGACAAAATTGGCCATCACTTTTCCATTTTAATAGATATTGAGCCAATATCTGGTGTGGTAGTAGCTGAGAGTCATCCTCAACACATACTTCAAGTGTTAATATTGCATGAGATCATACATTTAGTGCTGCAAAGGGCTGTAATAATTCACTCAAGCCCCGAAAGACATAATATACTACATACAATAACAATGAAAACAATTTATTTTTATGAATTGGATTCATATTGTAAGCAATTATGATCAATTAATCGATTTTTGATACATTGTTACGAGTTTTAGAGTATTGGAGAAAGGTTTTGGTTTTGTATTTATTTATAGAGATATAAACATTCCAGTAATGACTGACCCTATGACTAAAAATAACATTGATCAAAACTGTAAAATATTATTTATTCCATTTGATCTGTATAGCTAAACACCAAATTCAAACCAGACTGTTATTCATTTGTAATTTCTGCTGGCATCTACTCATTTTTGAAACTGCTACAGTTAATATTTGTCTCCGGGGCGGACTTGCTAACGCATGGCATGGCGATACTACCTGGAGCAGTCAGACATGCAAACCAACTAGTTCTTCCACTTGAGAAACAATGCACAGTGCATTCCTGCTAGGTAGATTAGTTACGACTGATCCTAACAATTGTGCTCCAACAGACACGTCAGGCATGTCGGATGGGAAGAAAGCCCAACGGCAGCGTTTGATCGAGCTCTTGCTGCTTCTCGTTCAGCTTGGTTGACTTTGATGTGGTTACAGTTTTGACTAAGCTGTCAAAAAAAGAACAGAGCTTTCTTTTTTTGTCATGTCAAAAAATTGAAGGGTTTGTAAGGGAAAAATAGAATTTGGGTTGTGTCTCCTGTGTCTGTTGTGCATTTTGAAATAATGAATGTGAGCAGATTCTTTTAAATTTGTTAGTAAAATATGGAAAACACCAAAGCATGCAGTATGTTGGATGATGCAAATTTCAACCAGGTTCTTTACAGTTGTAAATACAGTAGCAGGAAACTGCATGAAGTTGTGTGTGTTGACATGTTGCATCCAGTTGTACTGATTCTCTGACACCTTTACGGTTGTGGGATGCAGAGGTGGCTATGACGATGAAGGCTCTTGTGATGTAATGCTGTAATGCAGCAGCCGAGCTATTTCAGATCTACCTCTAAGCCTCCAAGACTTCCATCTGCCAGCGTGCCACCCAGCCTTTCCCTCAGTCAGCACCTCATCTGTCATGAACCAGAGAGCCATACATGAACCACCATTCACATAATGCACTGGAAACCTTTAATGTGCAGGTTTTAAAAGAACATTGTAGATGGAAAATCCATGCTGCCGTGAAAAGAATTAGTACTTAACTGAAGCCAACATCTAATTGTATAAATGGACACATATAATTTGGGACAGGTTGTGTTCTCATTGACTTGGTGTGTGAGAGTTTTGAACTTGGGGGTAAAACTCATTACAAGTGTTGTGGGAATACACTGTTTATTTCCCCAGATGGCCAGAGTTCTGGCGTAGACATTCAGCATTGTTTTGTGAACTTTGATCTTCTACTTTAAGTTTGAAGATCACTTAGAGGCTCAGTTTGAAAACTACAACTAAAGAAATCTTTACCTGATGCTGCGGTAAGACTAGGGCTGGGTAAAAAAAAATTTTGAAATCGATCTTTGATAGATTTCATTTAAATTTTGCAATATTGATTCAGAGGGCATTCGATTGGGGGGGGGGGGGGGGGGGGGGGGGGGGGGGGGGGGGGGGGGGGGGGGGGGGGGGGGGGGGGGGGGGGGGGGGGG
>JARVJO010000096.1:15399147-15418578 GCA_031762555.1 Cynodonichthys magdalenae
TGGCTCTATTGTTCATAGAGGGTCATGTGCTCCCATCAACTGACTATCATTAGGGCCCTGATTCACACCTTTTGCTCCTGTCTAAACACTTGCCGGTACAAAGCTCCGGCTATTTGTACGAAGCTCCTCCCTGGAGCTCAGTCCCCAGCCGAGCTCCCGCCCCACAGAACACCTCTCCCCCAAATTGTTGTGAAGACGCGCTAAAGTGGGAGTGTCAGAAACGGTGGGAGGTTCTTAAAGAGACAAAGGCCAATTTCAAGACGTTTAGATGAGCTGTGATGCAAAGTCAAATTTATCTTTGATATATGCAACATTTTTATAACAACTGAAGATAACAGTTACCTGATTGTGGTATAGAATTGAACCGTGTGACTTGAAAATAAACCATACCCCCTTTAAAATAAAACCTGAGTTTGTATGAAGAATATAATGTAACAGACTGTAGCTCCCCAGACATAGTAGGAGAGTACTGGTTAATCCTGTCTGCTCCGGTCATTGTGTCCCATTGGATGTCCCTGGACCTGCAGAGATGTCAGCGTGTCTTTGGTTTGCGTGTCCTTCCTGCCTAACGTGTCCTGGAGAGGCAGCGAAGCCCCAGAACGAAAAGCAACACACGCAGGGGTAGTCATGGGTCTTGTGATCTAGTGGGAGGTGTTGGTTTATTGCACAGAGCAGGAAGCCAGCCTCGAAAGACTCAACGCTACATTATGAATGTGGGTGTTTTCCCACTTCACATGTGCATCTTGATGTAAAACAAATCATCTTGAGAAAATAGACTGAGGCCGAGTGTTTGAAATGTTAGCTTCAAATCAGCGCTGGGAATGTGAACAATGTGGGAAACTATTACATCTAATTGTTGTCATAACATCAAAAAGACAAACACCTTGAGAGTAAGATAAGAAATGGTGAATTCACTAAACAATGAATAAGTAGAATTATTTGACTCGTATGCAATGTATCACCAAGGTATTTCTTTAAATTCTCTCCCTCTCTCTCAGACATAAAGCTAGATAACACACTGTATGGGAAAAGAGCTAATCCTTCAGTCTGGATGTTTGCCAAAGGCTAAGTTCACTGCTTCTTCCCCAAGGGTATCTGCTTCTGAAGGACTTCCTGCCCATAATATTGAGTTTTTCTCAGACAGGGACCAGCCTTGGGTCTAACACTCTCAAAGCTGTGATTTGCAACTTTCAAAGAGTGGAACACCCTCGCAGCCGTGCTCACGTTTTGAGTGATGAGTGCGCCAACTGTTCCAGCTAAACTCCTCCTCAGACACGAGTTTCAGGAAAATGCCAGTTTTATTGCTGTGTTGACTTTGGAAGAGGACAAGAGAGAAAGAAAAGAGACAGACTACCAAGGCGCTTGGCACTGCTGTCTGGTGAATGTGGGAAGTTTACCTTGGGCTGTCACCAAATGCTCTTACCGATCAGCAGGCTTTTAGGGGAACCATAACAATAGCAGCATGGTTATTATTATAATGCTTTAGTGTCTGAGTTTCTGGCAAGGTTTTCAGAACCTTTGTACAGTCTTTTTTTTCTCTTCACACCATTCTGATATATTTATAACACTTGTTAAGATTACCATCCTATCAATTTACATACTTGGTGTCAAATGTTTTTTAAAGTATGTGTGGGTTTAGTTTCTCTTGCAAGTTGACAGCAGATATTTCTGTTAGACTGTACTTATCTGCACAAAGAAAAGCAAAAAACAAGAAGATGTGAGACAAAAAAAAGCCTAAAGCATTTGGAGAACCTTAGTGAATGAGCTGTAAAAGTCAGCTTAGTTTACTTCCACCAGACCTTCTACATTCTCTGGAGGGAAGGAGCCACAAGCACAATATTCAGAGATCAGACTGAAACATAGGAAGTTTGTGACTTGAGTCTCAGCCTGTTTCATTCTCTGAATATCAAGCCGATGCTCTTTCCCCTTTTCTACAGATCTGTTTTATATCAGGGAGTCTGCTGTCTGAACTCACGGCAAAAGTAATTGAATATTGCCTGGAGCAAGTTGGAGCTGTTGTTACAAGAATAAATCCTGCTGAAGATGTGATACTGGTGTCACGTTTATAATTCTGTAATGTTGCTAACTGATCACTGTGAGAGATAAGGGCCTCTTTAAAATGCTTATTTAGTTCTTTAATCTAGTGGTTAGTTAATAAATCACAAGTTATATTGTGTATGCTGTATAGACCAAAGAGAAAATGCACAATGCTTGCCCTCATGCTCCAATCTTCTCCTCAGCCTAAAGCATGCTTACTTGTTTTAATGACATCCTATTATAATTTTTCATTTTTTAGCAGTTTGTAAAACTTTTCCATTATCGTGCTATAACAGCTACCCCAGTGTTCTTTATCTCTATAGACTTTTAATAAAGAAAGTCGCGGTCGCAGTGACTTAGACCACTTTGAATCATTACCACTCTGGTTATGACCCCTGCTGACCTCTGTGTGAGGTTTTCCTTCCGCCTCCGCTGAGATCCACAGACAACACTTCCCGTCATCACATGGACTAAAACAGAAGCCTGTGGTGCATTTAAATGCCAATGTGAAACAGATGTGGTCACTAAATGCCTTGGATGTTTGGGTTTTTTTTGCAAAGAGAGCTGTAACTAGAAAAGTGGGGATGTGACCTGATGAAAGTCACTGGTGTAACAATGTTTGTGACGAAAGCATTTGAATTTATTGGTATTTTGATAAAGACTTTTATTATTCTAATAATTTGGTTTTAAAGAGGAAAAATGTCAGGAAGCAATGCTGGATAAGTGAGGTTGTTGGCACAGTGAAATGTTGGGCTGCGGTTACAGGCAGTCTGTTTGATGCTGAGATTTTCTGAGCACCTTATGTGGTCCGCGGGCCTCGTCATGGGAATGCGTACACAGTCATTAGTGTCTGATGGGCGTCTGCTGAGAGCAGAGCTACCTTAAACCACCTGCAGGATTTAAGACTGTTATGAAGTGAGAATTAAGAGATTATGGTTAACACTACAAACTTCCTCTCTCTCCAACACACTTACGAATGGCTTTTTAAAAATAACAATATCTGGGAGGTAGTTACCAGCTGTGGGTTCTCATCAGTTCTAGTAACTAGTAAGCAGAAATCAGTGAATGTTTGAATCAAACAGAGGCCGTAGCACCCTCTTGTGAAACAGTTCTGCATCACAAAGTCAGCTCTAAGTCTGTTTGTAATTTAATTGTTTTTCCCATCTTTATGAATTGAAAGTATTTACAGTATGCTGTGTGTTTCTGTCTGTGTAGCTGGAAGGCCTGGGGTGAGACAGAGAAGATGGCTGAACCACGGCGGGAAAGCACCAGCAGCCTACAGAGGAAGAAGCCTCCCTGGCTCCGGCTGGACATTCCCACGGCTCAAATGTCACTAGACGAGCCTCCTACTTTTGTTCAGGTGCTCTCTCTTACTGAATGCCTTTCCTCGATATTTATCACCCTTGTCATTTGCTGTATGGCGTGATTTGTGTTCGCGCATAACCCAATGCATCTTTTCCTGCGCAGCCGATGAAAAGGCAGGGGTTCCTTCGCAGTATCAGCATGCCGGTGGAGACTTCATACCTCCAGTCTCCACCGCGTGAGCTGTTTGATACCCGGCGGCCTGTCTTTCAACGCCAGTCATCCATTACGCAGACCATAAAGAGGTAAGAGGAACTTCAAAAACACTTGAGCCATTAAATAACATCACTTACTCATAATACAATTAAGTTCTCTCCTATTTCATAATTAAAAGACCAAAAATACTATATTTGTCAGACTACCAAACATATGATGGTAGGAGTTAAGTGCCCAGTATGGTCGATTGGCAGCCGACCGAACAAAATGCACAGTCGTGTGGTTGTTTGCACACACCTCCCGCTGCAATAAACATCACTGCACAGGGTTTCTTCCCGCTGGAGTCTACAATGCAGAGAGAATAAAAAAAGAAAATACTCTAATACCCGCCGTTATTTTGTCCACAAATCTGTGCCGGTTAAAGCTCCACAGTTTTTATCAGACAGATTCCCACATTCCTAATGTCTGTTTTATATCATCCATGATTTTTTGTCTATTTGACCATCTTTATCCAATACAACAGTGGGATTCTGGAAGCGAGTAGTTGAAGCAAAATGCAGTGTCTGAGCACTTTCGGCTTTAAAAGATCACACCGAAAAACTTCTGATCATTCACACAATCATTTATTTTGCGGAGGTGGGAAAAAGTTCAGCCTGGGCTTTGTGACAAGAAGGGGCTGAAGAGTCGAAGCCACGAACAAAATGACGTGATTTTCGTCATGACACTGCGACAATGAAAGATGATTCGGCAGTTCAGATGGAGCATACTGGGCGCTTAAGTTTGACAATTACGTTTTATAAATATTTGAGATTCTTGAGTTAAGCAAAAAAGTTTGCAAGCTGTCCTTAAGCACATAAAAATATACTTTTCCTGACTACTACAATGTTTCTTTCTTTACCTGTTTTTCAAATTTTACACTTTGTCATTAACATCTTCATTCAATCTAAATAAATTTTTTTTAAAGCTTAGAAAAAGCTTAACAGTCTGCTTCGCTCTTTCTGCATGAAGATTGCTACAGCACTGTCCAGCTGCATTTTTCCTTTTGTCACTTCCTGTTTTTGTTTCTTTTTTCTCTTTCTTTTCTCTGTCTCTTCTTGCCACCTTCCTGCCCTGCCCTTCCGGGGTCACAGCAGCAGGAGAGTGCACTTTGAAAGGATTAACACTGTGCCTGTTAAGGGGCACCGGGCTGCCCGCCGCAGCATCAGGAAACACCATTCTCTCTCCAGAACTCTGCTCAGGTACGATAGGAAGTGGCTTCCACCACGAGTAAATAAGGAATTGTTCTTTTCTCGCTCACTGGATGTTGGTTCTTAGTCATGTTCCCACAGATATTTCTTTTTAAATGAGTCATAAAAGGATTCGAAACCAAAAACTTGCCTCTTTTTGCTACAAACTGACATTTATTCAGAGTTGCATGAGTCATTTTAGTAGTTGGAGAGGTCACTTTTTTTTCACAACATTGTACAACAAAGTCCACCACAGGCTGTTGTTGCTTTGTAATGATGCTTGTTACTGAGCCAGCCTTTGAAGGACCGTACACCAGATCTGTTAGATAAGGTTAGGCACTGGCCATAATCAAATCCACTGAAACAAGTCATAGCTCTTCTGCAAGAATAGACACTAAGTTTGTTGTCCTATGTCAGCTTCTTGGTGATGGCGCTGATGGATATTTTCTTAGCTGAGAGCCTCGTACCATTCATCGTGCAGCTTGTAATTAGTGAAGAAACGAGCCAGCTTGCCTGAGTTTCCCTTTGAAGAATGTTTCAACTTCCACTTCCTGGCCTTGGGGAGCTGTAACTTTGTTTGCTCTGGTACTCATTAGGCTTCCATTTCAACAGAATTACCGTGTGTGCATACATGAAGTTTTTTTTTTTTTTTGGGGGGGTGTTTCAGAATGTAAGTGGAAGGACACAAATAAAAAGTTAATTGGATTTTCTGTCTGATGGTGGCAGTTGAGAATAGGAAATTCTGTATTTTATTTGCAGCATATTATTCCTTTTATTTTTGGTATAAACAAAAATTCAGTGTGTGTCAGTGTGTTTGGATGTAGACATGCCTAGGCTTGTTCCCTACACTCTGCCCACCACTTGGACTATCTAGAACTTTTCTACATCCTGGGAAGTGTGTTTTTTTTCCCCTGCACTTATAGGATCCTTTATAATCATCAGTGTTTGGCTCTAAGAGAATAGAGGGTGCAGATGCCTATTTTTGCAAATAAATGAAAGTTTATGTTTCTGGCTTTAGGGGAACAGCGGACTGGTTTGGAGTCAGTAAAGACGGCGACACCACCCAGAAATGGCAGAGGAAAAGTCTGCGTCACTGCAGCCTCCGCTATGGAAAACTGAAACCACAGGTGATCCGAGAGATGGATCTGCCAAGCCAGGACAACATTTCCCTGACCAGCACCGAGACCCCACCTCCTCTCTATGTGCCCTCTTCACAACATGGCATGCAAAAGGTAAACTGCTGTTTTACTGTGATCATATTTGATGTTTTTGAGCACATCAACATATACAATTTATTTGTTTACATTCTTTGTTGATTGTCGGCATGCAAATGATGTCTATTAGTTTGTGACAAGAACTTGTTTTGGTTTCCAGATTGTGGACCCGTTGGCGCGTGGAAGAGCCTTTCGCATGGTGGAGGAAGTGGACGGCTACAGCGTGCCTCAGACCCCCATCACTCCTGGAGCCGCGTCACTTTGCTCCTTCACCAGCTCCCGCTCAGGTCTCAACCGACTGCCTCGCCGGCGTAAGAGGGAGTCGGTGGCAAAAATGAGCTTCAGGGCTGCAGCTGCGTTGGTCAAGGTGAAGCTTCTCTAGAGATATAAAAACTAAAAAATATCCTAATTGAATGTTTTATTATTTTGTTTAACAATTTTGTATTTGCACATGCTTGTTTTGTATCTTTCAGGGCCGCTCATTACGAGAGAGCACGCTAAGGCGAGCTCAGAGGCGAAGCTTCACTCCTGCTAGCTTCGTGGAGGAAGACATGGTTGACTTTCCAGATGAGCTGGACACGTCTTTCTTTGCAAGAGTAAGGCTAGAAAACCAATGCTGTATAATAGGTTCATATAAATGTAATTATACATTCTTGTAACTCTGTTTTCCTGCATCTATCTTTGTGTTTTAGGACATTCTGATGCAAGAGGAGTTGTCCACATATGCCGACGAGGTGTTTGAGTCACCATCTGAGATGGCCATCAAAGAGGTGGACCCCAGCTCCAAGAAGGATGAAAAGGAGCTGACGGGCAGCGCCTTAGATAAAACAGAGCTGGAGAGAAGTCACCTCATGCTGTGAGTTACTGTAGGGAAGTTGTTATTGGAGCTGTGCTGCCAGGAGATCACATCACAAGATTTCTCATTGAGTTGAAAATTGCCTCATGAATTTCTTTGGTGAAATATTAGATGATGGGGTGTAGTTACAAGCAAGTTCTGTGTTCCATTTCTAAAATTATCTTTTCTTCTGTTGCCTGTTTTATAGACCCCTAGAAAGAGGATGGCGTAAAGCCAAGGAAGGAACCCCAGGACCACCAAAGGTACCCTTGCGTCAGGAGGTGGTGAGTGTTCACGGACAGCGGCGTGGACAGCGCATCGTTGTACCTGTCAAGAAGCTTTTTGCTCGTGAAAAGAGGCCATACGGGTTGGGCATGGTAGGAAAGCTCACAAACCGCACCTACCGGAAGCGAATAGACAGTTACGTCAAGAGACAGATCGAGGATATGGATGACCACAGGTACAGCAGCTCCCCTCAGATCTTTTTCAATAAGTACAACTGACATTGATGGACAGAAGTTATTAATAAAATGTGTTTTCTGCCTCTATTAGGCCGTTTTTTACGTACTGGATCACCTTTGTCCATTTACTCATCACTATATTGGCTGTATGCATCTATGGAATAGCACCAGTTGGCTTTTCTCAGCATGAAACTGTTGATTCTGTGAGTGATCATTTTTATTGACATCTTAACATATTTTCACTTCATCCACAAGTGGTTTTAATACTGATTTGTACCTTTTTTATTTTGGATGTGAATGGAAATAGGTTTTAAGAAACAAAGGTGTCTACGAAAATGTCAAGTTTGTACAGCAGGAGAACTTTTGGATCGGGCCTAGTTCAGTAAGTACCACTCCACCCCTTCTTAATAAATCATCTGATATGTACAAAGCTCTGTTTTATTTTTCTTATCTGCCTTTTTATCTCTATGTTTTTAGGAGGCCCTGATCCACTTAGGGGCCAAATATTCTCCATGTATGCGACAAGACGGGCAGGTGCATGATCTTATCAGGGAAAAGAAAGCTATTGAACGCAACTCTGCTTGCTGTGTTCGGAACGATCGTTCTGGCTGCGTCCAAACTTCAGAGAAGGAATGCTCGGTCTGTATTTCATGCTTAGAATTCATCCCCATGGAACAGCTGTGGGCCTTTCTGATCTCCTTTCTTTGTATTTGTGTAGAGTACTCTAGCTGTGTGGGTGAAGTGGCCACAGCATTCCAGCACTCCTCAGTTAAACGGCAAAGACAGACAGTATGGCTCAGTGTGTCATCAGGACCCCAGGTAAGACCTCAAACTAGGTTTTTACATCAAAGCTTACAGAATTTTTGTTGGAGTATTATGTTTTAGCTAATTCATATTCTGGTTTCTCTTCAGGATATGTCTGGAGCCTGCTTCAGTATCGCCTCATGAATGGCCCGATGACATAACGAAGTGGCCAGTGAGTACTTTTTTTTTCCTTGTGTTAATTCTTGCATTGCTGATAGGTAAATTCAATTCAGTTTATTTATATAGCGACAAGTCACAACAAACATCTCAGGGCACTTTACAAAAACCAGTCAATCTAAGGAAGCCAGCAGATTGCGTTGAATCACTTCATCAGTTTCCCATCCTGAGAAGCACATTGGCGACAGTGGAGAGGAAAAACTCCCTTTTAACAGGAAGAAACCTCCAGCAGAACCAGAACCAGGACAGGCGGCCATCTGCCTCGACCGGCTGGGTTTGAAGGGACAGAAAAGAGACACAGACAAACACAGAAGGACTGGTCCGGGTGTATTTTCTTCTGGAAGAGAGACAAAGAAAACACGTTATTGACAGAAATAATTACATAAACAAACATGTAGAGGAGAGAGACTAAAGACAGCAGCAGAGAGAGGAAATGTGATCAGTTTGTGGTGGTTAAAAGACATATCCTGATCAAAATGACACCAAAGTTTTTTACATTAGAACTGGAGGTCAAATTAATGCCATCCAGATGCTTAGGTCCAAAAACCACAACCTCTGTTTGTAAATGTACACACATTGTTATTATAGGCTATAGCAGCAAACAGTGTTTTCTCTGTTTTTCAGATTTGTACCAGGTACAACACAGGGAACCACACCAACCTGCCTCACATAGACTGCACCATCACAGGCCGACCCTGCTGCATTGGAACCAAAGGAAGGTGAGGGACATTTTTTTTTAGAAAACACTTCGAAACCAGCTGATCCCAGACATGATAAATCAAAGAACAGTTTTTATTAACAAACTGTTTTAATCCTTTAAAGGTGTGAAATCACATCCAGGGAATATTGTGACTTCATGAAGGGCTACTTTCACGAGGAGGCGACTCTTTGCTCTCAAGTAAACCAAACAGTTCATACCGAAATAAAAAACTTTTTTTTTCTGTGTAGAAATATCTGATCTTGATGACATTTATCTTTAAAATGCTGCAGCACGCCGACTCATATGTTGCCATATTTTGTCTTTTCTCAGGTGCCCTGCATGGATGATGTCTGTGGACTGTTGCCTTTCCTGAACCCTGAGATTCCAGATCAGTTTTACAGACTCTGGCTCTCTCTCTTCTTGCATGCTGGGTGAGGCATTAGTGCCAAAGCGCTTTGGCAGAATTCTTTTTTTTGTTTGTCTTTAAACTTTCCTAATAACAAAATAAAATAAAATCATGGGGGGAAAACTTTATCAAATGCTAGTAATTGTATAAATTACTTTTTTTTAAATATTACAAAGCACAAAGAGGTCTCGCTTGTAGCAGACTGACTAGTTTTTGAAGGAAACTCAAATTTGATTCGTTTGTTGGGGCTAATCCAACTCCTCACACACTCGTATACAACCTTTTTTCTGTCAGGCTAACAGCTTTCAGACATGTCAGTCAGCCTGAACGAACTCCTCACACTCAAATCACCTGACAGTTAAGAGGAGTAGTGCTTCATCTTTGTCGACTGTTATCTCCCCTCTACATAATTAACAAAGTGCCCTCGCCGCGTGAACTCATTAAGCTTCACAGGGAGATAGAGGCTGATTTTGCTGAAGTGCAAAGTCATCCCCGCGCTACGATTTAAGGGTTTGCCTCTTCTGAACAGAAGGATTATCTCCTTGGCACGTGCAGCGTGAAAACCGTGTCTGCTCTTACGCGCACACACATGCATGAACCTTTTGTTTCCATTTTTCCTTCCAGGATCCTTCACTGTTTGGTTTCAGCAGCTTTCCAGATGACCATACTGAGAGATCTGGAGAAACTGGCAGGCTGGCTGCGCATCTCAATCATTTACATCCTCAGCGGCATCACTGGCAACTTAGCTTCAGCCATCTTCCTGCCGTACAGAGCAGAGGTGATGTCCCGTAATATTCTCAAACAATGCACCACTCTGTGTGAACTGGTTATATATATATTTTTTTGTTTTGTTGTTTTCTCTCAGGTGGGTCCAGCTGGCTCTCAGTTTGGGATCCTGGCCTGTCTGTTTGTGGAGTTGTTCCAGAGCTGGCAGATCCTGGCCCAGCCCTGGAGGGCCTTCATCAAGCTGCTGTGTGTGGTACTCTTCCTCTTTGCCTTCGGGCTGCTGCCCTGGATCGACAATTTTGCCCACATATGCGGCTTCATCTCGGGCTTCTTTCTGTCCTTCGCCTTCCTACCATACATCAGTTTTGGCCGCATGGACCTGTACCGCAAACGCTGCCAGATCATCGTCTTCCTGCTGGTGTTTGTCGGCCTCTTTTCAAGCCTCGTGGTGCTCTTTTACGTCTACCCAATCAAGTGCGAGTGGTGTGAATTGCTTACCTGTATCCCCTTCACAGACAAATTCTGTGAGAAGTACGACCTCAATGCTCACCTTCATTAAAGCGTAGCAGGAAGGCATCAGATCAAACAATGTTGACTAGATGGACTATTCCCCATTTTTTCTATGAACTAAAACATGTTTGTGTTATTTTACTCTGTTATGAATACCTATACTCCTCATAAAGACTTTTTTTTTTACTTTCCTGTTCACTTAATGTCAGTCCTTTACTGTCCAGTGACACGAAGCTATGGCACTCATCAAGGAGCCCTGTTTACCTTTACACAAGAGACAGCGACCGGAGGGTCCGGTACTGGTACCGGGAGCATCATCGTCTTCATTCACAACCCAGAGAACGCTTTTATTCTTTTTCAGTCAACCTCAGAACCGAAGCAGGGACAATAATCTTGATACCTTTGGTGCCTTGTCAATAAATGTACCAACTACTGCCATATTTTTGTTACATTATGCTGAGCACACGAATGTTTCCTTTTGTTTATTGCTTCTCGAGGAGTGATTGTTGTTTTGAACATGGTAGTGTTTTAGCTACCCGTCTACGCTCATGTAACTGAAAAAAAAAAGAAAAAAAAAACAGTAAAAAAAGAACTAAATGGAAATGTCTACTACTTTTTTAACTCTCAAAAAGAATGCCTGCTAAATGTTGTTCTGTAGTTTTATTTAAATCGAGCAACAATAAAACAAGCATTTTTGCTACTAATATTCACAATTGAATGCATTTTTTATTGGCTCCACAACAGTACTAAATAATAACAGCCATTACAGCTTTTGACAAAAGTAGAATAAATAGTTCAAAACTCAAATTTGAGGGATGTTTCAGCAGTGACTGCCTTGTTAGCACAAACGACATTAGAAATGATTGAAAAACAACATAAGCTCAAAGCTGAAAACACAAAGCCACAGTGTAAGCTGCAAAAAGTGACATTTTGTTTAAAGAAATGAACCCACAGTTTTTTCTGTCTTCAAACAGACTTTCTTCAGTGAATCAAAAAGACCCTTCTATGCAGAATGTTGGCCTTTCATCTTTATATTTCTTCTCTTTTTTCTGTCCATAGTCCATGTTTTGTTATTTGGAGTAAAATGTAGACTAGCAGCCACTGTTTCGTCGTGCATACGCCTGCCCACCCAACAAATACTCCAATTCTTGAAACCTCAAGTTGGCCACAGAGATTTCCGACAACCCTTTTTGCTTGAAGCCAGCCTTGAGGTAGAAGGGCACCAGGAAGTCCTCGCAGATCAGTAAAGCCCGGCGGAGACCTGGCACGCAGCGCAAGTACTGCAAGTAGCGCCACAAAAGGATGGAGCCCTTCCCCTGCTGTCTACAGTGGCGGTGCACGGACAGCACGTGGATGTGGACGGTGGGGGTGTCCGGAACGTGCCGGGTCATGGCCTCCTAAAGGATGGAGATTAGACTTTATTAATAATCATTTCTAAGCAAGTTAAATCAGAATTTACTGGGATTTTTTTATGTACCTGTGAAAGTCTTTCCTTGTTCCAGCCAGAGCCGATGATGAAAGCGACCAACTGTCCCTCTTCAAACCAACCCAGAGACAGCTCAGGACACAGACTCAGGAAATTAAGCACTTCATCCAGTGTAAGCGGACACTCACCTGACACAGACACAAAAGCTGGGCGGCATTTCAGGCAGTGATTATTATCGAGGCAGCAGTTATAATGAAGCAATGAAAAAGCCATGTTCTCTCATATTTAAATGTAAGTCAAATTTAAATGACAAAATTCAGACCTTTCAGTCAACTTGTTGCCTAAAAGTGCATATAAAATATTCTTTGTAAATTAAGAAAAAGGAAACTACTTGCCTTCTTTCTCAATTTCAAAGACGCTGATGGCGTCTTGTGGTGTGAGGTTTCTGAACTCGCTGGCAGGGAGTGTGTGGCGTCTCTGTTGCAAAGGGCGGACCACTCTGACTGGTGTCTTCAGGAAGAAGGGCTTCTGGAAAGGTGATCTGCTGACCTTCGTTGTCATCGTTCCTCAAAACTGCAGTAAATAGGAACTTTGGGTTATTTTACAAGACCTCTTCCTCCTCTTCAAGCCGACAAACTGAACTGAATCTGTGTGTCTCCCTCAGTTCTGCCTGCGGTCTAACACAGATGCTGACCTTCGAGCCTCCTTTTCTCTCCTCCTCATCCTCTTCTTTCTGTCTGATCTCATAATGCGAATTGGTTGTCTTAAAGCAGGATATCTGTCTGCACGTGCCTGCGGAGTCTTTAAATACACCTGATTCTAATGACATTTTGTCTTAGTGTTTTCATATATATACTGTATATATACAGTATATATATATATATATATATATATATATATATATATACTGTATACTAATGCTTGATGCTTGTTGTACCTGGATATTATACTTTAGATTCTGATCAAACACATTGGAGAGTCAGAAACCTTTATAACTGAAGCGTTTTTTTGTTTTTTTTTTAGAAAACTATCAATTTAATGTCAGTACAGTTACAGAAAGCAATTATGAAAATATGTTAATTTGTAATGACATATTGAGATGTTACACTATAAGTACATGAAGACATGAAGTGTCCACGCTCGCTCTGGTGTGTATTTTAAAGTCGACAGGAGTGTGACATGATGCACGTTTTCAGAGATTAAGGGCATGTGGACTAATTTACCTGCACAAAGTCAGGAGGGAGATTTGTGTGGCTCACAGCTGGGATGATTTCATGCCTTGAAAAGATTTAGCAGGGACTAATTAAATGAGAAGGCACCTGCTTTACTGGCTGGGGGGGCTTGTTTACTTGTTCTGTTATGACTGTTGACCCAACATAAGTTTAAAGGATTTTGTTAATTCACTCTAAATATAATTGTTCTAATTATGAAAAAGTTAGGACTTTGTGTAAGATTTTCCAAATCTCATAAACCTAAATTTATTCACACTGGAACATATTAACATAGCAAAAGTTTACACTAAAAATGTACAAATTGTGAAGAAAAACTATAATTTTGAGCTTGATGGCAGCAACACCATCTTAATAAAGTTGGGATAGGAGCAACAATAAGCTACAATAAGTTTGTCCAAAGGTTCAGTTGAGAAATGAACTTTACAGCAGTTCATAGGTTGTTTATTGCGCACAAATAAACTGCACTGACTGACAGCCTGAAAGCATGTATGTTGTCTGTATGACCAGCAGAGAGCAGTTTTTAGACTAAAGTTCAAAACTAGTTTTTTTAATGACGTTTTCTTCTTCTAAAAAGTAAGTTATCACTATTTACTCATGAATTAAGAGTACATATTTGATAATTAGTATTTTTCATCCAAAACTAAAGTGTAGATCCTAATTCACATAACTTTTGTCTTCACCTATTTCGACCCAATTTGAAGGAGCGGTGTGTGTATGTCTAAGAGAATGCTAAAAGTCAGTTTGTTGAAGAAATAAAAAATAGCACATCCATACAAATGGTTGTTTGAGAATGATTTGATGTTTTTATGATTATTGTTTAAATTTATTTTTTGGGAAAAAGGGGCAGATATTAAAGGATTTTTGTTCTTCTTTCTGCTGCCTTTCATTTAGATTGTTTTTTTTTTTTCAAAGAAATGAATAATGTTAAACTAAACTATATACTCCTATCTTACAAGCAATTTAAAACATTATACATATTAAGAGTAGAAAAGAAAAAATAAAAAGATTGTGGCTCAGACATCTGAATCTTCATACTTTATTGTTATACACATGCTGCTATACACAGAGAGAGACAGGACCAGATTTTACAGAGAGCCAAACACCACCTACTGTGGGGTTCTCCTGGATACCAGGTCAATAGTGGTCAGAACAGGAAGGCACAGTGTCGACTTGAAATGGCACAGAAAAAAGGAGAGAATAGATAAAACAGTACTCAAAATGCAAAGTAAAAAAAGCCTCTATTATGTTACATGCAAAAGCAAGACCAATTCTTAAAATACAAAGTCTGCATCAGATGTGTTCCATCAGTAATACACAGAACCTCACTTCTTCTCAATTATTTGGCGAAAACGCAAAATAAAACATCTCCAACTAAAAACTGCCCTATAACATTTTTTCCTAGCATGAAAATAGCAACATAAAATAAATCTTAAATCCTGACTGTGGGGATGAATTTGCTTTATATTGAAGCGTTTGTAAAAACACTAGTGTTCATCGCGAGCAGGCAGCTAATTCAAGGCACATAGATCTATATGCATGACGCTACACATACAAGGACCAAGGTAAATAAAGCTGCTGCTGTCACACAAACACGTGAGTTTTTTTTTTTTGCAGCTACAATATAAGCAAACACTTACTTTGCCACAAAAAGACTGTACAGAGATCAGTCATGTCAATGACAGGAACGCTTGCTGAGACAAATACTGAACCAGCGTAAAGCAGAGGGAGCTTCTGTTTGTTTCAGGCTTCAAAAGCAGCTGTTAGGACCTAAATCTGTAGCGCTTATTGCTAAAACAATCAAATAATATACATGTTAAAATGTTCTTATCTTAAACCCCAGATTTGTTTTAACAATTATAATAGGCAAGTATACATTTTAAAAGTATCTACACAGAATTCTTGAAGTTATTTTAAAATATTAAAAACAAACGTCCTGATATTTAGGGACAAAGTTAAAGTATTTTCATGTTCATTTGCAAAAAAGGAATGGATAATTAATTTTGCTGGGAGTGCAAAATCACAAAAATGGACACAGATACATAAATATTTCTTTAAATATGAACCGTAAATTTAAAAAAGTCATAACTGAAATGGTTTTTTACTAATAATTACAATATTGAAGCACAAACTGCATTTAAAAGCTTTTTGATTTTAGTGACAAGAAATTCTTGTGTGATTAATTTATATTAAATTTGCTTAAAAACACCGCGACATGTAGTGAAATCCCTCAGGACCACAAATCTGTCCGAGACACACAACTGATGAAAACTAAATTAAATGTTTTCAAAGCTGAAAAAGAGAGAAACACTAAATGTCAATCTTTTTTTTTTTGTATTGATGGAATAAACAGAGTCCCCCTCCTCGTCATTTTTTAACTTTCTCATCTCACAATCACACAAGACGACTGGTTTGAGGAGGGTTGTTTGGGAGAATCTTCTGAAGATGATCTTTGGGAGAAAAAGCGTCAGGGGTTGAAGTGTTCGTCTTCCATATGAAGGCTGCTCGAGGGACACAGGAGAGGCTGGCTGGAGCAGTTTGTGCTCTGACTTTTCAGACTTTCTGTTGAATCTGATGAACCTGCAGTAGAGGATAGAAAAGTAACAATTTAAAAGGGTTGCTGCCTTACAGGCTTTCAATAAATGTATGGAGGACCAAATCTGACCTAATTAGAAATAAAAGCAGAAATATACTGTATAAATGGACCAATTACATATTTTAGCACATAATTTACATTGTACTGTTTAAATATATATATAGTTTTTCCTTTTACTTGTGTAAATGTATCTCTTAAATTATATTTAATTTTTTTTAAATAATTTTTCCTACAAGTCTTTCTTTCCTTGTGTTGTTTTTACATTTCTCTCTTGTTTTTACTTTATATTATGCCTTTTTGCCTCAGTATACAAATAAGGTGGGCGGGTTTTCTTGGGTCAACGCCTCTCCTATTGGTCAACAGACAGGAAAGAGCAGGATCCATGTGCAGATCTACTGTGCATGCTTGTGCTGCCTCAGTTTAGCTTAAAGTTTAGTTTCAAAGAAAGACACAGGTAAGTGTTTTCCTCCTTGCCTTTCTTTTAAACTTTATTGCACAGTAGATCTGGACATGAACCCTGCTCCTTCCAGTCTGTTGACCAATAAGAGAGGAGCTGACCCAAGAAAGACCGCCCACCTTGTTTACATAATGAGGCAGAAATGCATAAATACAGCAGACAGAGAAATGTAAATTACATGGAAATAAAATGTGAGGAAAAAAAAAAAAATAATAATAATAATAAATAAATAAATAAATAATCATTTAAGAGACACAAATGCATGTCCAAGTAAAAGGAAAAACAAAAAAATATAATTTTTTTTAAAGCAGCAATATTTTTTATTATGTGCTAAAATATATGTTATTGGAACTAAGCTGGAAAAGTAATTATGGTACAAAAGACAAAAGGTGAAGTTCTTTTTTAATTTAATTGGTCAATTTTAAGTGTATATATTATTGGTCCATTTATAAATTTCTTCTATTACTTCTAATATGTCAGATTTGGTCCTTATAAAAGAAGTGATGCGTGAAAAAAAGAACCAACTACTTATTCCAGATCGATTTAGCTTCACACACATTTTTTAAAAAATGCTTTAAACAGCAAATTTGCTGCTGGAACGTGTTTTTTTTTTTGTAGCTACAGCAGACATCAGTGAATGTAATCATGGAGAACCACAGTCAAGAAGGAATAAGTGGAGCTCATACATACAGAAGCAGAGCAGAGCAGACGCAATAACTCTACATACCACAGTTATTCCTCCATACCAATAGAGCAAGAATCAGGACCTAGAGCTGCAAGAAATTGAGGAGGTTCAAAAAGACAGGACGGTATAGAATAGGAGAGGAGTATTAGGAAACACGCAGAGGCAGGGGCACACAGGTTAGGTGCAAAGCATAGAAAATCATGGTTTTAAAATTCCTAATTAAAGTAAAGCCCTGAGCTGGAGAACCAGATTTAAAGTTTATCAATGATTAAAATCAAAAGTTCTCAAGATGCAGAAAGCGTTCGTTTCACATGATTTTCTCCTGAGCTACAAGTCAGTTTTACTTCTCAACAGATACATGGATTCAATTTCCAACGTCTTTCAGTTTTCATTTCTTCTTTTTGTTAAACGATTTGAGGATCCATTTTCTGTTTTGGGTCCCTGACAGAAAGTTTCTCACCGGGCAGAGACAGATCACAGGCAGGGTCGCTTTCTGTTTTGGTCAAGCTGCAGCGCTCGCTGCTGCAGTCCTGCAGGATGTCTCCTCCAGTGTGCATCCTGTCCTCTGGATCACCCAGGACAGGAACAAAGTCAAACGCATTACCGACCGTCTTTTTACGGAGAGCCATAAAAGAGAACTCACCGTCGTCTGGAGAAAGAGACTCGGCCATGTCTTCGTTTGCTGTTGCCTAAAAGAAAGAAAGAAAAATAAAAAAAAAAGAGTAAAGAAGTTCAGTCTGTGGCAAAGTGAAGGTTGAACAGAGCAGAGCAGAGCTTACGTCTGTCGGGGCGGGGCTGCTGGAGAGAAGCGTGTGTGGCTGAGTGTCAGACATCTCAGACAGCTTCTCCTCATCCTCCTCCTGGATTGGAGAGGACGGTGATCGAAGGGTGCTGGAACCAAAATGAATTAACTAATTAATTTAACTTATTCAAATAACCCTTCAGATCAACTATTAAAGGAGTTAATTAAGTGGCTTTTGAAAGCTGCCTCAAATAATTTTGTTAGTTTCAGGATAAAAAAGAATGTGTGCAGTTTTAAGTATCTAAACATTTTACCATTACCTGTCAGGTGACTTGCTGACTTTGCTCTTCTGCAGACTTCCATCGCTTAAATGCTCAGGTGAGCTCAGCTGTCGGCCGTCGCCTCCCAACCCCCCCGAGAAATTGATTTCGTCATACAGGGGGGCTGAAGGAATGGCAGGGGACACAGACCGCAGACCGTTCAGCGCCTCCAACAGGGAAACGGGCTCGAAACCAGGGGGAACCGAGTCTGTGCCCTGCAAAGAGTAAAACACAATGAAACAAACACCTAAACCTAAACCCTAAGAAAACCAAGTCCTTATTGGAACTGTAGGTTGTAATTTTAAGAGCAGAAGCAGAAAGTAGTAAATCTTTGTGAGCCGGATATGAGTAACACCTACTGAGTGCTCATCGTGGTCCATGTTTTGAGCCAGAACTGGACTGAAGGACACAGGAGAAAGAGCTCCGGGCTTTTTCCTCACAGCCCTGATCTGCAGCAAGGCTCTAAAAGCTGTTCAGAACAGATTCCATTTAACACAACATAAATTCGTTAATCAGCCTCATTAAACCAACTCCAACAAATGTAAAGCAATGCAACCACACTTACGCAGTCTGCAGATGGGACAGTTGTTGGCCTGGTAACGCAGTGTGTCTGCGCAGGAGTTGCAGAGGCACAGATGTCTGCAGGGCAGGATGAGAGTGTCTCGCAGGTCAGACAGACACACGACACACTCGTTGCTGTTGTCACTGTTCTCATCATCAGATGGCTGAAAGAACAAAACAAAAGAAAGAAAGAAAGAAAGAATGCACTAACCAAACATAGCCGAACATCTTCAGCATCAGGTTTTATGAAATCACAATGTTTCCACAGGAACCTTAGTTTCTTGGTTGTTTTTGTTTTCAATTCCATAGATTTCCTGTAAGAGGTAGCTCACACGATCCACCTATAAAAATACAAAGAATTTCATGTTTATGAAGCTTTTAATGGAAATGAAAAGAGCTACATCTGCCGATTTTGTGGCACACATTATAAAAAGCCGACATAACTAAAACATAGGACAATAAAATGTGTTGTGTAGAAAAGTGAAAGAGGAAATTACATCATGAGCAAAAAAGCGATATCGGTCCAAAATATTGGGGTGCTTTCATGAATACAAGTATGAGTATTTGAGGCTGATAATGACACCAGTACCCTTCCACATCTAAATATCAATGTCTGCATACTGAATTATCAACAACCCCCCCCCCCCCACCGAGGCAGGAAGTTTCATCTCCTAAATACATCAACTCCAGGTTCTGGCCACTCCCTACAGACATATACTGTATATCTCCCTATCATGTGACCAGAAACCAGTGACAACAGAAAACTAAGTTCTAATGTTAAAATGTTTATGTGTTGTAAAT
>JARVJO010000096.1:15421644-15455192 GCA_031762555.1 Cynodonichthys magdalenae
TTGCATTAATATAAACATTCAGATTTGTATCTTGCATTTGCTTTCATTTAAAAGGTGGAGGGAGAATTTCCTGTGTGAAGAATCTTGTTAGAAACTTAAATAATAAATCCAAACAGAGATGTAGTTTTTTGTATTTCTTCTACTGTTTGTACTAAACAACAGAAAGGTCCCAGAAGCAACTGTTTTATTATGTCCCCCCACCAAAAAAAAAAAAAAGTGGGGGGGCTTTTCTGGTGTACACAGGCTGTGCGGGCACCCTGTCCAAAAATTAATTATTTAATTTTTTTTTCTTGTTGAAGTGAAACTTTTGACATTGTTGCAGGCTGAAATATGTAGTACTTTAATTCTTTCATTGATATTCAATAGAAAATTGTAAACTTTGTAAAAAAGTTTTTTGAGAGAAACAAGTCAAGTCAAGACTCTTAAAGTGTGCATGTTTTACTCCTCAGAGCTGACCTGTAAAAACAGTGGACGGAGCCAACGTGTTGGATTCATCCGCGAGCCTAAATCTGCGGCCAATATGTCCAACGATCCTCCCCCTCCGTATCCCGGGGGTCCCAGCGCTCCTCTCATTGAAGAGAAGAATGGACAACCTGGTAAAGAAGCCAAACTTGAACACGAGTGTATTGAATGTTAATAAGTTCTGAGTCAAGAGTCAGTTCAGTTCCCGGTGTGAATGCGGATGAACTAAGTAGTTATTGGCTTTGCCCAGTTTCAGAGAACAATGAAGTGTTTTGAAAAATGGCACAAGCTAATCAGTTTATGTAGACTGACATTCACCTTTGTTTTGTGATTTTAATTTGGATGATCTTATGCTGCATTTCAATTTTCATGTAGGATTTTAATGCAAAACTGTTGGTATTTTAGTCCCAGTTGTGTCAAATTTTTTATGGCATTACAAAACTTACCTCTAGAGTATCTTTTATTGTGGCTTTTGGTATTAATCTGAGGTGTGAGGGGAATACTGATCTCAGCTACACAAAGCATTAGACAGTGTTATGAATCCAAATGTGTGATTTATTAGTGACAATATTTAGGACACTTGTGTCAGATGTGTTGCTCGTTTGATGAAGAGTATCTTGACTCCCTCCTTCTCAGATCTGAGTTCATCCTATCTTTATGTGTTATCTTTCAGAAACAGTAAGAACTGCTCCTCCATATGGACCTCCACCTTATGAAGGTCCTCAGCCAGGCTTTTTACCCCCACACGTCCCAGGAGAAGGTCCCATGCCTATGCCCATGCATATGCCCATGCCAACACAAGGTGCTCCACACTGTCATATGGAACAGTGGAAAAACTTACATTAATTACTAGATTCATATAATTTATCTCTCTTCTGCTCAGGTCATTTCAGTTCACCCTTTTTTATTTTTGAATGCTAATTGAAAAAAATTAATTTCTTGCAGGAGGCCCCTACCCTCCTCCGCCGGGACACTTTGCTCAGCCAATGCCGGGACACATGGGTCCTGGTCCCAGTCACTTTGTCCACATGGGAGGACACACAGCGACCTTCCTGGCTCCTCCAGGTGCCGCCACCACTGTGACCGTACTGCAGGGTGAAATGTTTCAGACCTCACCGGTGCAGACCGTGTGTCCGCACTGCCAGCAGGCTATCGTCACCCGCATCTCTCACGATGTCGGCCTCATGAACACACTCTTCTGCCTCTTCTGTTTCTTTGTAGGGTAAGTCACTCAGAGGTTAGGAGTAATGTATAATTGACAACTCAATACAATATTAATCCAACCCACCTGTGATTTAGCATTATGCTTTTGACATATTGTAAATTATTTTAGTAGTATTTATTTTATCATGCTGTGTGGTAAAGAAATTACTTTTTATTAGTAATCATTGATTGAGGGTAGCAGCAGTGATGTACAAAGATGAGAAAAACCTTCTCAACCATGAGATGCACAATAGTATTGTCTTTTTGGATTTCCAAACATCCAATCCTTTAGATTTTTTTTATATTTACACCAGTGTCAGACATGGAAAGCTAAGATAAGGAAAAGTTTTGTTACCAGTTTATGTGACAACATGATCTGGCAGATCATATAGCACCCTTAATCTGAGTTCCAAGTGATACCAGGCCTGACCTACTAGGATTACAGTGACATGTTCTTATTAAAACACTTATTCATGACTTCTGAGTTCTGGTGAATTGGTGCTTCGCGTTTGTGCGGGGTTCATATATGCTACCGCTATGCTGTATCTAGTTATATTTAGAATTGATTAGGATAAAAACAATAAAACAAAAGTTTTCTTGCATCATGCTAGCTGCCTGCATGTCTAGCCTCGTTTTATGACATGTTTTTTTAAAGGATGGCAAAAGTTTTTTTTCTACATTTGGTGAATAAAAGCAGATATTAGCTGGATCTCATACATGGAAAGTCTAAGCAGCTCATGTGTGTTCTTTATTCACAGGTGTGATCTTGGTTGCTGCTTGATTCCCTGCCTGATTGATGACCTCAAGGATGTGACACACACCTGCCCTAACTGTAAGGGCTATATTTACACATACAAGCGTATCTGCTAACCACCGACAGCTGTTTGTCACAGAGCCATGTACATGTATACCTACACGAACTCACAGTCCCCTCTGCTGATAGTGACAGCAACGTCCTCCCCCCCTTTTCATTTTTGCATAGTGTTGTGTAACGCTCTTTTACTGTACTCGCAGTTTTCTCATCAGCTCGCAGGATATTTTCTGTATATATCTTTCTGCATACTTCTGTGATGTATAAAGTAAATTTGAAATGTAAAAATCTTTACTCAGCACAAGATAAAGGGCACAAAAAAAAAAAACAACCTGGCAGCCTGCAGATGCACAGAGACGATTGTCTGCCTGCAGCCATTCATGTGAAGTAATGCATGTAAATGAAGAAAAAAAAGCACAAACTGTGAAACTGTTCTTTAACAATCATCTGTGAAATTTGGCCAGAAATGTGTGTATTCCATAACGCAGACTTATGTTTTCATTTGAGATATTTTATGTTGAAAATTGTAAACATTGGTTGCCCGCGTTTCATTTTGTTCATGCCTGTGTTTTCTAGTTTATCATTACGTGTGTGTGTACAAGTACTGATTTACATTGCTGCATTTATGTTACACGCTATAGTTACTTTTATTCTAGCAGCCAATCAGTAAGTCACATTTAGTGACTCACTGTTTCGCTACCCATCAAAGGTTTTGTCCTCGGTGTATTTAGTTTTGATAATAAAGTTAACATTTGCACTTTACGTTTAAATACAACTTTTTTGTTCATTAAAAGATAATTATCTGGTGAGGAAAAGCAACGCATTGTTTGGCTTTTACTTCTCTCTAGCGGTTTGAGTAATTTGAAGCACATTTTCACAACATAGACATGTTTGGTATCTACAGAAACATCCGAATCTTGTCTAGAAGCTGGTAAAAACCATTTCTATGCACACTCAAGACAGTTAAATTTACAAGCAGTTGAAGATAAAACTATGAAAGTGAAAATAAAATTGGTTTAAAAATTTGGCAATTCAGAGATGTCAAAATAATATTTGTGTTAAATAGGAGGCATAATGTGTTTTTTGTTTTTGATATTGTTTAATTATCACTACTTTTATAGGGTTCTGTATGTCGTATTCATGATTAAATACAGCAGAATAAACTATTTCAAAGGTAACAGAGCTTTGTAATTCTTGGTTTATTTACGTAATAACTTTAATTGCTGGATGTTCGGCCCCTGAGCTGTTGACCTGCAGCAACTGTGGCCCCCGGAGCAATTTAGTTGAATAGCCCTGATGTAAGGTGATTTATTTGGCTGTTGTACACAGGTACTATTTTATCAATAAAAAATCATGAGGGAAACATAAAATGATCTGCAAATTATGTGATACCTGGAAAATAAATGTTTTGTATGAATATGAAATTCTACAGAAGAAAAAAAAATCGGATGACTGAAAATCAAATGAACATTTTAAATAACTACAAATGAAAATCTTTAATCTCTCCATCGATGTCCACACTGGGCATTACAGCATTTGTAGAAAGTAGTCATTGGTTCGTCAGCTGATCTGGTCTGAATCTGCATGAAATACGCCCGAGGATGCTCACACTTTGGACAAGTTTCTGTACAAAATTAAAAAAAGAAATGTCAGTTTACACAATAAATAAGAAGTGAAGACCAACTAAAACCTGGTCTAAGACTAAAGGTACCCATAGCAACGCCATGAAAAATAAAAAAAATACAAAATCCACAACCCCTAATATAAAGAGAGATGGTTAACTTAACATGTCCTAATTTTAAAAAAACAATTACAACAAATTGTGTTGTTTTTATACCTGCAGTTGAGTCCACGTTTTCCCATGCTGCAGCTCCACCAAGAACATCATCCACCTCTTTTAATTTGGGATATTTTCGGTTGTTTACCTTTAATAAAACAAACAACAAAAAATGACACGGTACACTCGATGTAAAATCCAAACTTGGTGTACTCGACGGAAACCTACCTTTCTTGTGACGTTGTGTACGTAAGGGCAGGTGTTACATGCGAATCTCATGCACCTTTGTCCTTCTTCGACAACTAAGACGTTCCCACAGGTCGGACAAAACAGCAACATGTCGATAAAAACTTAGATAAGGGCAGAATCGTCCAGCGTGTTCACTTGAGCAGATTTCTGGACACACCGGAAGTGGCGCAGATAAAAACAGTTCGGTAGAGAGCAAGTGAAAGAGGTCGTTTTCCGTCGGAAATATGTGCTTATATTAAGAGTATTTTTGTTATATGTTATTAGAATTTGATACTTCATAAATAACAATAAGTGACTTATTTGTGTGTTTTGACAAACACTGAAGCATTTTTTTCACCGAGTGGATCCATGTATGACCAGCTGCATTTCCTTCGGGTACATAATTCATGTTGCACACGGTAATTTACAGGATTTTGTTAGTTAAAATTGACAGCAGCTTTTACAAGACTGACTTAAACTTAATTATGTAGCGCTGTGAAAGATTTCAGTCTTTTGAAACCCTTTCCAGCAGATAATTCTGACTTTTTGCGGTTTTGCCATCAGCTGTTGTTTATGGAGGAGAGTCCAGGGGCTTCTGGACCTGGAGCTGAGAGAGCAGAAGGAGGACACTGTCAGGATGAGGAGGTGAAAAAGGAGATCCTGACAGATGAGGAAGCTGCAGTTGCAGAGGAGGAAGATGAAGATGCTCTGCCACATTCAGAAATTTTGGATATTTTCGAGGAGGGACTTGCTCGACTTGTGCAGGACCCTTTACTGTGTGACCTGCCAATCCAGGTGTTCTTTTCAGCAACATAAAGGAGTTAATTTTTTTTTCAAATTTTAGACATTTGAGTTTAATAATTTCAAAATTTTTTCCCAACTCACGTACTAAGCTAAAACAGATCTATTTTATTTCTCAATATAAATATTTAAGTTAGCTTTGAGCAAAAGCAGCAGAAAATATATTTTTAATTATTTTTCCTAAAACTTGATCATGTTATTTCTTCAGGTGACGCTGGAAGAGGTGAATTCTCAGATTGCTTTGGAGTATGGCCAAGCAATGACAGTGAAGGTTGTAAAGGCAGATGGTGAAATAATGCGTAAGTTATTACATTTTGGATTTCATTTTTTGTGTTCAATTTTTTCCCTCGATTATTGAATGTGTGAGCCTAATGCTACCAGTTGTAGTCATCTATTAATTTTAGGTTTTCTTTTTTTACTATATGATGAAAAAAAGCCATAGTTGTGATTCAGAACGCGACCGTCCTTGACCTGAAGAAGGCCATTTGCAGATTTATGGAGCTGAAACAGCAACGAGAGGGCGGAGTAAAACATATCAGCTGGTAAGAGCATTTAATGAAACAAGTATTAAAAGGTAACATTAAAAATTTGCACATTAATTACTGTTTCTTTTTTTGTTTCTACAGGAGATATGTTTGGAGAACTTTTCATTTAATATTTCAGGGCGAGAAGCTTGAAGACGACATGATGATTCTTAAAAAGTGAGTTCTTAAAATACAACCTATTTTATCATCAAAACTGTCGGAAGGTTTCTCTTACCTGCTACCGAAAAATGAATGACAGTGTATTTTTTTGCCTGTTGGCAAAATATCTAATGAACCACTAAACACTCACTGAACGTAATCACTGGATGTTCAACTTACAACTGATTAATTTTTAGATTAGCTGCCACAGACTTAAAGATATTAAGCTAAATTACTTATATTGAGTTAAAAGTTGATGTGGTAGTAGCTGAGAGTCATCTTGTGGTATTGCAAGAAACTGAGCATTACATTACATCAAGATTTTCCTCATCATAATATCATCTTTCTCCCCTAAAATAATGAAAGTCAAAGTTTGACCGAAACAACTACAACTTCCTAATTTCTCAACTAATTAGTCTAAAACATTGGCATGATGGGTGATATACATTTTTAGGCCTTTAATTTTGATTTGTTTTTATATTTTCAGTTATGGGATCAGAAACAGAGATGAGGTGACATTCATGAAGAAACTGAGGAAAAAGTGAATCCGCCAGAGGAGAACATGTCTTCCTAGAGTCTAACAGTTTTATAGATTTGACAATGACTTTTAATTTTAATAAAGAGAATTTTTTACTTCAACATTTTGACTTTTTTTTTCTTGATCTAATATCTTGGACAATCTTTTAAATAAAAGCTGGTATTGATATTATGATGAGGAAAATCTAGAAAAATCTGTATTTTTAAACTCTCAGTAATTTGTTTAACGATTCAGAAATTAAAATTGGGCAGTATTTCTTTATACAGTATGAATCTCGATCGATTCTATTTGTAATGCTTGTCATGAAGGGCAGTTATAAACTCCACCCAATAATTTGAATATTTCCTAAAAGAAGAGAACAACATTCTCCTGTTCAGTTCCTGTGGATGTTACCTGCAGAGGACACTGCAGCTGGAGAGATTAGGTAATACTGGAATTTTCTACCGGCTGCTTAAATAACACTTCATAAAGTTATTATTTTTTAAAATATTTAAATGAGAAAAATGTGCTTTGTTATTTAATGTTACTGCATTCTTAGTAGTTTATGATAAATATAGATTCTATTTTGTACGTTTTCTTTTTGGGAAAAGCAGATATTTTGCTTTATTTCTAATTAGACAATGACAAGTCTTTGAGTGGTCTTATTTTATCTATCAAAGATGTCTTTTTATGTGATTTATGTTATTTATTAAATTTTTTTTGATGCTTTGGAACTTCAGGGAACATATAAAGCCTTGGTTTAAAGCCAAATCTTGCTTCCTAATGTATATGGCTTTAAAACAGGCATGAAAATAATTGCATTGATAAAGCTGTTCAAGATCTGTCAATCAAAATTAGGGACTGAAAAATGTATGTGTGTACAGCTTTGGTTGTGATGAAACAAAGGTGGAAAAAAACTACACACTTTCAAATGTTTATTAAAAAGGGGAAAAAACAAAGTAACTGAAACACGAGACAGTTGGGTTAAATACTTTATAGTTTTTCACAGTAATCATTCAAAAACATGTTATAGGTAATGTAATAGTAGTAGTTCCTGTCAAATCTCATGGTCACACCCAGATTTAAGAAAAAAGGGAAAGTCAAGTGATGTCTCTAAAATCTGTAATTAATATATTCTGATGGCTTTAAATCAGTAAAATTGAATCCGTAAAGTAAAAATAAAAAAAACTTTGTCACCACTTCCTGAGGAGACTTTTATCTACTTTATGAAAAGGCACTTTAAGGTCATTTGCAAATGTTTGCTCACAAAACAAACATAAATTAAACTCTGTGCGCCGTAAAATACGTGACCTGTACGGATAAAGTTCAAAGACTTCTCTTCTTTATCTTCTCAGCTGTCTCCATGGCTTCTCCAGACGTTTCTACAGGGGTGAAACATATTTCTCTCGAGAGGCAACAGCTTCACGAGAGACGTAAAATTCTGTGCATATTTCAAGAGTTGAGGGAACGTGCTGAGTTTGGCCAAACAGGTGACATTAAAGCGAGGAAAATGGTTAATCGTTCATTTTTTTGATGCTATGACTTGTTTTCTGTATTTTACCACCAGAGGAAGCTGCTGCAACACAGGCAGAGATTAATCAGATCGACCAGAAGCTGGAAGAACTTGAAGACAAGGAGACGAAACTCAAAAGAACCTATGAAAATGTTTTATATGCCAATGACATGAAAGACAAACCAGGTAACTACAAACAAGACGCAACAACAAACCCACAATCCTGCACTTTAGAATCTTGTAACACTAGTTATTATTATTTTTTTGTTAGGTATTTCTGAACCAGCGTTGCCGCCCAATCCTAATGATTATGCCAACGTTTGCTACATTGAGCTTCCTCCTTCCTATCCCGGTTAGCAAACCATGCAAATTCAATTTTTTTCTTTGCGTAATCTAATTCTTTCATGAAATACTGCAGAAATATGAAAATCCAACAAACAGTGTCCATATGTCTTGAAGTCCTAATGTTTGCATTTTAGTCCCATTTGACGTTTGAACATCTATAAAAGTTCATCCGACTCATTTTAAAGGGAGAGTATTATGCAAAATTGATTTTTTTGATCTTTATTTCATGTTATAATGTCATCGCTTCATCAAAAACATACCTAGAGTGTTACTTTGACTCATTCATGGATGTTTGAGAAACCCACTGCAAGAAGTATATATGTATTGTGAATGACTTTCAGCTACTACCACATCAAGTTTTAGCGTTATATTTTTTAAACTGCTTGAGTTATAGTGGTTTTAGCTTTAGTTTTGACTGATGTCGATAATCTGTAGTGGTCATCTTGAATTGGGTTTGAGATCAAAATGTTAACCAGTCTTTGATATACAGCTAATCATTATTTACCAAGAGTTTAGTTAAAATACATTCAGTGGGTCATGTGATATTTTGCTAACAGACAGACAATTGTGATTCCAGATATACTAAGCACAAAAAGTAATGAAATTTACTTTTGTTAGATTATTTCTTTGTTGTAACAGTCCTTGGCAATAAATCTTGTATCATTGAAAAACCTTTTAATTTTCATTTTAAAGGAGACATGTCATTCAAAATCCAATTTTTTAGCCATTAAATACATTTTGTTGTGTACTTGGAGTCTCTAGGATTACAGAAAATTTGAGTTTAATCTCTCCCATTGCAGCATAGATATCTTTATATTCTGTTTGGGTCATATTTTACAACCTGGAGCTGCCAAATAAGGTTTGGACTTATCAACTGATCTTCATTCTCCTCTGGCTCTGGGTCAGACTGTGGCTCCAACATGTAAGGCTGGACGGACAAGTCTTTTGTTGTTGACATCTTTTAATTAATTTGTAAATAAAAAGTTTCTGCGCCGCTATATAGCCGTAAACCTCCCTATCGAACTAGAATGGACCGCTCTGGAAGCTTGGGGAGGGGGGAATGTGTGAAGCGCCTCATTTGAATTTAAAGAGACAACCTCAAAACGAGTTGATCTGAGACACACCTCAGAAAAGAGGTGAAAGAGGGGCTTGTGGAGTTACAATAAGGAGGAATTCAGATTAAAGTATTGCAGTTCCACTTTATATAGACCCCAACTGTGAAAAAGGATTTAAAAGCAGCATATGTTTTCTTTAAATGGTGCTACATTTGTAAGGAACATGCATTTGTGACATAGAGCTGAGTATGTAGTTGTGCACATGAAAAATTTGCCTAATCTTCCCTGCCAAACAGCTTATTTTGCTGCTAACACTTGTTTTGAGCTTCTGGTACCCCCAGGATGCTGCCAATCAGGTGCCCGGTATAAGATTTATTGCCAAGAAGCATCGTTACAACAAAAAACTAATCTACCAGACACAAATAACCTAACTTTTTGTGCTAAGTTTAGTTAATGGCAGTTTTTAAATCAACATCTTGAGCAGTCTGTGTTGGGGATCAGACTACATTGTTGCCTTTTGGTCTGGGTAATAATAATAATGAGGAACTGAAGTGTTGTGTTGTTTCTCTGCAGCCCCTTCAGTGGTTCTGGACACTGTGAATCTTCCACCATATTCCTGTAAAACTCAGTGCCCCGAGTGTAAACAGTTTGTCATAACAGAAACCACCTCCTCTGTTAGCAGCGTGACCTGGCTGTCGTGCATTATAGCAGTGATGGTTGGGTATGAGCCTTTCTTTCCCGTTCTGATAAAATATTTGCCTACAGACATAACAACAGGCTTGTTGCTCCTGTTTCTGTTTGCGCAGCCGGCATCCAGGTCGGTTCTCATTTTCATTTTCTCCTGTTCTCTCTACCTCCTTTGCAGCTGTGCAGCTGGGTGCTGTCTCATTCCTTTCTTCAGCGATAAGTTCAAGTCCATCAACCATCACTGTCCAAAGTGTCGGACAAAAATTGTAACTATCAAAAGACTCTGAGTGAAAAGCATTTGATAAAGGTCTGACGCTCAGACTGAGAATTGCAGCATATTGTCAGTGAGAAGCATGATTCTTTGGAGAGGTTTGTTTAGTAACATCTATTTATTTTATGTAAGTTAGAAAATCTATGAAGTTTGGATGTTAGCGTATGTGTTTTTTTTTTTTTTTTGTAAAAGCAATGTATTGTATTAGATATTACACAACCCCAACTCTGAAAAAGTAGGGACATTGTGTATGAACCAAAACAGAATGGAGTAATTTGCAAATCATGAAAATCCTTACCTGGATTGAGGCAAAGTGGAAAAATGTTCTGGGGTCAGAAAATTCAATATTTGAAATTATTTTTGGAAACCACAGATACTACTTACTTCATTAAAGAGGAGAGAGACGGGCTGCTATCAACACACAGTTCAAAAGCCTGCCTCTCTGAAGGTATAGGGGTGCATTAGTGCCTCTTAGCTTAAACACCTAGAAAGTTATTATCAATGCAGAAATGTCCCAACTTTTTCAAAACTGGGTTTGAAAAAAAACCCAAAACATAAATCAGCGTGAATGTAAATACATTAACTTGTTTGTTTTGTGGAAATTATAAATATATAAAAAAATTACATTTTATTTTTCAAGATATATGAATGTAACGAGCTGTTTGTTCAAGAAAACTAGAAGATTCAGTTGTGTAGTTTCTTTTTATTGACATGAATGTGAAAATGACTGTCAGAAAAAATTCAAATAGTTTCTGTCTGTATTTACAGAACAACAGTTACCTTTGTATAAAAAAGCTGTATAAAAAGTCCGTGTGTAAATAGCATGCAAATGATGCGATACAACATACTTTGTGTTGAGTTATACTAGTATAATAAAGAGAAATTCTTCCCCATTCCAGCACAAAACACTTTTTTTTTTCAAATATGACAAATTGGGCACCAATGAGCTGTCTTGAAAAAATATTCAACTTTGGTTCAAAAATTAAAAGTATAAACTTCAAACAAGAAAAACAAACAAATAAGTTATTTACAATAAAAAAACCCACATGATTCTGTCTGTAGTACCATGTCATAACTTCTTTTTTCTTCGAGACATTTTCTGTAAAACACAAATAGAAATTTGTTGGAAAACAAAACCAACTGTTAACTGAAGCTGGTTAAAATCAGATGTTGCCAGCAGATGTCACTGTCTGACTTCTGGATGAAAATAATTATTTTTGTTCATATTTTAGTTATTTGTTTCATTGCCTCTCATATTGTGCACAAAAAAGAATTGTACATAAGCCAAAAAACAAAAGAAACAACAAAAAAAAATCTAAAGTAACAAATGACCTTACTGTAACAGTCAGTTTTACGCAGAGCCCAGATTTGCTGAAGAAAAGAAAACGTGTTTTGAGTGTTTAGTTGAAAAGGCTGGGCTTGTTTTTGTCAGTGGTGCCTCTGCGATCAAACCAGCTTCAGTTAAGCATCTGATTTATGTCTCACAATTTGCATAAAAACAAAAACCATGCAGCTTGTTTTTACAATCTGTTTTGACAGTGATTATCAGTCCAAGACTTGGGTGAAATCACAAAACAATCTTTAGCTAAATAAAGCCTTTGTCCACCAGTAACAACGATTAATGTTCTGCCATTTCACTGAGTGCAACTCGCTCTATAAATCACTGAGACGGATAAAAAAAAAGAAATGAGTCATGTGAGAACAGACCAACAAATCAGCGATAAGATTTGAGATGAAAGTTTTTTAATGTTGCAGTATTCTGCAGATGTTGGATAAATTTGTTTGTTCCCTTTTGTTAAAGAAAGAAAAACCCACAAAAGTCACTGAAAAACATTTGAATAAATAAAAATAATAAACAAAAAACACAGAAAATGAACTAATGAGAATCAGACTTTTGGCAGAAAGGATGGTACCCATGATCCATCGTTCCAGACAAGTAACATGCTGCAGGTGTCGGCTGCTTCCACAGATGTTCCCCAAGATTTAATCAGAGCTCAGACGACCACTTCAGAATAGTCCAACATTCATTCTTCATCCTTTTAGATCTTTATCTTGTTGTTGGACATATGATCTGTGCAGATCATGCTTTTTGACATTAGGCAGAACATCTTGCTCCATAATGCCTTGATAGTCTTGAGATTCAATTGTACCAAACACAAATTTAAGACACTTTGTTCTTGATGCAGAACAGTAGCTCCAGAACAGAACAAAGCCTCGTCCAAGTTTTAGTTGTGGGCTTAATAATTGTGTCTGAAGACAGAGCCGATTTCAATTTTTTTTTTGCCAAAAAGCTTCAGTTTTGTGTTATTTGTCCAAATGTTTTGTCTCATTCTCTCAGAAACGTTGTGGCTTTTTGTTGTGTATTCTGGTAGGTTCCAGTCTATGACAACAGTGGGGTCTTCCATGGTCTTCTTAGATTAAGTCTCAAACCTCAGCAGATGATGGGATCTGACGCTGATGTACCTTGACAGTGACTCCACCTTTCACCCTTTTATAGACTGACTGAGCTTGAACACATTTATGATGCTAATTACAGGACATACCTTAATTTATATGTCTCTAACATCAAAGAGTTTCATTATTATTATTATTTTTTAGTATTTCTGTCAAACCACAACTCAAAAACAATGACTTATTTTTATTACTTGACTTTTAGTGCATTTTTTCTTTTTTTTATTGTTGGTTTCAAATTATTTCAGTGACCATGGTGGGTTTTTATTTCTTTAATGAAAAGGTACAACTTTATCCACGTGTGTATGGTTTGAGTACCATTTTATCTATCTCCATCAAGAATAAAAGACCCCTCAGAGTTGAACCGCCCCTATTGTCTCATAAAAAAACACTCAATCCTCGATGTGCGCTACAAATGAAATTATAAAAAAATAGCTGATAGATGTAAGAATTTAAATCATTCAGTCCCAGTTCAGCTGCAGTTCATGAGAGTCCAGGAAGTCAGAGGAGAAGACGCCCCCTGGAACAGACATATCCAAAGGGTTAATGCCCTCTGCTGGCACAGACAGGGAAAGATCCAGCCAGTCCATGTTCTCCATGGTGGCGTTTGTCAGGTTCACATCAGAGGGTGGCATGTTTTCACTAAAGTTCACGTCCATCGTGACCACAGGGGAGTTTAACTCCTCCATCAGCTTCAGTTTCTGTGCCTCTGCATCAGCAGCCAGCTTGCTGTCCACGAGGGTCTCCAGCTCGTTCCTCGAGGTCAGAGGCTCCAGGTCTGTCGAGGGGTTGAGTGGTTCTACTGGCATCTGGGCCACCTGCACCAGAGGGGGAGGTCGGGACAAAACTGTGTTGATGGGAAGGGTGGTGACACTAGCTGTCACAGCGAGAGGTTTTTCCTGGCTGGGTGGGTTCTGTCTGGCGAAAGGGGACATCTCTAAAAAAAAAAAGAAAAAGAAAAAAAAATCAGGACATGGACTATAAATATTGCTAACACTTTGTCTTCCCAGATTATGCTGCCAAAAATAACAACAGTATATCTCACCTCCACTCTCAATCAGCACATCGAACAGGTCATCCATCTGCTGACTCGCTGCAGTGGGACCCTGAACAAAAACAAAAGGTCCGTTTTTGTTTCACTGACAACTCTTTAAAGATAACAGACAGACATTTGATTTGCACCTGGGCGGCTGGTAAAATGCTGCGTGTCTGTTTCACGGCATCCTCATAACGGGGCGGGTCTTTATTCTTCGACACATGGTTTGTGAATTTCGATTGGCCAGAACAGGAAGTCTGATTAAACAAACCAAAGACCAACATCTTTTTTTAACCAAATAAAAACAGAACATAACTGGAGTAACAAAGACATACGAATCATCTTCTACCATGGTTTTGTTTGGGACCGCTTGGTTGGACGAAGCACCATCACATCCAGTCTCTGGGAACATGTTGAGTAAGTTTTCTGCTTTGATATTCATCGTCCACGTCTGAAAGAAAAAAATGAAGAAATAAAAATAGACTGAGGTTTCTGTATCATCAGTGTCAATAAAAAGCTCATGGAATTAAAAATGCAATGGTTCATGAGATGTTTGATGGTTCAAAATGGGCAAAAACATGACCACAGATTTGCCTTTGGTACTGGGTGACTAAATGTCAACTAAGAAATCTAATCAATTAGGCTTTCTATCTTAAACTTGCACCACTATTATGATATGAAACTTAAATTTACCGCACAAAAATTAGCTTTTATAATGCATACATTATACATTACACATTTAGAAAAGAAGAAACTTTAAACAGCCACAAATCTGAGCAGGTTGTGGTGATGAGGAGCCAGACTGAGGCAGTTCGAGCACATGTTGAGCAATATCTTACCTTCGTCAGTTGTTGCAGTTGAGTTGTGGGTTGTTGCTGTAAAGCTGCAGAGATATCTGCTTTCTGTGGCACCTGTCCAGATGTCTGTATGTGGCCTGGAGCTGTGCTGCTCGCAGGAGTTTGTAAATGAATGCTTTTGGCTGGAAGCTCGACAGCCACCGCTACGGCGGGAAGAAGGATCTGAGCTCCAGCCTTGACACACTGCAGAGTTTCAGCTTGTGTGATGGTCTGCTGAGCGATGATGAACTGCTTTGAAGCGGTTGCATGGCTCTGATCTGCAGACTCCTCCTGTTTGACCAGTCCTGGCAGAACAGGGGAGCTGTGGGACAAAGAGCAGGCTGACGCTGTCCTGGTTTCCTCCTTCACCTGGACTGGAACCAGGGGGTAAAGTTGAGGTGGAGAGTCACTTTGCTGACTTCTTTTCTCCACCTCCAGTTGCATCTTCAGTTCCTCCACCAGCTTCTGCTCCTGCTGGAGCTTCTTCATCAGCTCCTTTATCTGACGCTCCTTCTCATGCAGGCGTTTGTCCTTATCAGAGTCCCTCTGGTTGGACTTCATCTCTGTAGGACACTTTTCACGCAAAGTGTTTGTGCACTGAATAGATCCAGTTGGCATATCTGAAACCACCTTTGTTGAGCTGTCTGTCTTATTACAGTCTTCTATTCCCAGTTTAGACACTTTGGAAGCTATGAGGGAAACAGGCGGTGAGAACTTTATGTTTTCAGACTGTGAGGCTGTTTCCATGGTAGCAGCATGCTGGATGTTGAAGCTCTCCTGAAACAGCTTCAGCCTCTCTATTAGATCGGTTTTAGTCCCAGAAACAGGCAAAGATCTGAGCTTTAGCTCCATTTTCAGCTCAGCCACCTGTAAAAATAACAAAAACATAAATCACAAACGCTCATACACCGCTCAATCATACGACTGGTATAAATATGATGTGTCACCTTCATCTCATCTAAATTTGCTGGTAAGTGATCTGGCTTGCGGTTGGCGTTAGCATGATGGAGCTGCACAGAGGCGGATGGAGTGTTTCCTCGAAGAACAACAGCGGAGCAGCTGGTTTGTGCCTCAGTTCTTGATAAGCTGTAATGAGATGCAAGAAAAGGGGAGTAATGTAGGAAAGAATCTGTCGTCCATTTTTTACATACAGTTGCTTCTGTGGAGGAAGCTCCGAACAGGAAATGCAATGTAAGTGAGACAAAAAGCAGCTGCGGTTAAACAGTTATGACAAATAACTTGGAGTTCATTGAAACAGGGTTGGATTTATTATTTTTTATTATCTAGAGCAGGGGTCCCCAGATTGTGGATCTGGATCCAAATTATGTCTTTTCTTCGTTTGAATCATAGGCGGAAATTCCAGGGGTGTCAGAGGGGTCTGGCCCCCCTGATTTTGGAAAAATAAATAAATAATTTAAAGAAACTATCATTTTAAAGTAGCTAAAAAAATAGAAAGTATATCCACCATTGGTATAGGCATGACAATATATTTAAAGGGGAAATAATATGGAAAATCCAATTTTTTAGAAGTTAAATATATTGTTGTGTACTTGGAGCCTTTAGGAGAGCAGAAAATTTGAATTTAGTTTCTCTCTGTGCTGCAAAGAAATCTTTATATTCTGCTGGGGTCATATTTTTCAACCCATTCAGTTTTCTCCATAACGTTTTCTGAAATTTTTGCATCAAATTATTTGTGATAGATCTGCCAAATGATATGTCTCCTTTAATAACATTTGAACTTTAAGTATAGTCATATCAATGTACATAAGAAAATCTGTACTTGGTCAAGGATGATTTGTGCTGACAGGCTCCGTACTTCAGCGTGACCGGTAGGACAGCCTGGTTGTACTGTTGCTGCTGCTGCTGGCTCAGGATCTGAAGGTGGAGGAACTGCTGTTGCTGCTGCAGGAGACGGGAGTAGGACGAGTCCATCGGCACGTCACTGAGCTCTTGCTTCTGGTCGGGAGGAACGTACTGATGGTACTTCAGTTTTTTCACCCGTGGCTTGGGCTCTTTGCTCTTTTTGCTGCGGCTTTTCTCAGCCGACAGCTTTGCCAAGCTTTGCTGTGGTGAACAACACACACACACACACACACACACACACAAAAAAAGAGTATGTAAATCTAGATGATATTCTGGTCCGGTAAGGGATTTCTAGAAAGTTTTTGGCAGAATACAGTTTGCACTGAAAGTCTTGGAACTGATCCTATATTTTTTATAGTTTGCACAATTAAGGTGTAATATTGTTCTGACAGGTGGTGACAACGACAGGATGAGGAAGTGGGTAAGGGAAATATGACCCTCATTGTTTTACCACCTGCAATTTCAGGATGCAGCGTACATGAAAATGTTTTGGCACCGCAGCAGGTTCTGCCGACGCTATGAAACCAGAAACTCAGCATGAGTTAAACAAGCATGCAGCCTCTAATTTGTCAAATTCATTCCCCCATCATATTCCAGAAGAGGGAGAATCCATCTTACGGTATGCTCAGGCCTGGACAATAAGAGAGGCGCGTGTTTCTGCAGCACTCCCTTTTACTTTTGTTTTAAATTTTATGACAAACTGTTTGTCTTCGGATCTTCTGAAAGACAAACTGTGGCCGGCGCAGATTTAGGTCCCTGGATGTGTAAAATACTTTAACGTGCGTTGCTCTTTGACTTGCATTTGACTTCGGTTCTCCCTAAACTGCTCTGACTTTAAGGATGACAAATTCCAGACGTTCTCTTTCATCACATTTCCAAGGGAAAAAATAAAAACACACTAAATTAACCTGACTCCAAATAGGTCAATATGGTAACATCTATTTATAAACTATATCAATTCCCTTAAAAAAAAAAAAAAAACACCCTTATCAGTGTAAACAAAAAAAAAAACCTCACTTTTACAAGAAGCGGGCCTGATGAAACGCCTGGGACAGCTGGCTGACGTATCTGCTGGTTGCTCTTTAGCTCGGCTGTGGAGACGACTACATTTGAAGTAGACGTTGAGCTGAGAGTTGGAGAGAGCTGAGAGAAACAGAAACATAAATCAGAAAACACATCTGGCCAGTTAGTGCGATGAAGCTGGAACTTCTGGTAACTATCATCCCAGGAAAGAAAAACGGACTCTTCAGCTGGAACAACATAACCAAACAAAGCGTGATGAACACTCAGGAAAAAAAACAAAAAACTGTGTGTGCAAGGCTCAACATTTTTACATTCTCAAATAAAAGATAACCTGATTAATCATAGAGATCATCACATGCAAATTTAAAGACATTTTAATAACACAACTTGTCAAGAAATCGTTTTAACAATTTATAAAATGAGAAATAGTTTTGCTACATGTAGTGTTTTTGTACCTGCGGGGAGGTACTGGAGTTTGAGGAAGAACACGAAGCCTCGGGCCGTCCGGACTCTTTTGGAGATGAGGAGAAAGGAGACTGCTGACTGTTGGGCTGCTGTGGCGAGGATGTGTCACTGCTGTCCTCATCGAAGCTGTAAACATCTGGAACATGTGGCGTCTCTGACTTATCAGCCTCACCTCCTGCAGTCAGCATCGAGGAATAAGAAATGAAGCAACAGTAACATTAAAAGTTTAGCTTTTTGGAAGTTTAGAACATAAAGCAAATGTTGTGTTCTGATTAGGCTTTTGTACTAGAAGCTGTTTATCACAAAACAAAACCTGAATCATCAATAGTTATTGTGTACGGATTGGCTTTACATAGTTTTTCAAGTCTTGCAATCAGTTATAAAGTCTGTGTTGAACTGGTAAATGTAGCATTTCTGTTCCACTTTCAGCTCTCATTCAGATCTCAGGACTGACACTATTTTAATTTGATAAAACTGATTATTATTGATTAATGATAGTGAAGCCTAGCTCTTTCAGGTCACAGGTCAACTGGATAAAAGCTGAGGTTGCTGTGAAAAAGCTACTGGAATTATGCAAAATCAACAAACTCAAACAGCACGTTTGAATATTTATGAAAAATCTCAACTACGATCCTAAATGAAAGTTTACACAATTCAGTTTAGAGAAAATAAATCAGGTCTGCAGAACGGCGTAAATTTACCTGTTGATTTTGTGCAATCACAATGGAGTTTCCTTAGCAACCTCAGCTTATTCCCAATAAAGGTGAGAATTGGCCCTCTTCGTGCATTTGTGATCATTTCTATCTAGTAAATAGTCTGTTTAAGGTTAGCTAGTGTTTGATACAAAATAAAACAAATATAATAAAAAGGCTGACATAATTTAGTCAAAAGTTAAAGACTATTTGTGCAGCATCTCACAAAAGGGATGTAAAGTGTTGTAAAAGATGTAAAACAATGTAAAGTGTGCAGCTTGAATAACAGTGTAACTTTGCAGTCCCCTCAAAATAACTCAACACAGCAATTAATGTGTTAACATCTGGTGACAAAAGTGAGGGGTGAACTCACTTTTATGAGATACTGTATACACTCTAAAAATGAAATGTTGGGTTTATTTAACCATGTTATGTCAACTGGTTCCACTTAACTAAGTTAAGTAAATTCAAAGCAACATGTTCTTTGGTTAAAAAACTGGTACATTGCTTTGAATTTACTCAACTCAGTTAACTGGAACCAGTTGACATAACATGGTTAAGTAAATACAACATTTCATTTTTGAGTGTATACAAGCAACACTTTCAAACTTCCCGTTCTTTTTGTAGGTTTAGATTTCTCAAATCAATTTTTTACATTCATAATTGTAAAAAGTGGGACTGATACAATGTTGAAGTGGATAAAGTTGACAAACAGCTACCATTTCCAAGCTTCTCCACACCAAAGTCAACAGGCAGGATTTTCTTCTCAACCAGCTCCATGGGTCCAGGTCTTTGGGAGATCTTCTCATTGAGGTCAATGGCCAGTCTGGCCCTCTTCAGCTTAATCTGTGTGGCCTGAAGTGAAGGCTCTGCCTGTGTTTCTGATAAGCACACGCAAAAAAAAATAAAATAAAATAAATGCTCAGTTTTTTGACCACCCTCAGACAGACTCCCTGCTGATACATCATTGTGACTCACAGGAGATCAGAAAGTTATTTTTATGATTAGAAAATCTCTGAACAGACGGAAATACGTGCAGACAGATGAATAGACCCACATGTAGATTATCACACAGTGAGAGCACGCAGGAGGATTACCTTCAAGAATATGCATACGGACCAGCTCGGAACGTTCTGGTCGGCTGCAGAGTTTGTGTTTTAAAAATGTTCCAGTCTGTTAAAAACAATACAAAAATGAAAAAAAAAAAAGAAAATCATTTAAGGTTGGATAAACAAATTCACCATCAGATGAGGGTTAAAAACAGGTCGGCCTCTCACCCTGGCTCTCTCTAAACTGCGGATCTGCTTATGGAAAGCAGTGGGAGTTTTCAGAGCTGAGGAAAGATAAATCATTAAAGAGTTCAGTCCTAATTTATTTCAACATTTGTTGTCAAATATCACTTGACTTAAATATCACATTTATATTTTTATTCCCCAGCACCAAAAAGAGAAATTGCTCAGTTATGATTTTGTCCTTGTCTGTGTGTTTGTTACCAAAACATCTCATAGATCACTGAATGAAATTTAAATAAACATTCATTCAATTATTGGATATACATGTACAACTCATTAACTTTTAGTCGCAAACTCTCAGCTAATGTTCTGCAAATTTGCACGATATTGAGCATGAAATAGCCACAACCACAAATCTGTTTATTCATTCAACAAAAGATAGACCTTTAATTCATAAATAAAGCTACAGAGAAGCTGTAAAAACATGTAGATCTAACATTTTTCTAGTTTTCTGCTTGAAACAATAAGACTTGACTATAACAAACAGGCAGTTTGAAGTTTATTTTTCTAACTTAACGTTTTACTGGTTTGAAGTGTGAACAGAAAAATATAAATAGTTCCTTATAAATTATTAGTTCACATGTAGCTTAGTATTACCATGCTAGTGTAAACAAGAAATAATATATATCAAGTTTGGTGCAATTCATTTTTCATGTTATGCTTTGCACATTTTTGTTTTTGCTGGTCTGCTTGAAAAATCTGAGGCTTACAGGAGTCCAACAGGAAGTGTCAGCTTTACTGACTCAAACAAAGAGATTGTCCTGTGCTGTGAGTTACTCTTTGATCACCCAAAAAAAAAAAAACAAACTCATCCTGCTTTTAGGTGAGGTCTGGGTCAAAGACTAGTCACCTCTTGATACAACCGTGGCTGTTTAGTTTAATGAGACACAGACACAGAGGAGCTCAGAGGAGTGTGCTGGGGTGGTGGTGTGGGGGTTACAAAGCAAAACATTCCAAAACATTCCTTCTTATTGCTTTAACTTGCATACCTTGGAAACGAAAATGTCTAAATTTAGGTGCAAGAAAGTACTCTAGTGGAAAATATCAAGAGGGAACTGCGAGTACGCTCCACATGGCCAAGTCGCAAAAGATGCAAATGACCTTTAGTGAAGGCCCAGTCTCTGAGTCATGTGGCTGTGTGGAGCCAGCGAGGAGACAAAAACAAGCCTGCAGGATGTTTTCCAGGACAGGAGAGTAAATGAGGAGGAGGTACTGTATGTCTTTTACTATCTGCTTTCCAAATATCAGCAGGATTTTGTCACAGTTTCAGCTTGTCATTTATTGGCGTGCTCTTAAACAAAATCTTCACCCAACTAAGGAAGCAGAGAGACTACACTCCCTTTTCGTCACATCAAAGAATGCTATTAAAGAAGAGCTGGTCCTTTCAGGTCTGGTGAGTCATTTATCACTGCGAGTATAAAGATACAGCTCTTATCAGACGCACTGAATGTACTGAAGGTGCAAATATACTGTAGCATTTAAGTCACTGATACAGTTCTGAGATAATGTAGTAAAATGTGCAAATAAATGTAAGTGTACTCTTACAAGTTAAAGCCTTTGGTGAAGTTGTTTTTAGAATGTTAATCTAAATAGAAACAACAGAAGCCTAATGCATAAAAAATAAAGACCTAGTGATCCTTGAAGGAATGCATATCACCCGCCACTCAATATTCATGCCAGTCTGTGACATGCATATCCTCCTAATACAAAAAAGTCAAAGAAAACATATTTATATTTTATAAACTTGATATAGTGCACATTTTTATCCATTTTGTCACATAACTGGCATATTTCCTGTTGAACTTGGCTCAGTCGAGGTGAAACAGGAAGTGACATCAAAGGGGAACTCTTAAAGAAAGTGAACACCATTAAAACAACAGTGGTGGGCATAGTTTGGCAAATTCGCTAATAGCAGAACAAATGCCTCAATTAGGGGATTCACAGTTTTCTTAACTTTGGAAACCATTAGCGGACCAATTAGCTCCCCGCTAAATTAGGTTCTGCTAATCTGCTAAAATTTGTAAAAGTGTAAAATTATTTTCATGCTGTTTATCCCAAATTAAATAAAAGCTATCCACTCTTACAAGCAGTGCTGGACTTGTCACAGTAACATGTAGCATCTTTGGCAGCTAACCTTAACACTAAGAGTGTCAAAAAGAAATAAAAGGACATTTAATATTATTTAAAAACAAATACAAAACAACAACTATAAAAAAAATAGTAAAACATTTGCTATTTGTTATTTGACTAACTTCAAATGGTATTAATAAAAAACACAAACTCGATCAAAAAATACTTTTACTCTGAACTGGAAGTATCACAAGTTAGACAGGGTTTTAACTCTGGTTTGGATTGGCTGATTTGCCACAAATGATCCCATCAACATCAAATTCAACTAATAGAAAACTGACAACAGGTTTGTGTTCTACCAGTCTTCAACTGGAAGGAGATGATGTGTGACATGGATTGAGTGTTTTAGCATTCATCAGTTATCAGTTAGCATTAGCATTAGCTTACTATCATTTTTAGTCTGTTTAGCAGTTTTGCGTCAGCAGAACTAAGACTGTTGTTTAACAGATTAGAGGTTAGTAGTGCCCACTACTGTAAAACAATATTATTTGGACTCTGACTCTTCTTCATCTCTCTCTGATAGTGATTCACAATAATCCAAAGAAATATCAGATTCTTCTATGCAGTCAGTGTTGTTGGCCATTGTAGAAACGCTCTGTTCATATTCAGATATTCCCTTTTAATATCACTTCCTGTTACTTTACATGCAAATTACATGCAGCTATTTGATTTTTTTGTTATCAATGTCATCAATCTTTTTAAAAATGCATTAATATTTATTCAAAAAAAATTGATGTCACAGATAATCTAAAGTGTTAAGCTCAAGAGCTCTTACGAAATATAGCTCAGAGTATGTTTGAAGTGACTCAAAGCTACTAACGCATCAAATTTGTGCTCAACATCTGTAAGATTTGCAGAAATTTGTGTTTGCTAAGGTTGCTTAGCTGTGGCGGTCATATTGAAAAGAGCTGACTGTAAAAACACTCAAAAAACACCAAATGATTATTTTCTGAGCCTTTCATTAAAATCTGACCGGTGGTTCAAGAGATATTTGGCTAATGCTACCACACACAGAAGCATGAAACATATTAAAACACATAAAACTTGATATTTTTGGATACTCACGAGGCAAGATGCCTTGCTCCACAAGCTGCTCCCGAGTCCTCCTCTGCTGCAGACAGTGCTGAAGGACTGCAACCCCCCGCAAACAAAGATTAGAATTAAACATTTAACTTTCAGAGCCAACACTGTCCAGAGGTCTCACAACCATTTGTGGCTTTGAACTGTGAAACCTACAATACATCAAATAAAAAAAACGGGTCATTATTCTCAATCAATACGTGACCCTGAAGACCTAATCCTTGCTCTCCACCACAGATATTCTATTCACTTCCTGTGGTTTGAACCAAGGCTGTCAGGAGTATCATAGTTCACCTCAAATAGCATGACTGGCTGAGAGCCTTATGGGAGGTAATAGCAAATTAAATACAATGTACGTTTAAAGAATGAAGCAAACATTTGAAAGTGAGCAAATCTGGTGTTGGGCAATTCAGCCATGTCTATCATAAATTGTTTTCAAAACATAATCTAGCTATGGATGGCTGAGCAATGATTAGCACCGTTAGTGTGAAACATGAAAGGATTGATTATCCTCCAGAAGAAATTCTTGATTCTTGTATCTAAGCTTTACTTAAAGTTATTCTCCCAAAAATGTAAACTGTAGTAAGACGCTAGTTTAAACATTTATAAACAACAGAACACGGGCATGTTTTCTTTCCTCTTCTACAGAATAACACAGTCCCTGAGCATGCAGAAAAAAAAAAAAAAACGTTGGAGAAGACAAATGAGGCAGCAGTGTTGAGACCTCTAACGTCACCGCTGGTGAAGTGAAGCCAGCTTAGCTCGATTTTCTTAGCGGCTTGGGAGAAACAGAAAAACACACAACACAGACGTGCTCAACTCTCCTGGGAGAGACGCGGGGTCTGAACAGGCCTCTGTGACTCACTCGAGCAAAAATAAACTGGGCAGCTGTGAGAACAAGGCCTGGGAACCATGAAATTTCGGGGGGTAGTTAAGGGGGTGGGATGGTCAGATTTTTCAATGCAGGGCCGAGGGGATGCAGGGGCTTCGGCTGAGGGTGGAAGGCCCCGAGTCCACCCTCAGCAGTACATCGGGACCAGAACAGAGAACTTGGTGTGCCTTCTCTGCCTGCTGTGTTTCCTATTAGAAACCCGGGGCCGTGGGGGGACGTGCTCAGCTAAACACTCATCATAACAAGAACACTGGAGGAAAAATAAGGCCTTTGGTTCCACTGCGATTTGGAAGAAAAGCTCAATTTATGAGTGCATGCTGCATATCAATAACCCGAAAAGCTGCCTTCCAGCAGCAGGAGAGAATGCAGGCTTTAATCTGAGCATCATGGTGGGGGGACAGCTCATGCTCAGGGTCCTCCTCAACGTGTCCTTTTGTGTTCAGCTTGAACCCTGGCTAACCTTTCTGTGATGCAAACTGGCTCCCTCTCACCAGTAAAGAATAAACAAAAAGGTTATGGGGGAGAAAGAAAGGGGGCTCCGCTCAAATCCTTGTCTGCTGATGTAATCTCTAATCTCAGACTTGTGTTGTTCTCAACAAATCATCCCTGGAGGTCTCCACATCAGTTACATCAGTCCTTTTATTTTGACTTTAAAAAGCATGAAACTAGTGTTGGACAGACAAAGCTGGAGTTGGTTTAAAAACAGTTGGACACAGGGTTTTATAAATATCATAAAGTAAATATTTGAGCAGCACTTATACTCACAAACAGATAAAATTGCTTTGTATACAGATATCACTGACTTATCAAAGACCTCATGTTATCTTAAGCGATCTTACAATATTCTTTTATTATGAAGCAATATGAAAACAACGTCACAGTCGGGTTGTGTTAAAGGTGAATATATAAATAAGAGCTTAGTTTCTTATTAAATTAAAACATACAGATATGTTATTATCACTTGCAGCCAAAGTGGTGATGATGTTCTCTAACAAAAATATATGATGAATCTCTAGATAAGTTTTAATAAAACCTACTGAAATTAATTAATTCATAATCATTAGATATATATTAACTCATTATATGTTAGAGTCAACTCCGATGGTTGTCACAGCCAGCTGGCTTTAGAAAAGAACAAAAAAGGCCATAATTTAGTCAGTTTGACAGGTATTGGACTCAAGTTTTTTATGGTAGTAGCTGAAAGCCATTCATGACATACTTTCAGCATGAAATCTTGCAGTTCCATGAGATCACCTTCAAGGTTTGACTAACATGGCTACAGCTCAACACATGATGATTTTAGTCTAAAACTGCCTTTAGGGAATTCTTGACCTTTAATTAGTTATCAGTCATTATGGACGAGTAAACAAATAACTGTAAAATCCAGCTGTTACTAAATTAAAACACAACATCGCTCATGTTGTTCTAAGACAGCAGAGCGATTAAAATAAACAAAATAATTCCTTTTGAGTGGATATTTTTGTATGAGAAAACATCTTTCTCGATGTTTTGTTTGTGCTTGGGCTTCTAAATAAAGCGGTGTTGTTTAAAAACCCGAGACTGGAGCGGAACGCCAAAGTGTTGTTGTCTGTGTTGCCTAAAAAACAAAAACGACCTGTAGTTGAGTCACATTCATAACCATGAGAAAAGAAAAAAAACAGTTCTCAAGAAGTGTGTGGGCGTGTCCTTCAAACTTGTGTGACAACTTGTTCAGCGTCAAAACATTGTAGACCACAATACAGATGTACTGACAATGAATCGCAACTTTGAACCTGTAATCCGGACCCCAGTGGAAAGTTATTGGTGTTTTAGGTTTTATGTATCGTTTGAGTTTTATTCAGATTCTAGCAACACTTTAAACCATTGTTTTCACTACATATAATGCAGTTCTGCTTGTTATTACTTTGTTGTTAATTGTTATTGACAATTAAGACACAAAAATATGATGTAGAACCTAAAAATCTGCAATAACTTTACTTAGTTTTGTTTTATGACTGGTCTAGGCAGGTAATATTGCACCTTATGAATGCAAACGAGGAAGATTTGAAATATGCAAACAATGATCAGAATCTTGATCTGTGACACTCCTGACTGTTCAGCTTCATTTGACTAATGCTCCCTGTGTGGCTTAAAGTGACTAAAGTCAAGTCATATCAGTATATTACAAAACAGAAATGCCAAACTGTTTCAGTGAAAAGCGAAGTAAACACAAGAAATTTAAAACAAATGTGTATTTCTTCTTAACTTCAACCTTTTCGTTAACAGATGTTTAGGGTGTCTGAGTGGAGAGGTGCTACAACTGTCAGTCAAAAGTGTTAAAACCTGAGTTTGGGTTCATGTTATACAAACAGAAAAACAAACACAATCAAGTAAGAGTTGGTTATACGAAGAAAAAAAAAAAAAGCACCTGATTTGAATTTCCCCCTACAAATGGAGGGGCTCTCCACATCGAGGCAGGCCATGGAGGACAGTACGGGTTTGCTTGGAGACCAGATCTGGAGTCCCATGGATTGATGAGGCCAGGATCTCAGGAGTCAGGATGAGGAGGGAGAGACCCCGCTCTGAACGACAGCCGGCTCGTATATTCTCTGTCTCTCTGCTGTACGCACAGAGGAAAGTTTGTGTGTGTGTGTGTGTGTGTGTGTGTGTGTGTGTGTGTAAGACTGTGTGTCAGCGTCAGGAGGAGGGAACACAGAGCTGCTCACATTAACCCTCTCCAGGTCACGCTGCTCTAATCACTGAGCTCTGCAGCTTAAAAAGAAAAGCTAGGAACTGAATTATTAAGTAATAATTAATGTATTTTTTTATAAAGTTGGATTTTTTTTATTGTGCACATTTATATTAAATGTGTTTGTTACCTGAAGTGACTAAAAATAGGGCAACAATTTAGTTTACCAGCCATATTTGTTTACCTGCACAGACTAAATTCAGCCTAATATAGTTCTGTTGTGAGTCAGATAATCAGTTTTCAGAAAATTCAATCGAGTGTTTTGTTTATATTGACCATGGACCCGCATTTTAGAGCTGCGTTCAAAATATTTGAAAAAAAAAAAACTGTGTAAACTCTTAAACTGCACCATGTGGTATAGTTAAAAATAATAATAAATAAATCTGCATGCCAAACAGTGTGGGAATGAAGAAATATGGAGCTGATAAAGGAAAGTGCACGACATGTTATGACATCTCACCGCTGGGACTGAAATAATAATGAACAACATGTCTGACAAATATGGGAGAGTTGTAGGAGGAGGACCAGGACTTTGGAAAATAGTATCCAGTGTGTCACATATTACGTAACAACGGAGCAACTGAGCTACACTTCACAAGTCTGTGTGTGGATTTGTTTGGGTGTCTGTTAGCAAATTATCACATGAACCACTGGGTGGATTTTAATTAAACTCACAGAAAGTAATCATTTATTGCACATCTACAGTTGATTAGCATTTGGAGTCGATCCAATTCAAAATGGTCACCAAAGCCAATTAACTTTAGAAAACACAAAAATGGGTATAACTCAGTAAATATTGCAGATAATGAGCTAAAAATTGATGTGGTAGTAGCTGAGTTATTCTCAACACATTCTTAGTGCCAACACATCCTGAGGGATTTCACTAATATCAGGAGCTCACACGATTCACAAGGTTTAAACCAAAATTACTTTGTTCAAGAACATTTTAAGTTTAAAACTCTGATATTAAAAGCCATTCATTTAATTTGACATGCCTGTGCTTTTAACTTCTTTTACATAAAGCTGTTTCTAATCATCTGCAACAATTAAAATTCTATTTCCTTGTTTGGAGAAACAAGATGGTTTAAATTAACTCGGAGTCAGCTACAATTTCTCATGTTTATCCGCAGCAATTTCAAACCTGACAGTAAAATTTTAACATTCATACATGTGTTTTCACCCACATGTGGTTTCATAAACACTCGTTTAAAATACATTTTGCTGCTAGTTGAGCCCGAGGACCTAAATTTGATTCATGAAGCCAAACCTCCTCAAACTTTTCTTTTTTTAACCAGAGGAATATTAGCATTTGTTTTGTACCGTTTAATGTTTACCTTCTGAGCACCACACCAACTTTTTGGATTGTTCTGCTCAGGCTTAAGAGATTCTTAAGTAATGAGAGCCACATTTCAGCAGTTGGTTCATGTTGCTTTCAGACCACAGAAGTGGGGTCTCATTGACTTTCACAGCACTCGGAACAAATTAAACGGAGCACTTCAGCTTTTTAAATCTTATTAAATAGATCACATTTTACAGTATAGGCTTTGAAGGTATACAACAACATAGTACATTTACTTCGTTACTTTACTCAAGTCATTTTCTGAGGATCTGTTTTTGTTTTATTTCTAAAATCATAACTTTTACTTTTTACATTTAAAACATAAAAATGATACTTTTCTTTTTTTACTTTACAATTTGACATCTTGTTACACTCTAGAAATGTAAATATGACCAGAACTCATCGTTGAAGTAGCGGTTTATGTGCTCTAAAAAAAATAAGTGTTGAATTTACCCAACCAAGATTCTGTGTCAACTGAGTCCACTAAACCCAGTTGACCAAATTGAGTAATTTACACATTTTCTTAAAAAAGAATTGTGCAAAAAAAACCTTTAAAATTTACTCAACTCAGCTAGGAGTAGACACATCTTGGTTAAGTACATTCAGCACTTCATTTTTTAGTGTGTGTGAAAGTATTTTTACTTTTACTTTCCCGAATATTTCAAGTAGTTTTCTTGTCAGCGAAATTCATTTTCACCAAAGTCATTTTTTGTTAAAGTAAGTTTTTTGTGCACCTCTGATAGTTATTAATGTAAAACACTGTTCAAAATACTTTGTACTTCAGTACATACCAGGTAAGTATCAGGCAGCAGTACTTGATTTGTGCCAGATAAGTTCAAAATCAGGTAAATACCTGGTATGCCTGTGAGGATGCATGTCCCCATACAACAGGTACCATGAACCTACTCAAGGTAACAAGTCACTACAATAAACCAATCCAAACTAAATTTTTAGTTTGGATTAGTTCATTGAAAAAAGGCATGCACATCAAATAAACATTACGCTCATGAGAAGCAAAGCTGCTGTGCCCGATTTAGTCACCATCTATAGTCCATATTTGCACCAATAAATCAAAAGTTAAACAAGTCAGTTATGCAACACAGCAGATTTATTTTTTTAGTCAGAATCTGATTAAGTTGTGATTAAGTGTCAGCATCCAAGGGCAATTTGGATGTAATTCCTCTTTTTTTTTTATTTTTACAGAAACAAAATCAAAAATGTTTGTTTTTCCAAAGTGTCGTTGCTCTTAAATGGTCAGCGTTTGAAACTTTGAGCTCTGATGCTTGAACTTGTTTAGGTTTTCCTGTTCTCACTGTTCCTGCAGCAGTAGAAGGAATTGTTTCAACATCCGAGATCAGTAAAAACAAAATTCATGCACATCCAGAGAGAGGGGAGAAATGAGAAATCCCATTCTTTATTTGCATTACATCACACATTAAACATGAATATTGTTTTGATGAGCGTTTACTTTAAAAAATATCCCGCTAAAATTATATTTATTTGATCAAAATTAGTGTCAGCCGGTGTAAAAACTAAAAACTAAAACTAACCATTGCATATTTTTCTGCAGACAGGCATTCCTTCTGTTTCTGTTCAATAATGGAGTCACTGATTGCTCTGGGATTTTATATAACATCAGAATTAAATTAATTTTAATGGGGTTCTGACTTTGTCATTTCTGATTTAAACATGTCTGTGCACCAGTTAAAAGTGAAAACAAAAGCTAAAAGTAAAACTAGAAGAACAGGATTTACTGAATTAGTGTAGATTTGCTATGCTTTAACTCAACTTTTTAGCTAAAGGCAAGTATCATTTCAGCTCTATTTTCTCAAAAGAAATTGATATATTTCAGTTTTTTTAGCAGATTTCCCCTCACTAATATCTGATCTAAAATTAAGTATTGTTTTGGACTAAATATAAAGTTCACTTACAGCTAAAATAAAACAGTCTGAAACTTTTTTGAATGCTCACCACAACCCAACAAACAGCTTCTTAAAGCATTGAGCGAGCTGATCTTTCATCAACTTTATTTTCCAGCTAAAACAGCTTCTGTATCCACAGCTTGTGTTATTGTTCGGAGCATTTAAATCTTTGCTCAGCTGCGTTTGATCAAGATTTCAGCCTTACCGACGTTGGAAAAGTCGAGTCTCGTGGGGGAATAACCTGACAGCTTGGTGAGTGAGTTTAAAAAGCAGGATGTAAAACAAGCCCACTGCTTTAAAAACATTTACATTTCCACCCTTTTTATGTCGGGATAAGTAATTCTTTTAGTTTATTTAATTTCCCAGGTTAAGCTGCTTCAATTGATGTGACATAGTTCTTTATTATAGCTTTTCATCCTTTGAACATTACATCACATGCCTTTGCAAGTCATTTAAAATGCGTTTTCTTCAAAGTTTCCATTGCATGAGTAATAAAATGTGCACAAGACAAAAAGTACCATGCATCTTTCCACTGTGTTGTTTTTCATCAGAGATATCTGTGCAGCTGTGCTGTCGTAACCATGTCCAGGAAAGAAAATACAACACAGCTTGATCACTCTGGATCTTATGTTTACTTGAAAAAAAAAAAAAAAATTTCCACAGATTAAGAAAAAAAAACCCAAAAACATATTTTATGGTGTAAAGCAGCTACTTTAATTTCTAAGATACAGGAAGAAAACCCCTAAAGACAGGGGCGGGCTGGATTTAAAATTCAGCCCGGGAGCTTGGTTTAGAGAGGCCTTTTATCCAACTGCACGACGGATGCATGCAGAAACATTTTAACACTGATGCATTATTTGCAGGAATAAAACATTGTTTTTTTCCACAATCAACTACAACAAGCAGCTTATCTTAAATATCAAAGCAAATACTGGGAAACAAAAAACCAACCTCAAAAGAAATTAAGACCTATAGCAACCTAACATATCCATCCATCCATCCATCCAGTTTTCTCTGTATCTTGTGCTGCTTTATCAGCATTAAAATAAAATCAGTAATAATGAAGATTAGAAATGGCTCATTAACAATGGGAAATTATGAATGAATGGAATTTATTTCAGACAATTTCAGACAATTAACAAATTTAACAAATAATAATAAATCAATTTCAGAAATTAACAACTAGTAATAATTATTAAATCAATTTCAGAATTAAATTAAATCATATGTCTAATTCAGAAAGCCACTAACATAACTTGCAGAGGTGGGTATAGGCTGAATGTTTCTGTGTGAATGGAGTAGCCTCTTAAACCACAGTATTTTAGTCCCAAACTAGTCTTTGTCACACCTAACATGAAAAAAAAAAATCTATATTTTCCCCCTCAAACATGTACTTTCACTTTCTCCTGAAAGATCTGGTGAAATATTCTTTTGTATCCAGAGTGAGTCTGTGATTAAATATGTAGATTTTACCTATTTTTATACCTTGTACACATTTATGGACATGAACAAATGTATTAAAATCAGTTTAGACCATCAGGTTAGAGAGTGTGAATAATTACTGGATAAAACATATTTATAGATCAGTCAGAAGAAAGAAAAACATGTAAATTGTGAAATTTTCAGCCTTTCAGATGTCAAAAAGACTAGATTTAGACTACAGTCCTCAGATCTCAAAAGGCCCATCGTAAATGCATCCTGCACTTGTACATGTACCTGGCAATGCATTTTTACTGGTTCCTGTTCCACTTTCCAGCTCCTCTCATCATCTTTCTCCTTCTCCTCACCTGTCCCTTCTTCCTCTTCTTCACTTCTATGACTGGCATCAACTTCATGGGTGACTCTGGCCTTTTCAGCTGCTAAAAAAAAGCAAAACAGCAAAGATACATTTTATAGAACTTTTGCAAAGAATTCAATACAAATAGGTCACAACATAGGGGAAATTCCACACAGAGTGATCAGACTCACTGCAATGTCATTTTTTGAGCAAAAATAGCTATATTAAATGTAGAAACAGAACAAAGTCCATTTCCTGAAATATGTTTAATTGAAACGTTTTTTTCTGGTCACTCGGTATTGATTTTATTTTAGTTGATAAAGGTTAATGCACCCACAGTGAAACATTTCTGATAGGCTGAGTTTAATGTTCTGTGAGCCCTGAACACATTGAGAAACAGAAATCTGAATGACAGGACATCTAGACAGTGTTTGCTAACCTGTACTCATGCTCGGTGTCATCACTGGCCTGTCTGACTTTGGTCCCTCCATCCCAGAAAAGTTCTGTTAATTTGGCGTATTTGGCTGCATCTTGCACGAACCTTTTCTTTTTTCCCTTATTAGCTTCTCTGCTCCACCCATCTCTCTCCTTACTTTTAGACATGTTTGTTCATTTTATCCGCTCTCCTTTCCCAGTCTTTTTCAAGTTGGGCAGGGCTGTTCGCAACGCATTGAATGTTTAAAGAGGACCTATTACGGTGGTCCTAGAACAAATTAGGATACATCTGTGGGCTAAAGTAAACATTTCCATTTGATTGAATTCTCAAAATGAATCTCAGATAATGAGATTTCACCTTTTCACTTCTGCCCGTTCTGAGCTCTCTTCAGAACATGTCATTTATACAAATAAGGTGCTGTTGGCAACCCCCATCCCAACCTTTCGTTTACATTAGATCCGCCCCCCCAACATGGAGTTTGTTAGAACTTCAGAAACGTAAAAATAAATGCCTAATATAAGTAGATGCACAATGTTACTACAGTAGTAGACAGGTTGTCTGCATTGTGGCCACATCTGACCGAAGTCAGGCACCTTGGTGCTGGGGAGGCAAACGAGCGTTCTTCGTTGCTTCCTGCGGCCGTAGAAGACGAGCTGAGGGGAGGTCATGGGGGGAAAAGCGAGGAGCACAGACTGCCCTCTCTGTTTCCCCCTAGCGGCGGGGGAAAAGCGAAGCGGCTCGCCTCCTTGGTAGTCGATCCCGACAGCGCGTTCAACAATAATTTGTGCTAAATGACAAATCATGTTCATGCCGAACAGCAACACCAAACACATCACTTACCTCCATCATCTGCCGATTTGTGAGGAACTATAGTGACACAAGTTTCCTTCAGCTTGAAGTCTTTGGGTAAATCCTGCTGTTGGCTGGTAGGAGTTTCCAAAGCAGTCCAGCCGGAAATTTACACAAACTACAACTTTCTTTGTCAATATTGCTAGAACATTGCCATCAAAAATAAAATAAAATTAAGCCACGCATCTCCATTCTCCATGTTGTAAAAACAGCAGAACTAATGTGGTCTTCCTGTAAAGAAGTGGGCGGAGTCTCCGGAGGGTTACCAAGTGAGGGGCTGGACTCGCCTTGGTGTTGCTAGGTCATTGGGATTGTGACATCACAATCTCCATGTTTTTGAAACCGCTTGTTTGCTGACACTAAAAAAAAAAAACTATATATATA
>JARVJO010000096.1:15456001-15471915 GCA_031762555.1 Cynodonichthys magdalenae
TATTATAGAAAAACAACTAGGAGTATTTTTTTGATGCTTGGACTGTTTCTGGAAGCAGTACAAATTAAAGCATAAAAACGTAAAAAAGTGAATTTTGCACAATAGGTCCTCAACTGGTCCAGCGGCTGTGCCCATGGGGGGTGGTGTGGCCTGGGGCCGCTGAGCCTCAACAGCGTTTTATGGGGTTAAAAAAAATCAAAACAAACAAAAAAACAACACACACACAAAAACCAAAAAAAAAACATACTGGCCGATTCGGCTTGGAACTGACTGGACATTCGGGATTCCCGAATGTCCCTATGGCCACCACGACCCTGCCTGAAAGTAAATGCACCAGAAAGTTATTTTCTAAAACACATTTAAGCTTTAGGAGACAATATCTTTTGCCAATGGTGCCTGGCAATGGGACTATTGTAATAAAAGTGATAAGATCATCTATAAGACGTCTCTGTATAGCTCTCACAGTCATTTCCTTTAAAAACCCAGAGAGGGTTAAATCTCTGGTCGATTTTTAAACGCAGTAGCTGCAGGAAGACTCGAGAGAAGTTGAATAAGATACACAGACGTAATCCAGGTACACACAGAGGACAGCTCAGCATGCCGAGCCAAATCGTCAGGTTTAATAAAACTGTTTCAGGTTTGCAGACCCACAGCTCAGGACACATTGTTGCACTTAAAGCAGTCGCATGTTTTAAACAAAAGTGTGAGCCCCTTTCTAAAAACGTCAGGATGTAGGTGACTGATTGCACAGTTTTAAAACAACCATCGTTCAGTCCTTTGAGTCTGTCTCTATAAAAGGTCCAGGTGTTTCATGTTACATATGAAAATAAGTTCAACCATTAATGATGGGATGGAAGTTTTCAGATGGGTTACCAAGTCTCCAAAGCACCAGCTAACATCCAATCCCATCCCGGCTGCTGCAGATGGTGGGAAAAGCTGGAGGGAAATCCCTTTAGGCTTGCAGTTTTCTTTGAAGCCACTTCAAACAGCACCCACAAGAGGCTGGAAAAGGCAGGGCAGCAGCAGCTTTAGCCACATTAAAATCATACAAAAAAAAAAAACTGCAGTTATACAGTTTTATCATAGTAGAGCTGCAACACCAATTTCTTCATTTGAATACAAATTGAAACAAAACCCCAGATAAACAGTAACTTAACATTTGCAGCAATTGGATTAAAAATACTTGTTGTAATTGCAAAAGACATGCAATGACAGTAAAAAACAAAACATGCTTTTAGCAGCTTTTCTATGGCTGATTTTTAAACTGATGGAACTCATAACAGCTGTTTTTAACTGACTAAAATGTCTCAAACAATGAGACAAATGTGTTTTAAAGCTATAAATACCCCCCATCTTTTCCAGGGATTATCTCATCAGCACTTTAGGAACAGCACAGTTTGTGTTGCTAAAAATAACTGATTGTATAGCCAAGGCAAGAGGCTGAGTGTGGGGGAAATGAATGTCTGGGGTTGAAAGGTATCCCCATAATCTTCACATCATGTTTAAAAACACAAAAGTCACCAGAGGAAAAGGGGTGTGCAACTCTGTCACACTTCCTCTCCAACATTCCTTGATTTCAACAACCATAACATTCCCATTACTCTAATTAACCCTCGAGTGGCTGTTACTCACAAAACAAAACCCCTTCGTTCTCCTGCTCACTGGACAAAGTTTGGTTTGCAGGGGGTCGGTTTGGGTTCAGTCACAGACAAAAATAACCTCGTTTGCTCACTGACGTGATGTGGCTTGTGGTGTTATGAGGGACAGACAAGGTCTCTGTGTTTCTGTGAAAAACACCTACAGATCTGGAAAGTCTGGTCATTGATACAGTTTGGTGAATAAATGGCAGCTTCCTGAAAACAGACGTGTTCGCATCAAGGCTCACGTAAACAACTGCATTCTATTAAACAAAACCCCTCACAGAAGTTTTATCTTTATCTTCGGTTTTTTCAGTATTTGATTATGTCAAGAAAGGTAACAGTTTTAAAAGTAATCAGTTGAAAAACATTATACAGATATACAATCTGTGGCTCTGGAGTCACATGCAGCTATTTGGTCCCTCTGCAGCGGTTCTTTAAGGATTACATTAGATAGATTTTTTTTTTGTTTTTGATACCCACAAAAGAAAGCATTAGCTTTAGCAGATTTTCTGTCCATTTGTTTGCAAATGTTCAAAACTACTAATACAAGGAGTGAAACATGTTGATTAGATCATGCTAGTAGTTTGCTTTAAAGTACGTTTTGTCTTAAATCCATCAGCATTTTTTTTTTAATAACCTGTAAAACAAGTTATTGAGAAGATTTATGGTGAATTTTTTAGATAATGATAAATGTAAAAAAGTTTTTTTTATTGAATTTGGTATGAAACATGTAATGTATTTTTTCTTGTTTAGTAAAAACAATGATATTAAAATGTTCAAATTTAATCTAGATTTTTAGATGTATAATGTCACCCCCACAGGCCGGAAACCACCACTTTAACAAACTCAAAGTAGCCCGTGGGCCACAAATTGATAATCACGGTTGTATGTTTTGAAGCTCCAGGCATGTTTTATTAGAGAGCCAAGGAACAGAAATGGCTCATTTGGTTGTAAATGTTGCAGACCCCTGGCACAGGCTAACAGTTCAGTTCATAATACAACCCAGGCCATGTAGATATCAAGTACCCATAACTACCAGATATAAACGCACAGTAAGTAGCAGGTAATTACCACATAAATACCAGGTTCGCACTAAATTCTGGTCTCTACTAATGAGCAGTTTTGTTGTGAGGCTTTGTCACAAGTTAACATGATGTCATCAAAAATCCCCAAATGAGTTAAGTTCCTGAAGGCTAAAAGAAGTCATTTCCTTAAATAACTGTACATCCAACTTGCACAGAAGCAGAGCCAAACCAGAAAATTCCTTTAAAAAAAACAAAACAAAAAAAACTTTTTTTTTTTTTTTTGCATACAATCACTCTTGACCCAACATCCGCACTCACTCACAAAGATTCACAGCTAAACATTTTCTGCTTGACCTTTAACACGATATTATTTTTGTGCATTTTTATCCCCATAAAAAGATCAAAATATTTATTTGGACTAGCAAGTAAGAATAACAGTGAAAACATGGCTTCAGCCTCAGGAGAGACTCAATGTGCAACAAGCTGTAAGAACAGACCAGAGGGAGCAAATATAAAGTGTTCATTGGTAAATTTAATGCATTGCAGCCACCACACCCATGTTAATCTGAGGTGAAGAAAAAGACAAAGTGATTCAGCATTAATGTGTTTGTATACCAAGCAAAATTGCAGCAAATGAGACAAGTTGAATCTATAAAACAAAACAAAGAAATTTGGCCTCTAAAAAGCATTTTATGTCTGTCAGATATGCTGCCTCTATTCACCGACTGTCATCTGTCCGCAACTGAAAAACTTCCTGACTCTGCGATGGGAAACAGTGAGGTTACCCTGATTACAGACATTTCCTTCCTGCACCATTCACAGCAATGCCTGGAATTACTGCACTATTTACTCAGGCTCGAAGCAGTAAACTGTGGATCCCACACCCACATGGCACATGCATCATGGGTTACAAAGGCCACGGGTTCCTGGGAGAGTTCTCCTTAACCCAGACATGAAAAAATGTCATGTTTCACAAACATTAAACATTTTGACCTGGAAGAGTGGCACTTTCTGTTTTGGCTAAAGTCATGGTGTTGATGTGGGACCCTTGCTAAAACCAAACAGTTCATTCAGTTTATAAATCTGTTCATGAACATGTTGCTTCTTCAAGTACAACCCTTTGGTTTGGAAATCTCAAAGTCAACATTTTGTCTGAATGTAAATAAAATGACCAATTCCATTTTGTAAAGGTTCACTGCAGACCTGAGATCAGCAATAAAGAAATAAAATATTTGGCCAATGTTTCAAATTCTTACTGAAATGATCACAATCTTCTCTAAAAATATGGACTCAAGCCTCTAATTTATCAGAGCATAACCTAGCCTAAACATTTAAACACTTCAAATAAATAAAACGTTCTCAGACTATATAAACTTTTAGTGTGGCTTTTAATTAAACAGCATTTTAAAATGATTGTACTAATTATAGAAAAATGATTAGATCTATTTTTATAATTGCAAAAATAGATCTGATCATTTTCCATAATTAGTTTTATTTGATTTAGTATTTTAAGTACTTATATTGTTATCTGGTTTGACTGCAAAGCACATCTTTTTTTGCAGCATCAGGCTTTGAGTTTTTACTTACATTTGTTGAGTGTCCCCACAAGAGGGCAGCATGAGCTCATGTTTCTTTGCTCAAAGTGATGTTTTCACTCTTTACAGGTAGGTGCAACTTAATATGTGGAATCTGTACCATTGAATTACACCTTTTGTTATTCAAAAACCTACATAAAATGAGCAACCTCTGTTGAAAGAAGTAATTGTGCTGAATGTAAAAGTAAACATCTCATTATGCTATAATCACTAATTTGATGTACAGCCACGACACAACTTCTATATGTTTAAATAATTGAATAATAGTGCTGCAAGAACACTTTATGTAAGGGGATCTAGGTAGGTGCACACGTCTCAAACCTCATTCATCAGTCTAACACTGCCATCTGGTGAAATCACACTGACATAGATGCAGTCGACCTTTTCCCGCTTCTACAAGTAACTCATTTTCTTTCTGAGCACCGACAGGCAGAGGATGGAGAAGGCAGCCATTATCGCTGCCCTGTTTTTACTTAGGAAGGCATAAGTGTCCCTCAAATAGGCACATAATGACAGTAGAAAAGCACAGTGTAAGCAATAACAATATTAAAGATAGACCAAACCCACAAGCAGATGCAGCATGATAGAAAAATGCTTGTTTTTGACAAGAGTGTCAAAATATTTTTCATTTTGTACCCAATGAGCAATAAAGTCATTTCTTGTAGTTTGTAAAATTAAAAGATGCAACAGAACAAACTAAAAATTCATAATTAGTATCCATTTCTTTGAGGATGAATTGTAGGGATGGTTAGAAAAAAACAAAACAAAAAAAAAACATATATTTGTGTCTTATTACATTTATATGTGAAAAAGGTGTTGATTAGCTTTAAGAATTATGTATTTTTAAGCTGCTCCTTTATTTAGGAGACAGTGAGTAAACTTGAAATATTTGACAAGTGTTTTATTACTGGGTACAATTTCTGACCCAACCTGGACTCAAACCTGCAACATCCAGATTATAATCTGCATCCCTTTTAACTGTTATCATGTACTAATGTAAAAAAAGACCATTGTCCATTAGGGAATACTTGGCTTTCTGTTAAAAGTAGATGACATGAGCTGTTTATATGTACAGAAGATACCCTGAAACTGTAAAGCCTGACTTTCCCCTAAAAGAAATAAATCTTCATCTTTAAACAATTCTACAAAACCCACAAGGCCAAACCAAGTTATTAACAGAAGAAAACAAAAAGAAGTTATTAAATAAGCCTATAAACTTCTTTTACAAAAGAAACTATACACACAAATATGAATCACAGACACAAGGGAGCACTGAAGTGTTTATGAGCAGTAACTTGTTACTTGGCTCCTTTGGAGCTGGTAGGTTAAAATTAAATCTGAAGTGTTACTTCTGTTCCACACAGTGATAATTTTAAAATCTTTGAAGTCCATATGCCCTCCATCAGCTCTGGCCCAAATTTGGAGCCATCTAAGAAGCTACACGAGTGTGATAATATTAGTCAGTGATTCTCTCCCTTGGGGGGCTAATCATTGGAAGGAATTCATAGTTATTCACTAGGATGGTGCTCTAAAATGTCTGAAAAAAATAAAATAAAATCTATAAAACTTTTCACCAGGCTAATATCAAATTTAAAATTAAATATTACTGGACCAATTTGTGATTCTTGATTAATTTGATGTTTATGTTTGAGGTTTAACCTAATGTTTAAAATGTTGTGGTTCATCCTCATGTTTTTTTCTTTTTTTCAACAGAGACTGTAAAATATGACAAAGAGTCTAATATGTCTGATCATTTTTAGAGCTTCATTGAGAAATTGTAAGAGACATCTGAATGAGATATGACACAATTTTCAAGTTAAAATAGGCTGGCCAAACCTGAGTCCCTCTCTCAAAGGTCAAATTTAGCCTCAATTTGATCTGAGAACCAAAGCCAAAGCGCCTGCTATGTGTGTGTGCGTGTGAGTGCGCGTGCGTGCGAGCGCTGCCCTGCCAAATTCTCTCAAAGTGTGTGCCTTTGCTCCAGTAAAATGTGTTGGCTTAAAATAGGCCTGATCGAAGAACAGTGTTTCACGTTACATTGCACAGGAGACCCGAGCAGCTAAAGCTCTCACAGATGTCCTCTTCGGCTTTTCTTGACTGAAATCTCCACTTCTCCCGAGCAGCCAGCAGAGAACTTAACGCAAGGTCACATCGTCAGCTCTGAAAAGTGGCTGAAATTAAAAAAGTAGCCTGATGATGCATTATGATACTATAGTGTTCCTTAAAATAATGCATATTGTCCTCTACTAGAATAGTTTGTACTAACATCCAAAGCTCCATTTTATATTAAAGATCTTATTGTCCCATATTTTCCTAACAGCACGTCGCTCTCAGACTGCAGGGTTACTCGTGGTTCCTAGAGTTGATGACAAACCCAGTCTGGACTCAAAAGATGAGGTGTTTAATTCTCAGCTACAACATCAAACTTTTGCTCACTATCTATAAAACTGACTAAATTTCTGTATATCAGATCGGGCATGAGTGACACCATTTGTGCTTTCACCTTCGGCAGCGAACAATAAACATTACAACTGATTTAACTTCCGTTTTTCCACCAATTGTGTTATTTAAGAAGCACAACGCATTACAAAATACATTGTTCATCCCTAAATAATCACCCACCTCATGTTTCCCCCTCATTATGCCTGCTTGTGTTGTATTTATCTTTTTGGTAACAATGCCTCTAACATACAATAAAACCTGCTGAAATATTCAAATAACATCCAATCATTGTACACATATTAATGTGCATTTTGTGTTTGCTCACCTGGGACAGTTTTGGACCACGTTCAGATGTTCTCCCAATTCACTGAGATCCCTGCCAAGTCAGTTCAGGATCTCTCTGCAGTGGCAGGTCCATAGTTTGTTTTTTTCCCTCCTCGGAGCACGTTCCCAGCACCAGAAAGCATTATGCCCCCCCCCCCCCACTCCGTGCCTCCATAGACCTACGTATCTGGGTCTCACACATAATGCATCGCCTGTAGCAAAAATGTTTTTGAAAGACAAGGTGACTAGTCAATGACATCTGAAAATAACCACCTACTGCTGCGATTCTTGAAACAAGAGAAGAAATCTCTGCAGCGTAGCTATCAGTGTTTCTCTTTTTGTTCCACTGAACTCTCACATCAGTGAGTTGTTCCCATGTCTGGGGGTACCTGTCCCCCCAGGAGGGTGCTTAAAAATCACAAGGATGTGCAAGGTTTCCTACCCAGCAGACAGATAGAAGTTAGATTTTCTCTTAAAAAAAGAAAACACAACAGACTTTCTGGAATACCAAAAGTTTGTATAAAGAAGAAGGAAATCATGGTGCATTGGTTATTTTGTGAAAAAAAAAATATTTGTACTTTTTATTGAACTGCAGGAAATAAAGATTCCTTCAAAGAATGCAACCCACAATGATGTGAGGTGATGGATTTAAAAGCCAAACTTCATACCTAAAATCAACTGTATAGAAAATTTATCCTAAGTGATAACATTTTGGAATAAACCATGTTTAAAATGTCTACAATAACTGTACTAAGATGTTACATCATTCTTTAATCGATCACAAGTCTGAAACAACACAATCTTATTGCTTGGTTTTAGAATATTTTCTAGGTTTATGCTAATAAAAGTAGGACAATTAAACTCAGAAGGAAAACTACATCTGCCAGACTGGAGCAGCCAGACAAGCACCAACTCCCAGTAGTCAGGAGTCTCATTATCTGCATGAAGCTCACACAGAGAAGTGGATGTTCGTCCTGCTATAATGGACCCGGCATCCCACTGGAGGCTTAGATGAAACTGGCCATGTTGGAGTGAAACAGCCATGCTGTTGCTCCTCAGCTGGCTCAGAATGTAATGATCGCAGCTTCTGATGGCTTCCTGACTGGATCAGATTCACTGCTGGGAATCATCATGTCCACTGGCCTTACTGAAGAGGATGGCCTTCATTTTTTACTAAGAGGGCATAAAAATTCTCTCAGGAGTTTTTCTGTCTCTGCCAAAGTTTGGTTTAATATTCAGTTAACTTTTTGTATGGCTACAGCCTGTTAAATGATTTTGACATTTGTGGCATGACCTTCAAATTTTTCTTCAAGCTGCATGTTGCAGTCAAACAGAACAAATCCAATTTCCCATGAAAATTAAATTTTCATAATTATAACTGTACAGAACTGTAATTTTTATTTTTACTCTAATGTAAAAGCAAAAGACTAAATACCGTGTTAAACCCAACTCAGTTTGTAACTGGGTTAAATTTGGACCAAGCCAAGTCATTTTTTATGGGAGGACCAAAACTGACAATTAGAAATAAAAGCAGAAATATATAAATGGACCAAAAAAATTAATAAAAAATAAAATTAAAATGCACAAATTAAATTATGAACTTTTCTTCATGTTTTATAATTTAATTGACCATCATTTATTTTTCCAGCTTAGTCCCAAGAAATGATATATTTAAACAATTTACAGGTTTTAAATATATACATTTTTCGTTTTACTTGTACACACACACACACACACACACACACACATTATTTATATATATATATATATATATATAAAAATTTAAGAGACACAAATGCATGTACAAGTAAAAGGAAAAAATATATATATAAAAAAAGTGAAATATAAATTATGTTTGTTGGAACTAAGCTGGAAAAATATAAACGGTCAATAAAATGAGAAAACATGAGATAAAGGTCTTTTGGAATTTAATTGGTGCATTTTTGTGTTTTTATTTACTTATTGGTTCATTTATATATTTTTGATTTCATTTCTAATTATGTCAGTTTTGGTCCTCCATACATTTAACCATGTTGGGTTGAGTTATCAGTTTGGTAATAAAATAAACAAAACTTCTCTACCTTGTCCTGTAGTTGAATTTTAAAGTCATAATGTCTTGTTTTTTATGTGCCTTAATGTTGTATTTTTGCAATATTATGTTTAACCAACCCAACCTTTGATTTCATTACAACAACCCAAAAGCTAAAAAGGTACGAGCACCAGACACGGGAAGCTCTTTGGTGGACTTGAGGAGGATGAGAGGTGAGTAATGGGCAAACGAGCAGAACAAGAAAATCCAGTTGAGCCCAGAAAATAATCCTTACTTGTTTTGTCTTTGTTCCAGGCACTGAGAGGAAGGAGGAAAATCCAGCAGCTGACCAAAGTATGATGTGGAGGTTTGTTAGAGATTGGCAGAGAGGCAGGGGAGGTCACATGACCAGGAGGAGATAAGGCACCGAAGAAAGGATTTACAAATTTTCAGGGCTCAAAAATACCCATAAGTGGAGAGCAACATCTAAGATAGAATCACAAGAGGAAAGTGATCACAAGGAGCACAAATAATGCAGGTTAAAGTCACAAAACATATACTTGAGTTACAGCAATGGCTACCACTAAATACCTAAGGTCTTTAATATTCAAGCACTGAGTAGAAGGTGTCATTAGAAGGATCTGCTGCAGCTGTGAGAATTAGCTTCTCCCAGCTACTCCAAGATTGTTTGAAAAGACAGAACCTCCACAACCTGTGATCCAACAGCTTTCCCAAGTCAAAATAACCCAGCAGTTTTTAGTGTGTACTTAAAGGCTGTGTATCTTTCTTTAATTTAGAGAGTATTTCTGGTTAAAAATTATAAATACAAATGATGACTGATTGATTAAACAATTTCTTTTCACAGTTATTTTTACTGTCTTTTGTCTAAAAACAGAAAACAATGCAAAAGGAGGAAAAAAAAGAAACAGACGCTAATATAAAAATACCAAAAGTTGTCTAAAAGATTTCTCTGATGTTCTTTTTTAACACCAGCTTTTAACTCAGAAAGAGTTTGAAGTCGTTCCCATTTCTATTTCCAGCCACAGAGGCATTGGATGTTAGGAAGTTTTTCTTACCAGTCTTTGTCAGAACAATAAGCCGACACATCTGCAGGTCTGTCAGTGGCTCAGCGTTTCATCTGAGTATACTGTCTTCGGAGTGAAGCTACCGTCTCTTTATTAAGCAGATTCCAAATGTGGCTGTGAGGACTCAGATTGACCTCTAAATTTAATATGTTATGGTAAAAATTAAAAAAATATTTGATGGGATTGCTTACATGATGTTTTTCAAGAGTCCTGACTGATTTGGCTAAGAAAATATGTGCACATTTCACAACAAAATTGCATTTTTTGCAGAACTAGTCCAAAGTTTTTAAAGTTACAACCACAAACTTCAAAGTATTTTTTATGTGGATTTTATGTGATAGACTAACAGAAAGTAGCTCATGTCTGAAGTGGAGGGGAAATGATGGAATTTTTTTACAAAAAATAAATAAATAAATAAAATCTTAAACATGTGGCAAGCATTATTCAGCCAACCTGAGTCAGTACTGTGAAAAAACACATTTTTTCTGCTGTGGTTGTTTGTGGTTGATCTCTACCAGCTTTGCACATTTAAAAATAATATTTTCTGCTCATTCTATTTTGAAGATTGAACTGAAACTCAATCAAACTCTTTCTGTATTTCAAGTCTTGCCACAGTTTCTCCTCCAAAGACTATTCAAACATTCTAGCAGCTCCATCCATTCCCCCATCATGTCCAGCTTCCCTGTCTCTGCTAAAGAAAAGCATCCCCAAAGCATGATGCTGCCTCTACCATGCTTCATGATGGAAATGGCGTATTCAGGATGATACAGTTTTATTTTTTTTTTACTGTAGAGGCATGCATTTAGACCAGAAAGTTTAATTTTGGTCTCAGAGCATCAACTTCCAGAAAATGTGAAAAAAAATCAAGGGGTATGGATGTATGAATGTCTGTGCACCTGAAAAAGGTTGTGTCAAGCAAAGCAGGAAGCCAAGTTACCTTCTTTGTTATGAGTCACGAACTAAGTTAATCTAAATCAGGGGTTTCAAACTTATTTTCATCAACGGCCACATGAGCATTATGGTGGCCCTCAAAGGGTCAGCTGGAATTAACTTCTATGTTTCGTGTTTAACTTAAACACAAAACGTCACGTTCCTTGTCTCATTGCTTTGGCTGAGCCCTGCTAACAAACAGTAACTGAGCTCTACATGGTATTTCCTGCATAGAAACAGAGTTTAACACATCCTCTTATAAACACTGAAAAGTACTGTGCGTACAACTGACTAGATGGGTAATAAATAACAAAGAAATACCATTAAAACTAAAAGTACGAGAGTTTTACTCCCTTTTGAGTTGTGGTAAGCAGCTGCCATCTTGAATTCTGAATGGTCCCATTTTCTGACAGGGAATACTCACTGGAGGGGCTTTCCAGTTTAATTTTGTGACTTGTAAGTGGGAAATTCCAATTTCCCAGAACAAATGAGCCACAACAAAAATATAGCAAAATGGAGGTTTTACACGGCAAATTTTGCCAGCTGCCAGCTACTGTAGAATCCTGCACCTCCACCTAGTGGTGGGATGTCATCATTTCATGAGTAAAATAATCAGCATGTTATCGGATATGTATTTTATGGTCAATGCAGGCTTTAAAGCAGCTCATTTTAAGATATTCAAACATATTTGAAGCCTTCTTGGGCCACATAAAATCCTATGTTTGACACGTAATTTAAAAGAAATAAATCTCTTTGTAAAGCAAAGAGTTTTAAAAACTCAACTGCTGCTTTTTCATTTTCTGTCAGATGTTAAGTTATCCATCTGTATCTTTAAGTGTTGAAATTTAGCATAAAAGTAGTCTTTAGATGCACAGAACATGTAAATACTTGCCAAACTTCAGTGGAAACAGACCAAATGTAGCTGCTCATGTACGGATCAGACAGCCTGAAATCCAGACCGGCCGTGTGATCTGAGTGAAGCAAACCACCAACCAAAAAAATCTGATTTAAATACCATCAACACACTGCAAACACAAGGCGAACTGATCACAAAGCTTTTTAAAATGACTGCATTGTCAATCAGATGGTACTTTTTAATCAGAAAGTCTTGTTTTGTTTTGAACAGACATTTCCAAAACGTCACTTTTTGTGCACAGTTTTACACAAATCTTTCAGAGATGAGCCTGAAAAAAAAATCACATTAAATTAATCTGGTGAAATTTGCATTTTTATGATATAAAGGCAACAAAACAAAGTGTTTCATTCTGGAATGCTGTTCTTTTATTGAAAAGAAAGAAAGAAAGACCCCTATTAAGGAAGAAAAACTTTCACAGAAGATTATTTAAGCTTTAAATTATGCTGCTTTTCCAAATTTAATTTAACAACTTGAACAAAACTTATATTAACAATATCTCTGCCTAATGATAATCTTGGCTTCCAAAAGATTAGTGACCTCAGGTTCACGCTACTTTCCATTTGTAGAAAATCTCCATGTAATATCCTGAAGCTTCAGCATTGAATCGTTAAATATTTTTGCACGGCGTTGTGCGCCACCTCGTCTGTCTCACCCATGGTCATTCAGGCTGCTTTTCTGTTACCATGACAACTTTTTTGCACTCCACTCCCTCTTGATTGTTTGAAAAATGAATAAAGAGACAAGGGGGAAAATGTCAGGCGCTGAGAGGCAGAGAGACAGGCAAATAGGCCCCTCTGAATGGTACACTTTGTCTACAGATTACCAAAAAGGCTCAGATTGGTGTGTTTGAGAGAATGTATCTGACTAAGTGTTTATCTATAGCGGAGGGGAAGTGTCTGTGATGCTTCACAGCCTCAGCAGTGCCTCTGCAGCTGATGAGGGCTGATGAGGAGACAACAGAAAGCCTTGAAAGCTTATTGGTCAGCTGCATTTCATCATATGACCTTTAAATTTCCAACATATTGTTTGGGTTCTCTTGTTTCTGCTATCCTCAAGTGCATCTGACCATAATGAAAATAAATAAATAAATAAAAATAAAAATGAGCACACTGAATATTCACAACGACCCTCAGCGTTTTGACACAATAAGACCTGATGAACTGTCCTTTTAACAAATACTTGGCGCTCACACTCAATTTGGTGAAGGAGAAAAAATATTTTTTATCTCTGATTTGACAAAACAATGCAGCGACTTTATGTTGTAAAAACAGGAGCATCCTTTTCAAGAATCTTGTCCCTTGAAGATTCCTAGGAACACTTTATAATAACTACACCTTTTTTAGCCGTATTTCATCATTAATAAATGGTTAGTTAACCTTGAAAACATCATTAATTAAGGATGATTTATACTTAATATTTATAAAGGACTTATTTATGCTAAAGAGTGATAAAATAAAAGGGACTTGATAAAGTGCTATTAAGTTCAGGCTGTTAATGAATGAACCCATTTCTCAATGTTTAACACATAAAGGCTAATTACTTCCCAAACCAAAATTGTTTATTCATGCTTAATAACTAATGAAATAACTCATCTATATATTGTATGTATATGTATGTAAATGCTCATATAAATGTATTTTCACATCATGTGTTAGAGTATGGAGGAGCAAAACTGACATAAATAGAAATAAAACCAGAAATATGTAAATGAACCAATAAGTAAATACAAACACTTAAAATGCACAAATTAAATTAAAAAAGGAGAACTTCACCACGTTTTATAATTTAATTGATCATCATATTTTTTTCCAGCTTTTTGTTACTTGTACATGCATCTGTGCCTCTTAAATGATTTTAATTAATTACTTTTAAAATATTTTTTTCCCACAGGTCTTTTTATTTTATTTCTCTGCCTCCTGATTTACATTACCTTATGCATTTCTGCCTCATTATGCAAATAAAGTGGGTGGTCCTTCTTGGGTCAGCTCCTCTCCTATTGGTCAACAGACAGGAAGGAGCAGGATCCATGTGCAGATCTACAGTGCATGATTGTGCTGCCTCAATTTAGTTTAAAGTTTCTCCTCTTTACAACAAAGCTTTGGGGGAGGGGTGCTCAGTGGGGCGGGAGCTCGGCTGGCGACTGAGCTCCAGGGAGGAGCTTTGTGTAAAGAGGCGGTGCTTTGCACAAACAGATGGTGCTTTGTACCAGCAAAAGTTTAGACAGCTTCAAAAGGCTACCACAGGAGATTTAAGGATTTCTCAAACATACATTAATGAGTCTAGCAACACTCAATTTTGATGAATTGGTTTTGGAAGTAATTAGCTTTTATGGGTAAAGTATTGAAATGTGTTTTATTATAGTTTATTAAGTCTGAATCATCCTCAATTAATGATGTTTTCAAGGTTACCAGGCTATTTATTAAGGATTAAATACAGCTAAATAAGATGCAATTATTATAAATTGTTACTAATATTCTAATTTTTGAAAAATTCTAAGATCTGTACATGTGGTTTATGGCTTTGTTTCAGGGCTAAGTTCATCCTGAAAATTGTAGAAGCCAAGTGTTTTAGCTCAACCCTTAATTTGGGGAGTGTGTCAGCTGCATTACTCAGCTGCAACAAAACAAAATCCTAATAAAATCCCCCATCGTGTGAAGACTTCATTAGGCCATGTCCCTGTCTAAGGAGACATACAACTCTGCCGTCCGTCCACCTGCTCCCACCCCAGGAGCAGCACAGACAGACGAACATTTTGGCAGAGATTTACCTGAAAACGTAACTGTTGTCACATAAAGTTATTTTATTACTCTACAGCGGAAATAAGTCACTTGTTCCTGTTTTCCCATCTAGGAAACTGGTTAATTCTTCATACAAACGTAATTTTGTTTTATTACAAAAGCCAAAATGTTCGACATGGTGGTGTAAGATTAAAATTCAAACAATATACCCCCCCCCCAAAAAAAAAAAGAAAAAAAGGAAAACAATTATAAAAGAAAGACATCTTTATTTCATGTTTTTCTGGCACTCTTAATCAAGATATAAACAAAAACAATTAAGATTCTTAATTACAAAATTTGATTTAAATTGAAACAATAAGACACAATTACTGTGACTGAATGATCATTTTATTATTCTTGTTTAAGGGCTGATGAGGTGAGGGTTTATTTATTTATTTAGCATTACTTTTCATCAAAAATGTATGCTGATAATTTGTCAAAAATAACACATCTTTCTTCATCTTCTGTTATAAAACAGATCCCTAATTTTCTTACATCATATATATTTATTCTTTTTTTTTTGTAGTGGGTGCAAAATCTAAATCAGAAGCAAGAACTCTCCTGATGGCTGCTTGTAAATAAAAACAGCTTCCCAAAGATGATTCAACGTCAAACAGGGGAAAAGTGAGATTTCTCAACAGGCAGATGGTAAGGCTTATTTTACTAAATGTAAATTTAGATGAAAAGGTTTATCTAAAAATAATTTGCCAACTGTTTTGTGATTTTTTTCCCCTGTAGATCTAGATTTGTCAAAGCTCCTTCATCATCTGTTAATTTTTACAAATGATCACCTATCAGCAGCTGAGGTCCAAAAATGGTATGCAATGAAAAAAAAATCCTCTGATTTTATGCTGAACAAACTAAAGATATTTAAACATATATAGAGAGTTAAAGTCAAAGACAGTTTGAGGTTCCAGAATCTGGTTGGTGCAGAAAACAGATGCACAGGTCTTCAAAGTCATTGAAGGGTGGACAAAAATAAGAACAATCCATAAAGTGAATTAATAATGTGCCCTCAAATAAAACAAGGCATGGAAATCCCATCTCATTATTGGGGAAGGGGGGGGGGGGTCGTCAAACAGGGAAATTTTTCAGAGCAATATTTTGGGGGGATCCACCTAAGTTACAGTCAAATGATCTTTTGTAAAATG
>JARVJO010000096.1:15487966-15530961 GCA_031762555.1 Cynodonichthys magdalenae
CTCTTGTTTAAAATCTTAACCACATATATTTATGGTTTTAACATTATGAGGGAAAAAAAAATTGCAACAAACATAGTCGATGATCTCTACAATCACAAGGGCTGCTGGGTCATCAGCTCTAATGGTTTTATAATTCGCAGTCAGTTAACGAGCTGTGGCTCACAGCCAGCAGCTCTCAGATGTTGAGACAAAGCTTCTCTCCTCCTCGAAAGCAGCAATCGGCTGTGAGCTCCAAGGGGTATTATTAGCCACTTCAGGGGAGTTGAGATTTTGTGGCTGTCAAAGGGTGATGCTGCTGCTGTAGGGTTCAGAGCTCCTCTGAACCATCAGCACCTTAATGGGTGAAAGGCCACTGAACAACACATCTTTCTCCAACTGCTTTCTAAATCACAAATAAGAAATAAGAGACAGAAAATCCACCAGTGGATGGCAGTGTTGACTGAGCCTGTGAATCTGTAATTATAAAGAAAGGGAGGTTGGTGTGTGTTTGTTGGTGAAGTTAGATATTTAAAGTTTTCATGGTCAGGATTTAACTTTTAATTTGAGCCCTTTCACTGACTGTATGCACAATGTTATGTGCAACAGATGAGATGAAAATGTGGGCATCAGGATCATGCATATGCACGAGCCTATTGCCATTGTCAGATTTTATTTATTACACATTTTGCTTTTTTAAATGGACATTATCTGTCTCAGTCTATTTTGGGATATATAAACATTTTTTTTAAACAAAAACATAGTTGGTATTATCTTTGTGACGTCTTGCCAACATTAAATGTAATTTCAAATCAGTTGAATAGAAAACATGCAAATATTTCTGGATAGTTGCCTAATGATATTTTTGTTGTGTGATGTTAAAAGTTCCTTACTGAAACTATAAAATCCAACATAAAAAACAAATCCTAACCCTATCAAATGAGGCAGGCTTGAGTGCTGATTTACACCTATAGTTTTTTAGCTAAATGGATAGGCATTTCTAAAATGGTGGTATGCACTCAATGTAAACAAAACACTTTTATCTGGATACTTTGCTCAACAAATCTGAGCATGAATGCAACAAATACATCTAATTTGTCAAACTTCTAGATCTTTAACAGATCTTTCATGAATGTCACAATTATTGAACTTAGTTACTTTGGTTGTTTCTGTAGGTAAACAAATGCACAGAGGTATAAAGTGCACTTAAAAGAAATACCTTAGTAAAAATAAAAAATACCTTAACAAATTATGACTTTGACAAAAAATGTCCCAAATAAGTAGCCCTTACATAAAAGCCATACAACTGCTCACAGTAACTGGGAAGGTAAAAGTACTTCCATTTTTTAGAGTGTATAAAAAAACTCCTTTCATGATGAGTTTGATCATATTTAAATTTGTAACGTGTAACTAGGGGTTGAATATACTGAAATAAATGTAAAAGTTACAATTAAAAAAAATACTTGATAATGTTACAAATCCTCAAAAAAAGTATTGTTACAAAGTTAATGTACTTAGTTACACCTCTGCCAATGTATGCGATAGTTGGCAGCTGGTCACAAATGTTGCCAGTTTTCATGACATTGCAATCAAACCTTTCAAGATTTCCATTCTGTCAATAAAAATGTGCAGCTTTAATAGGCTTCACTGGCACTGTTCTGATAATTATTTGCTATAGAATAAAACCAGAAGGCAGGAAAATTTCCAGCACTGATAAACAGGTTTCCATCCAATTCATATTGACTTTGAGCTTGAGGGATTTTTCCTGCAGCTAAGCAAAGGCCAGTAAAAATGTACAGCCTTGCCAGCAGGGTATGCTGCTCACTATTAAGACTTCTTATCTGGCACTCAGGGAGCCCTCAGCAACCAACAAAGCTGCAAACCTTTGTGTATGGTGGAGTGCCAGGAAATGAGCCAATTAGAGGTGTTTTTCAAGGGAGTAGCAGTCATGAAACAGCTCACTATGGCAGCCATTTCACAAGGTGATATTTTGACAGGAAAAAGCAGAAAAATCAATTTTTTTCATCTCCTTGTTAGCAAAATGGCTGATTTTTAGCCCTAATAAAGAATTTTCATCCAGTTGGTAAACACCGAAAAAAAACTTTAATGAATGGCTCATCATAGTTTCTGCTGAGTTACTAACTCTCTCTTAAAAAATGACAAGTTGACAAGTTTCAGTAAGTCAGTGAAGGGACATAGATTTTTAATATTACTAATTATTCTATGTGTGTCAACCAGCTATTTGCCCAAATAAATATTAGTGAGATAAAGAAAACTGTAATGAGGAAGGAGGCTCAGCGTTACATATCCATCCTACCTGACAACATTTTGCTCACTTATTCGCTCCGGCATCGGAACAGATCAATAAAATGCATGTGCAAAGACACAGTTTCATCTAGATTGGTTTGTTCCTTGGAGCACAACCAGTTCATGGTTGATACCATTCAAAAAAGTAAACAAAAAGTTAGTCATTAGAGTAACTGGTGGGATTAGGAAGTGGACTTCTGGAACCCACAGATATCATCCTCATATGTAAACAAAGCAGCAACAGCTGCAGACATGGGTTTTTATCACTCTTGTGACTATTGTCACTGCGCTGACATTTCCACACTTATCAAATCAAAGATATGGAGTTAATATTTTGGATCTGTGCTCCTAACCTTGAAACAAATGTTTCTGTTTGAAAGTAAATGGAATGAATGGGTTCACTGGGTCCATCTTATCTTTTTTATATCAGTGGAAATCTTCAGTAAATGCACTCAGCAACTGGACCCTGACTTAGTAAATACAAAGGCTGCTTAGTTAAAAGCCATTCTTGGATTAATAAAATGCTCCATTTAAAAAAAACATTAATAACTATAGGCCACATGAAATCATATAACTTTAGCTGAATTCACATACAGACTATTTAAGAAGGTATGCAGAGTTTATGAAAAACTATGGTGAACAAAACAATGAATGAAAGATAAAATACAACTTACTGATAAATCCAGTGGGAATGAATGGGTTAAAGGTGCATATTCCGTGCAGCTGACTTAAAAAAAGAAAAGGTTTGAGGGCTTGGCAGCCTTTCCCTTCAGCATACAGACAATTGCACAAGAATCAGTCATTCAGTGTTTCACTGCCTGTGCAACTTAAATCAAGACCTCTGACTGAAGGTAAGAATCTAATTTACACATTAAGGCAAGAAAGCTATTGTCACTCAAAATGTTGCTTATAAATAACAGAATAACAAAGAATCCATTAGATTAATATCACATTTTGTGTTCTGTAGAATTAAACAGTATAATATTGTAATAATCACCCCAATCCTCTGTCTTTAGCTGCTATGCAAACCATTGCAGTGCTGGTGGTGTTGCTACTGGGAGCATCTCAAGTGCTGCCAGATCCAGACGAAGAAGGAGAAAAGGTGACCCATGTTCCCATTTCCTGCTCGAAGGGCTGCACCTGTCTGCACGATGACTTCACCTCGGATCTCAACATGTACTGCAGCGCTCGCAACTTCACAAAAATACCGAGCGACATGCCACCATCCACTTATTACCTCTGGCTAGATGGAAATTTATTCACCTCCCTCCCAGCAGCATCTTTCAGAGAGCTAACCAATCTGGACTTTTTGAATCTCCAGAGCGGCCAGCTGACGACCCTTGACCCCCAAGCTTTCAAAGGCCTCAGGTCCCTTGCACACATTCACCTGGAGAGAAATCGCCTCCGAGTGTTACCAGCTACCGTTTTCCAGAATACGCCGAACCTGGCATCACTTAGCTTGCACAATAATCAGATCAGTCGCATTGATGAAAGACTATTTTCCGGGCTCTCCCACATGTGGCTTCTCAATCTAGGGTGGAACTCACTTATGGTCATTCCAGAGACAGCTTTTCAGGACCTGACAGGTTTGCGAGAGCTCATTCTTGCAGGGAACAGAATTGCTTACTTGCAGCCGCAGCTCTTCCAAAACCTTGGTGAGCTTAAAGAGTTGGATCTGACTGGGAACTACCTTAGGCTCATCAAAGCTAATGTTTTTGTTAAACTCACCAAGCTACAAAAACTTTACCTGGGCCAGAATCAGATCATGACTGTGGCACCCAGAGCATTTTTTGGCATGAAGTCGCTCAGATGGTTGGATCTCACCAACAACAAGTTAGCCTCCCTGCATGAGGACACCTTCCTGGGTCTGTACAGTCTCCATGTGTTGCGCCTTTCCAACAACTCTTTAAACAGCATAAGGCCCAGGACGTTCCGTGAGCTGCAGTACTTGGAAGAACTGCGGCTCAGTTACAACAAGATTCGAGTTCTTGGGGAAAGGATCTTTGAAGGGCTTGGCCACCTTGAGGTCTTAGAATTAGAGCACAATCAAATGCAGGAGGCGCAAGCGGGGAGTTTCACGGGTCTCTCTGATGTAGCTGTTATCAACCTATCAGGGAGCTGCTTTCAGAGGCTGCCTGATCGAGTGTTCACTGGTCTTTCAAAGCTTCACAGTCTCCATCTAGACAGAGGATGCCTGACAAGGATCACAGCTCAGGCTTTCAGTGGTCTCTCAGGTTTACGGAGACTTTTTCTCCAGCATAACAATATCTCTATGGTGGAAAACCAAAGTTTTGTGGATCTGGTGGGCCTTCTTGGACTGGACTTAAGTTTCAACAAGCTGGAGGTTCTTACAGCGAACACTTTCTCTGGCCTCAATAATTTGGAGTACTTTCTGTTGACCAACAACAGCTGTCGGCAGTTTTTGCAGAACGGAACAAAACAACTGCTTCCACGTCTGCGTTATCTAGATCTGAGAGCTAACGCCTTGACGAACATCGTCACTAACTTTTCCGAGAACATGGAAAAACTTCTGCTGTCTGGAAACCAGTGGAAATGTGATTGTAGCACGCTACCACTCAGAAACTACAGCTTGAGAAAACCACAGGTGGTGCCTCGGCAAGTAGAGACCCACGCAGAGGGGGAAGAACCAGACACAACGATTACGATATATAACAACATCACATGCACCAGCCCCATGCGCCTAGCTGGTCAGGACCTACGGGATGTGGACACTGAACTATTCAGAAGCTGCTGAGCAGAAACAAACTTGAAATGGCAGAAGCACAATCAAAAACCTGCTACAAAATCTTCCAGTCTAACATGAGCAGTGTAAATGAAATTACTTTGATATAAAAATAAAAGACAGAAATGCTAACTTGCTAATTTTAAAATTTCTTTTAAAGAGGGGGTATTTTTCCAAATTGAGTTTTTTGAGCTTTATATCATGTTGTGATGTCGTCGTCCCCCCAGCAAAAAACACACCTAGAGTATTGTTTTGATGCTCTCATGTATGTTAAAGAAATCCTTGAATCTTCTGTGGTAGTCACGTGGAGCTGCCTAAACACTTCTTGGTTCAAAGCACTGCCTATTTACACAAAGCTCCTCCCTGAAGCTCATTGGGAGTGCCTGAAACGGTAGGAGGTTCTTAAAGAGACAGAGGCCAATTTCAAGGCGTTTAGACTATAATTCAAAATCCAAATTATTTTTGATATATACAACATTTCATAACAACTGAAGGTAACATAGTTACTTGGTTGTGGTAGAATTGAACTATGTGCCTGGAAAATACATAAAATCCCCCCTTTAAAAAAAGCAACTAAACAACTGTCATCTGTTACTTTTACATTCAGCTTTAATTAAAAAGTAATTAGAAAAAAATGCATCTCATATACCAATCAAACAACACCTCATATATTTCAGCTTTAATAAAATATGTGGACTTTCAGTTTATGCAAATTGTTATGAAAGCGATGGGCTGTAAATCCTGTGTTTACAGGCCTGCTGGAGAACTTCAATAAAAACAAACAAAATGATGTGTATTATGAGCTTTATTTCTACCTGCAAAACTTAGAAAACATAATTGTCCTGATGTATGCTCAGTAATCCAGGAGTATTAATTTATAGTTTCATAAACTTGATTTTGATGTCATGATGATCTCCAGATATGCTGTTTGAAAGCTCAATTGATTCCATACATCCTGTACTAAACAGAAAGATAGAGATTACTTCTGACAACCTTCTGCTCTGTAAATACCACAAACCTCCACTCGTCCTCTGTCCTCAGCTGACCGGTGAAGTCCACAGGGAGCTGTGCTTTTGGTTTGCAGGGAGACTTCAAGCAGGAAGTGCCCAGAATTCCAACCAGCAGTCAAACAGGTCAGCTGTCAAAATAGCAGATTTGGAAAAGAGACTCATAGCTGTGCAAACTCTGATTTCTGCAAGGTTCTTTTTAAATCTTAATCATAATCAGAAGTTTCTGAACAATAAGCTTGATTTGTGGCAAATTACACGTTAAACTGAAATCTAGCCACAACACAAAACAAGATTTTGTACATTAGCAATTTTTCATGTTGATGAAAAAGAAACCTATTTAAGGTACTTTACAAAAAAAATGAAAGCAAAACTAAATGAGATGTTGGTACCTACTACATCACAGCTTATTAAAGCCTTTTTGTAAATAGCCAAGGGTCTTTCTGTTCCTAACCTTGAAATTTTCATCACCCCTCCTTTCAAGTCAGTGATTCACTTACATGGTCAGGCTTTTTATAGATTTCACCACAGTTCTGTGATGATGCTCGACTCAGAGAACTGTGAGAACATTGAACACGTGTAGGTTCTGCTTGGGTTACTGCTTTCTTTAGCATTTTTCCACTTTTAGATGTGAGATTAAAAAAAAATTTTCCTGTTGCAATTAATTATCTTTTCTTCCTGTGCAATTCGCTGGTAAATAAAGTTTTTCTACTAATAAATTGTATTTTTAAACCAATCTGTGGTTTAATGAGGTCAAATTCAGATGCTCTTTGTTTTCTTTGCAGTCATTCCTCTACGGCAGTCAGAGGAAGCCTGTTTAATTTGAGCAGGTCGTCCTTGCTGTGTGCAACAACTGTATCATTTAGCAAGTTAAAACTTTTGCTTAGGTTCACATTTAGCTACTAAGTTCCTATTTGAAAATCTTGATTTTGTGACATTTTTGCTGCGATTAATCCTTTTCATTTCGACTGACAGACTGAATGTTTAAACCAAGAGTTTGACAGAGTTTAGGATCACAGTCTTGCAAAGCGAAGCTACAACCTCCAGCAAAATGGTCTGAAGGTGGTGGGACTGCAGGTAGTAAACCTGAATAAACATCATGCAGCTTCGTGCCAGCTAGATAAACATGTACCCTACCTGTGCTCTGGCTCTTTGCCTCCAGGGAGAAAATGCTGTGAAAGACATGCTGGGCCAGGAGGACTCATCTCAGTGGTTAACCTGTTATGGTATGATCTACTTACGGCACGCAGGTCTTCATCAGTGTATTGGGACATATTATAAGAAAGGATTGCTATCTACAGTGTGCTACTGTGCATTTAAAAGGGCCTGCTTTTGTAGGATCATATTAACAATCAGTTAGGGGCATAAAACCCAGAAGGGTTTGGCTGTTCTGAGACCAGCACCATGAAATAGGGACAAGTAGACATGTTAAACCCAGGATTAGGGTTTCAACCATTTTGAGAACTTAAGGTTGTTCTTTTGATTCATTTTTTTTCTCAGATCCAGACTTTATCTTCAGACCCATTCAAAGCTGCACAGATTAAAACACCAGATAATTTGTCAGTTTTAGCAACATCAGGACCAGATGGGGATGTGAGTCACTTTTCCAGTTTTATTTCTACAGCAATATATTTACAGTCTTACTTTATGTTGCATAATCAATGCTAAATATGCAGTTTACAGTTGAGTTTAGCCCTTTTGAAATAATCATAGGGTTTTGCAGCTCTCCTGGAAGTGATGTTGAAATACGGATCACTCTGCTCCAGGTGACCTTTGTAAACTGTGCACAAATGTTCTGTTTGCTTGTTTGTTGGTTCTAGAGTTCCTGATACACTGAGCCCCTGGGCAGACAACCTGTATGCTGATGCCCTTAAATGCTCCATCACAATACCAAATGTCTTCACAGATGGAGATGCTGGAGGAGCTGCTGAGGTTAGACTGCCATCTGGTGGCAAGAGGGAGGAGCTTCCTGGACAATATGCAGATTATACTCTCAGTACCACCAGAAAAAACGAGGCAGATACATTTAAACAGTTTTAATGAATACTTTTATGTCAAGTTATCAATTGTGGATTGTCACGGGTCTCGTCTCAACAGCTGGTTCACGTATTCGGGGTCTAATCTTGGCTTTTAAGGGGAAAAACCTGTGAATGGTTAAAATTTGATTCTTTAAAAGGTGGAGAAAAGAGAATTCTGATTTAAAGTGTAGACATTTACAATTTGAAATGACGTTTCCCCTTTTTCCTCACTGTCATATTAGTAATTACAAGAAAAGTGGGACAAATGATTATCCAAAAAGTGATGAGCTGGTAAAATATTCACCTCGCTCTCTAACTGGCAAATAAAAAAATAACCAGATCAAATGTGTCATTTAAAAGAAACATACCCTTTTAAACCTTTCCTTTTCACATTTAAATCATTCAGTTGGATTCTAGAAAATGGAACTGCAATGCTTTGGTCTGAATTCATCTTTGTAACTCCACAAGCCCCTCTTTTCTGAGGTGTGTTTCAGATCAACTCGTTTTGAGGCTGTCTCTTTAAATCCAAACAAGGCACTTCACATCCCGCCCTCCTCCAGCTTCCAGAGTGGTCCATTCTTGTTTTTGAGGGGTTTATGGATATATAGCAACGCAAAAACGTAATTAAAAGATGTCAACAACTTGCTCATCCAGCCAGCCAGAGTCTGACCCAGAGGAGAATGAAGACCACCAAACTGTAGTTGGTAAGTGCAGTTTTTATTTAGAAATTCTGTTGCAAATACTGTGAAGTAATAGTTCAGAAAACATAATAGAAAATAGAGAAAACTGAACAGGTTGACCCAAACAGAATATAAAGATATCTATGCAGCACCGGGAAAGACTAAGTGAAACTTTTCTGCCTCCTAGAGACTCCTGGTGCACAACAAAATGTATTTAACAGCTAAAAAAGTGGATTTTGCATGTTGTGTTCTTTAGACAGAGCAGCTGATGTTACCTCATTAAAGCTTTTAGTCAGGATAGCAGGAATCTCATGGAGCTATAAATACTCTTTTAGTGCATCAACCACAATCTCAGATTATCCAGCACTGCGACGTCTTCTTCCCCTCAATAAAAAAACCCAAAATTTTACAAAGATGATTGTTTGGAAAAGATTAATTTTAGACTATGTAAAAATTATTAAAGTAAATATACTGTGATAAATGTTTTTACTAACAAATACTAACATTATTCTTTCCCTTGTATTTTGAGCCACAAATCTGTCTTATTGAGACAAAAATCTGCACACGTTTCAGATGAAAAATTATTTTAATTAAGATGATATAAAATATTTTGTGAACTCTGTAAACCATTGCATAACTGTAGTGTAACAATTTAACAAGTGTTAACAAACTAGTAATCCACTACAGCAAATGATGTGGTAAACAATGCTCAACGTAGAAAAAGAAACAGTATTCTAAGACTTGCACCTGTTTTTGTGTTCACAACACAAATAGATCAAAAATACGAACAGAATAACTTCTACAATTAGCAGTAAAGAGTTTCCTACTTATTCATACATCTTCTCATAAAATAATGGACACTATTTAAATGTATAAATATGGTCCAAAGCCATTCACATTAAATTACTGATTCCTTTAGATGTGGTTTCTTCAGACTCAACACATTCTTAATCAAATCACTAAATTAAGCCTTCAAAATAATCGTTCCTCATGGTGTCGTATTAAAATGACAAACAGAAACATGAAAACTTGCATTTGTTTAAATTCTAATATATTTTATTGAATAGCAGTTCACAACTAAATGCTACATTGTTATCAATTAACTGCGCTTCATAATAACTAGTGACCTATTAGTTGAATATCTGATTTAGAACAATACATTCAATATTTTAGAACTTTTGTTAAAATTACATTTCTAGTGGAAAAATTTTTTGAGTACATAGATCAACCGGTTCCACATTCAGATTACTTTACTTTGTACTAAAAAGTTTTTTCGTTTGTTTTTTGTTTTTTTTTTTTACTTAATTTGAACAGCTTCAGACATCATACTCATAAACGTGTACAAGATTGCATAAATCTTCTGGCTTCATTTTCATAAAGTTAAAAAATTAAAGAAAAAACAAAGACAACAACTAACAACAAAGCAAAATAGATTAAACTATTCCAATGCATGAGCAGAGCTTGATGATAACATCTATCAATATTCATTTATACAAGAGTCTTCCTATTTGGTGCTTTTCCTACCAAAATAAAAAACAAAACATTATCTTGGTGCCAAATAATTCAAAACAAAAACTGTATATTCAGTGGTTAAGTATTGCTGGGTCTTTTTTAACTGTATGGCAAATACAGACAAAGACAATTGTATCTTTATCATAACTTTATTTTTGTTTCATTTTGTGAAATTAGAGAAGTAAATTTCATTTAGTTTGCGTTTTTTTATTTAGCTCACATGGTCTGAATACACTGGACCTGTTAGCAATCACATTGTGGTCCACAACGTTATTTTAAGGCACTACAATTTTGATTCAGATTCAACGTTTTTTTTTTTTTTTTTTTTAAGTCAATCAATATGTAATCATTAAAAAGGCACAGATTTGTTTGAAAGTAATTGGTCCATTAAGATATAAAATTGATAAAAAGAAACAAAATCTAAAAAAATGTAGACTGTTTACCATATAAGCTTTTTTTTTTTGACTTTTTAGAAAATGTGAAAATTGGCCAAAGTAGTTTTTTTGGAGTCTGAGGATCCACAAAGAGGACTTTTATGTCTGTATCTGCCATGAATGCTTCACAATCATTTTCTGTCCCAGGAGAAAAAAAAACAAAACAAATAAAAATAAACAAAAAGATCAATTTGGACCACAGTTTTAGGAAACAGAACACAAATATTAAGCACCTTACAGTCACTGTAGGCCTGCCATACAAATGCATAAAACAAATCTATTATTTTCTAATTATTTAGTCAAGTTAAAACAAACAAAAAAAAAGATCCTTAAAACAGTACTGTAGTGAAGTTCAAATGGCCACTTCAGAAGCACAAATGTCATAAACCAAGACATTCCTTCACTGTAGACAACAATTAAACTGACACCGAGTTCTTGCTTAATGTGCCGGTAACTATTGCACAATCTGCCAGGAACGCCACAAAATCCATATTTTGTAAGGATTAATGCATGTTTGATCCTCTGCATATAAACTGATCATTAATTTTAGGTAGAAAAAAAAAGCCATTAACTCTTCTCAATGAATTTAATTTGTTTAAAAGGTACTAGGTGATTTACTATTTATTGAATCAATTTAGAGTTTTTAAGTAAAACATGAGAAAATGTAGTAGAAACAAACAATACAGGTCTTTGGTTAAACTGCAAAAAGTGGGTATTAACTTCATTGACGGCCTAAGCAAAAAAAAAATAAAAATTAGAAGTTGACTAAACTAAACATTAAAAGCAAAAGTCCATCCAAAACAAAATTTGTTAATTAAAATATTACTTTTTCCTCAGTTTTATACGATGTAACGTTGTGCTCTTGTCTTTTATAGCTTTAAACATGTTAATCTGATGGATAATTGAATAGTCTTTAAATTCAGATTAAGAGTATTTTTTTTTCTTTTATAAACACATATTTGGACAGCTACTAGAACACCACTTTGGCTTATTTGGACATTTTTACACAAGACATTGTTAATTATGTTGGCTTCACAGGCAAAACAAAACAAAACAGACCAAAAGACTCTGATTTAGCTGCACTATACACCACTATCCAGTGTACAGGAGAAAAGAAAGTTAAAACTTTTATACTTTAACCTTTTTTTTTTTCAATAAAAATAAGAAAAGAAAATCTATAGTAGTACAGGACCATGACATCATTTTAAGTAATTTACAAAAGTACTAAACATTGTTTTAAATGGATTTACAAATGAACAATTCAATTCAAAAATAAGTCAAAAGAAGATGCATAAAGACAATGTTCCAAGGTTTATGAGATCTGAGCTGTGGATGTACAACATTCAAACATCTAAATGTATAACAAGAAACTACATTATTACCTTTTTCAGTAGCAGCGAAGCTCGCAGAAAATATTAAGCTTTACCTACATTATATTAAATCAATACAAATGTTCTGGCAGTGTGACACAGTGCGAACTTCTTTTTTTTTTACATTTTTTTATTTTATTTTGTGGTTACTATATTGCATAACATGCAATACCAGAAAGTGTTTAGCCTGCCGTATATGCTGTCATATAATAATGAAATTGCTAAAACACCCTAACTTTTTTGATAACTTTCCTCTGAGTTGTTTATAATTGTCATTTGTGAGAATGTAAACAATGCTTTATCCCATATTCAGAAGTAGCAAAAAGTGTACTTGGAAATACATGATTTTCTACTGAATTTAAAAAATAAAAAGATTTTTTTCCTTGATTTTTTTTTCTTTTTTTTACACAGTAGGAGGTCATATCAATTAGAGAAACTAAAACACAAATCCTATTCAAAATCAACCTTACGAGTAAACTATTAATTCTTCATGTACTGCAGAAATCTTTCAAGAAGAAAAAAATATATAATAATAACCTAACTGTTTAAAAACAAACAAAAAAAAAAAAACATTTTAAGTTGCTATACAAATTCTATGTGCCCTCAGTTTGCATACTCCCAAATGTAAAACTGAAACACCAAATCTCAAAGAGTGAAGCTGCACCAAAAGAGCACCACAACCAAGGAATGAGCTGCTGGCTGATAGGGTGGGGGGTGGGGGGGTTAAATTAGGACACAGGCACTGACAATTTCAGCCTCGTTTGTTTTGTTTTGCGTTTCTCTTTTTTTTTTTCCTGCAGAAATACTTAATGGAATTTGGCCAGATACAATAAAATATATACACATGTAGTCGTACACATGTCGATGCTTTTGCAAAGTTAAACACAGAAACCTGTGCACAAGCTTCTACTACTCGTTTGACAATTCTATACAGAACCTTTTCAACTAAGGCAAGGCACTTTAGAGTTAGAGGCCGATATGTTCTAGAAGAGGCTAGATTCCTACAAAAATGATCATTTTAGGCTTATAGTAAATACAATACATGCTTCTCTAATGAATAGGCTTTTTTGAAATTTCTACATACTGTAACAAAACCTACTGATTGAAAAACAGCCTTAACATGTAGGATGTGCCTTACTGATATTACAGCTGCTGGTTATGCCTACAATGCAGTTTACATTTGTACTTATTTGATTAAAATTTTAATAAATCTATCGATAGTAGAAACTATTAAGTACTTCTCTATGAAATCTTAATATGTAGAACCATGCTGTGATTTTAACAACAGGAAACATGAAATACTCAAATGTTTCACAGCACACACAGAAGCTCCAGACATTAGCTTATGTAGAAAAAAAACAAAAACAAAAGTATAAATCTAAAACAAGACACAATAGAATACCTACAAAGCAGCTTAAAGCAAAACTCTATATACCCATTAATAAAGCCCCAGGTCAACAAAGTGCTCTTAATAAGAAATCAAACTTCCTCAATAACTTGGTCAAAAATAATGTTTGACTGGTTGCATAAAACAAAAATGTGTTTATCAAAACCTTATTCAAAGAGGAACACTTCATCTGTTTTTAAATTTTCACAGCTAATTGCAACTTTTTTAAAGCTAGTACTATTTCGTTACTGGATGTTTAACTTTTTTTTTTTTTTTACTATTGAAGAATACTTTCACTAAAATATAATATCTGTTTAATGAAACACTCTCAACTTTAAGAAAGAATTGTATACTTTTCTAGCAAATTGCTTCTAAACACTGGTGCTTTTTGTTGTAATAAAGTTCATCAACGAGTCATTTTACACGTCAGGTTTGGATGCTCAGTTTAACTTCAAAATTAACTGGTTTAAATACTACAAGTGCCTGGACATCAGTTTTCCTTTTTTTTAATCCTTACTATTATTACCTGTATTCCTCCTTAGTTAAAGAAAACACAGCAATGAGATTTGCTCATTTTATGTGCACAATTATCAGAATAAATTGAGCAAAAAACACATTGTTTTCCTAGCTGTCTTTTCCCTGATCTACAAAAGCAGAAAAAATGAAAGAAGAAACTAATTTTTGAGTTGTTATTTAAATAAATCATATAATTTAAGACATTTTTGCTCAAAGGGGCTGTTATGCTTTTAAACATTTGATATTTTTTAATTATGATGCAACAAATTTAACAAACCATTTTAATAAATTCAGATATGGCACGTTATTAAATGCTTGCACTGAAATCACTTCAAATTTCATTAAGGACAAATTCAAATTAAGCACAAAGTGAAGAAGCTGCAAGACCAGATGACTAATCCACCCTGATGCAAAATAGACTTTTTATAGCGCAATGACTTCAGGTTTAATGGATGAAATTGTTTAGCGTGTAATATTGCATTTAATTTTCACGAAGTTTGACAAATTTAATATTTGGGAAAAGCAGGACAGACTTATGTGATTAGCCACGATGATAAAAGGGGATGATGTGAGAATTAAATAACTTAAATTCTAATCTGAGTATATGCATTTTAAATAATTAGGTTGATAAAAGTGTTTATGTATAAAATGAGCATAAGCTACATTGACTGAATCTCCTGTATGAAATTTGATTTATAATACTATTTGCATGATCAGTCAAACATCATTTAATCCTAATATTATTCAATCACTAGAAGAAAAAGACATTATAGTTTAGAAAATGTGTTCTGTTAGTAAATTTTCCAAAGGGCTAATTCTTTAAATAGTACCTTGCGTTACTGTACATCACCACTTCAATATTTTTGTTCTACAGTAAGGACATTCTGTTTTACTAGGTGCACAGTTATCACAAAGTACATAATGTTGGCAAGGTTGCAGAACAATGCAACGATCATGCTTTTGGCAAACTATACATTTCTTTGACTGAAGCTGATAAATTACCTGTTGGGGGGAAAAAAAAGAACCGATATCAGCTGCAACCTAAACAAAACACATTTTATGCAGACTTTTTAAATATACATGCTGATCTGATTAACCTTGTAAAAACTATCGCGGAGGCTACAAGTGAAATGTGTGAGATCTGGGCTTCCTTACCCCGTCTATAAGGTCTAGGTCATTACGTAGCTGACTCTGGATGGAGTGAAGCTTAGATAGGGGGAGCTGGTCCAGCTCTCCATAGCTACGAAGAAGAGGAGTTCCAGAGGTGCGACAAAACATGTCAAAGTCTCCCTGGAGCTCTTTGAGCTTGCGCTCAGTTTCTTCCCATTTCTGTTCCGCCAGCTGCCGCTCTGCCTCAGCGTTCTTCGCTTGTTCCTTTGCTTTCAGAGCATCCTTCTGGCACGCTTCACAAGCCTACAACAAAAATGTGGTGCTCTGATTGAAAAACTCTAAATTAAACAGGGAACCTTCTGAATACGTTATGGGTTTGTAAAGCAATTCAACGTGGAGCACTAACTTGTTTGACTTGATGCCAGGCGTCCTCCCACTGTTTGATCTTCCTCTTGGCTTCATCCAGCTCTCTGAAAAGGCGCGCCACGTCAGCAGTGCTGCTTGTGGAAGTCAAACTGCTGAAAACTGGAGACGGACTTGGTGAAAAGCTGCCGCTGACGAAATCCCAAATGTTGCTAGCTCCTCCGTTCAACCCTGAGTGAGTGACGTAATCAAACACATATCAAGCCCAAATGCATTATTAAAATGAAAAACTGCCTGAACTTTTTAAGTTGGTTGCAAATTCAAAACACCTTTAATTCTTTTTAACCTTAAAATAGACATATCCTGCTTTTAAATCCTTCCTTTTCACATTTAAATCATTCAGTTGGGGTCTTTACTAAGTGGAACTGCAATGCTTTGGTCTGAATTCCTCCTTATTGAAACTCCACAAGCCCCTTTTTTACCCCTTTTTGGCATGTGCCTCAAAACAGCATGTTTTCTTACTGTTCCTTTAAGACACTTCAAGCTCCGCCCCCTCAGGCTTCCAGACACACATATAGAGAAAACTGAATGGGCTGAAAACTATGACCCAAACAGAATATAAAGATATCTTAGCAGCACCAGGAGAGACTAAATTCATGTCCGCACTCCTAAAGCCTCCATGTTCACAACAAAACGTATTTAACAGCTAAAAAAGTGGATTTTGAATAATATGTTCCCTTTAATCAAACACCCCTTTGCTCCCTTTGGATAAAATCAAACCATCAACTCACCCAGAGAGTTTTGGGAGGAAGAGGTGGGTGTTCCTAGTAGGCCATGATCTTGCTTGGCTAGCATGTTTGAAGGTTGGTTTTGCTGAGAAACAGTCCCAGAGAGCAGGGACTGTGACAGAGACTGGGAAAGGGAGCTTAGAGGGGATGTGGAAAGTGAGGATGAGGAATTAAAAGACGATGATCGTGCCAGGGACCCCGGAATGTTAACAGGAGCAGATCCACCCAGAATCCTTTGATCTGATGGACAAAGAACAAGTGGTTGTTGCATTATAGCTATAGCTGTGATAATCTGATCTAACAAATGAGTGTGTTTTTAGACATACTTGCTAGTCCTAAACTGTGATCTTGCTCCTCTAATTCCTTATCAAGAGAGGCAACATTGATGTCACTGAACTTCAGGTCCAGTGCTGATCCTGATGAGAAACAAAATCAATCAGGAATCTGACAAGAAACAGAATAAAGGCTCAATATTTTCTTCGTGTAGTTTATTATACACTTTACCTATGACTGACTCCACTGTGTTGCTCCCTGGATAGAACGGAGTCGCTTTTGCATTCATTGTTGATAAGGTGGTGGGTGAGGAGCTATCTGAGCCAATACTAGAGGCCAAACTTGATGTTATGCTGGACGTAAAGCTTGATGCCAGAGGGTTCACTGGAGAGAATACAGTGTTTTGTGTCTGCAGGGAACAGAAAAAATGTTTCATCCTCACATTGTTGATGCCATTTAATATCAAACTGGTAAGAACACCATCAAAACACAAACCTGTTTATCTTGGTCCATTAATTTTTGATCCATATGTCCTTTGCTCTTAATCTAAAAATTATCAAAAGGACACAAAACAGGAAGTTTTAGAATAATTTACTCTTCCAATTACTTAACCTAATTAAAACATATTTTAATACTGAAGTTAATGGCAGGTAAACAAATACAGTGGATGGATTTTTGTAATTTGACTCCAACTGTCTTTTACAGCCTAAATATTTATTGCACTGCCACAAACACTCACAGCCTTCCAAATATTTCAACCATGTTTTTAGGTCAAGTTTAATAAGAAACATGGACCTCTACAATGTTAAAACATTCACACTTCCAGATAAATAAATTCAGGGGATTTCTCTCTCCCCAATCAACATTTAATGTTTTTGATTAGAATTCAGGAAGTACACCAAATGAGGTGCCGTAAACGTGAGTGATTTCACAGATATTGGAAACACATAAAATGACCTACAAACTATGGAATGAAGAAATGATTTTAAAAGATAAAACAAATGATGTAAAAATAAATAGAGATGCAAAATAAACGTCAGCCCTATGCTGTCTGAGTTTTATTCTTCCTAAGTCTGAAGAGTGCAGTCTGTGTACCTGATCCTCACGTTCAAAGCCCGGAGCTTTGGGATAGTTAGACGTCAGAGACGAGACACTTGATGTGGTGGATTCTGAACATAAACTACTATTAGTTAGAGATATGGGTCTGCTGATGGATCCCACTGGGGATAACAAACTGTTGCTTCCTGAGCTTGGTGTTATGGTTGAGTTACTAGAACATGAAACCTGAGAAAGAGAAGGGCATAGGATCTCAAAATAAAAAAATAAAAAAAAATAAAAAACAATGACCAAAAATTAAAAATAGATCATTGTTGTGACAAAATGACAAATGCATAAAAAAAGCAAACAGACGAATGAGAGTGTACAAAATAAGCAATAATAAACAAAGTGGACTACTCTTGAAATCCATTTTTTTTTAGATGAGTTGGTTGTGATAAATCTGCAAACACAGGACTGAAAATACAAATAAAATAAAATAAAGAGGCCAACGTACATTTCCTACTTGTCCGTTGCTACTGGTTGCACTGGTGCTGGAGTTTCCTCCACTGTTCCACTCAGTGACCGGACACTCTGGAAACTGCTGAGAGCCCAGCTGGGACTGTGAACTCGACTGTATTGCCGTTAGCAATGAGTTCATGGTCTCCTCTGTGGAGGGAATTCCTGAGGATTCAAGTAAATAAATCAATTCATATTTCTACTAACATTAGACATTTCTGAACATTGTTTGTTTGTGCAGTCCTCGATCATAGGCCTAACAAAATTGGGTTAGTGTTTGCTTGCACTCTGCTTGGGGGCTAATGTGGTTATTTAATAAATCAGAAAGTTAACTGTGCCTAATTAAAAAAAAAAAAAAGTGCAATTCTCTTTTATTGTACTTACTTTCTACGTGTGCAAACGCACAAAATGGTCCTCTGGGACAATATCCTGTTTGTCGCTTATCATTGCATTTTGTGGACTTATAGATCTGGGGTAAAACAAAAATCAGTAACAAAACTACAAGTTAAAAATATTATTTTCTGGTATTTTCTTCAGCAACATCAATTAACATAATCATCAAAATAATTTTCTCAATTTTAATTATGTCTGAACAACAAACACCTAAAGTTATTTGGACTGAAACCGAACATTTCACTCACCTCAGGGTGAAACTGTTGTTCAGTGCGAGAGTGACAATACTGGCAACTGTCTCCACTGTCGCACTTTGACGGCTCGCCCCATTCATCCCCGTGTTTCACATTGGGACAAGGAGTTGACCTGCATGAACAGAGTCAGAAACTTTAACACTTGCTCACAAATGGAATTACACACTTTAATACTTTCACTCAATCGTGGCTTACCTGTACTTGAACTTCCGAGGATTTCGTCTTCGATCCCTACTGTTGTGGTAGTGGGGGCATGCATAGCCCTGTCTGCATAGTCTTGGCGGCTTAGTACACTGATCTGTTTTATAATTGGCTAAAACAAAATTGGTATCTGCAAAAAAGGAACTCAGCATTATTAGGAGATTTATTTGTTTCTTCACGTTCACAACTGAACTGTGTTTAAGGACTGAACACAATCTTTTTCCATTTAAATGAGGGTTACAAACCTTTCCATCTGGGATCTTCTGTCAGTGTTTTCTCAATCATTGCTTGGCTGGCGAGCACACCTGGCTGCAAATCAGGAATACCGTCTCCAGTTCCCAACTGACCATTCTGGAGGGCCTCTTGTGCTTGAATCTCCCTGTGAACAAACACAAATTTAGGAAGTTTATTTGTACTTCTTCTAAAAAAAAAATCTAAAAACATCCTTGAATTAGGAAAATTGTAAAAAGAATTAGTGAGTGGTGTGTACATAACTTCACTCAGTTACTAGCTCAAAAGTAATTTATAAAACAGGTTTGTTTTGTGTCGCGTGATACTAAGTCAGAACTTTAGCAGAAATAAGAAAGGTCACTATTTGCTTTGTGTCACCTGATATCATAGACTGGAGGTCGAAGATCATGTGGCCCATGAGCGAAAGCACAGTGGAGGCCATTCTTTACACAATGCCCTCGAGCATCTGTCTCATGGATACAAGTGCCAGTCTTGTAATACCGTAGATGGTACTTGCGCTCTGTATCACCAGTGGTCCGGTGTAGATAAGGGCAGCTATGAAAACAAGCACACGTAAAATGCACAGGTCTTACCAGTTGATCCAAGTCAAACAAACTTAAACAGATTGACTGGGTATGTCAACAAACCAATTTGCAAAAGCGTTTCCTAAACCTAAAATGTTTCCAAAATAAAAGCTTAAGTAAATAGATTGGAGGTTCAAAACATTTATCATGATTCATAGTTAAATAGATTATTGTTAAATGCAATATTAATATCTAAATGCAAAGCTAATACAGGTTTTAGCATTAACACAAATGCAATCTGAGTTTAACATGTCATTAAAAAAAGAAGGGTTGAAACAACAGCAATGCTTCGAGAAATGCATGACCAATAAGCCTCGTCTGAACTGTTGCTTAACTTGAGCAACAGTTGCTATAGCAACACAAGGGGTCAAACAAAAATCGCTTCTTTTAGCAGAGAAGCAATTGTAAGGATAGTATTATACTGAACATTTCCCATTATTTTGGTAATTCCATTTTTTTTCTAGCACTCCTTTAGCTGATCTTTTATTTATAATTGACCACACAAAGAGGCGGTATTCTTAAATTTCTCATTTTCTTTTTAAAATGATTTTTAAATTCAGTCTTTTTATCAGACAGCCAGAAATTTTTAGAAACTCTGGAAACTAAAAACCTTTAAAATGTCAAGGCTATAATTTTTACTCATCGATAACGCTGCAACAAATGTATTTAAACATAAACAGAAGTACTAATGCTGTGGGGTCACAAAGAAGGGAAATAAAAAAATATAATTTTTGCAAAAAGAAAGAGTTTTTTATGTGATGCTTTTGATTAAAACTGTCTGCATGTTTTATCATATGCCTATTTGCATGCAAAACAGCTGCAGTAAATATATTGGTAGACAGATATACAATCAGTTCCATTGCCAATTTCACAGAAAAACAGGTTATTTATGCATCACAAATCATTACACTTTTATAAAAACAGAAAAAAACAGGCATAATTGGACTGACAAAATGGTAACGATGGTGCCACATACCATTAACAACAAAAATATCTCTTCATATGTAAACAATAAAGTTGCAAAGAAAACTGCACTCAATATTACTTTGTATATTTTGAAAATCCATTACTTTAAATGAGGAAAATCTAAATGTCAACAATATTGTACGACACAAAAGCAAACTGAAAATCGTTACAAATCTCAAAACATCCAACTCTTAACAAAAAGTCTAATAAATTTGTTTAAATCATAGTCAAACTCGATTATCTTTCTTTCAGCATTTGCTCCACACAACGAATGGATATTTATCAAAAAACATCTGTCATTTGCTAGCATGTTGACTTAGTTATCCGGGAACTTACTCGTCTCCATCTGGGCAAATGCCTGTGGTTTCGTCGTATTTCGTGCAGTACACGTCGGGGCTGTAGTTAAAGGTACCGTCCCTCCTCCTTATGGGTCGCCTACGCCGCTGGTTCAGAAAATGCCAATGAAAGCAAGTAAAGGGTCTGTGCTGCGTACACTTGTGCTGGAGGAACAACGGGCACTGCTCTGTTCTGAACTCCTTCAAGTATCTGAAAACAGCGAGAGAGGATTAAAAACAAGCAGAGAAACCTGAGTCGAGTTTAAAATAACTATACACAAAGCATCGAGCGGTGTCGTGTTCAGCTGGTCGTAGCCTTCTATGTATTTTGGGTCACGAACGTTGGCTCGGTATTCTGAGCGAAAACTACGTAGGCATTTTGCCGTAACGGTAAGTCAAAACCTGCGGGCGTACGTGCATAAATGTGCGTAGAAAGAAGGAACTTAAAAGAAGGCCGAGCTATTTACAAGCAGACTGGTTAGCGAGTTCTTGGCTAATCATTTAGCAGGCTAAGACTGCATATTAAAAACATGACTTAAACACGTTCTTCAACACATCAAAACAAATGTAAACGATTCCTACGGCGAATACAGAGACGTTCGTATTTCCTGGCGTAGCACTGTTAGCAGTCGTTGTTTGCTATGTGTAACGTAAGGTAGTCACAAAGCCAGGAAAAGCACCATGTTTTAACGCACACACAAAAGAGTTAAGGAATGCCAAAAATGCAAACGCATAAAAGTGCACGCGGAACTCGCATTTTCGGCAATGGGCGATTTTATTGATTCTATGCAGCAGCGTTACTCACGTATAGTGGGTAGGTTTCTCGGTTTGAGGAGACGCATTGGCCGCCGTTTTCGAAACCGACGGCATTTTCAGTCAAAACAATGAATTGCGCATGCGCCAGAATCTGCACAGCAACACTACAAACAAGCAGACTTTACACAGGGATGTTAGGGGGCGTCAGAATAAATATTCTGACGTTTTTTTTACACTGTGTCACTGCTTTTACATATACGGAATACACATAATTACGCAAACTCGAGTTTTTGTCTTCCACATTTTGAAGTAAAGTACTGGTAGATGTTTCCTCTTGATAAAATACACAAACATTTCAGCATTATAGGAAGACTGAGATACCTTTCAGCAACTATGAAACACACAATCCCCAAAATAAAATAATTGTGCTTGTCGACAATTAGAATTTTGGATTTAATATTAGAATCAATTTTTATAAATTTGACTGATCAGAAATAAGTAAAAGGATACAGTATGGCCTTGTTTCTACCCTTTCATTAAACTACTCACAATGCACTGACTGACTTCTGAGACATATGAGAACAAAATGTATTCCTCAGACCAGTCTAAGTAAATGGACTGAAAAATAAACAAATAACATAAAGTTTCATTAATAAAAACAAGACTCAGAGGTGAGCTTAGGGACTGACTTATTGAGCCTTATAGCCTCAGGAAGAAGCTCATGGACTCGTCTGAGCTTTGAGGCTGCACAAACATCTGCTGGGGGGAGGGTGGATAAACAGTTTATGAGTTAGATGAGTGGGGTTTGTTTTGGTATTTTGCTCTGGTTCTGCATCAGCTGGCATAAATGTCAGAAAGAAGGCTGCTGCAGTAATTTCTGAGCTGATCTAATTTGCTTTTTTGCATGGTGGCTCAGTTGGTAGAGTTGTTGTCTCTCAGAAGGTTGTTGGATCGAATCATAGTTGGGGACCTTTCTGGGTAGAATTTGCATGTTCTTTCCGTGAATGCATGTTTTTTTTCCAAGCACTCCGGTTTCCTCCCACAGAACAAAAACGTGTGTTAGGCTAATCTGTAATTCTAAATTGTCCCTATGTGTGAGTGAGACAGTGAATGGTTGTCTTTACGTGGTCCTGTGATGGACTTGTGACCTGTCCAGGGTGTACCCTGCCCCTCTCGCACAGAGGCCGCTGGTTATGGGCACCAGTGACCCCCATGACCCTGAAAGGAAGAGGCGGGTAATGAATGGATGAAAAGATAAGTGTGAGCCATTGGCAAAATAATAGTTTTTAGCATACATACGAAAGAGAATTGGGGCCATAGAGAGAGGGGGAAAAATTACTTTTTTTTCAGAATTTTGAAATTAAAGTCAGAATTTTGATGCTTTCTCAGAATAAATCAAAAATATTTTTTTCTCAAACTTCTGAGATTAAAGCCAGAATTCTAAGATTCCTTTTATGTATAAATGTTTATATTCATTTATATATATATATGTGATTTGCTATGTGGCCTTATCCTCTTCCGTAAACATTTATTAACTATTTATAATGCTGCATTTTAAAATAACAATCAATTTACTAGAAGTAAAAAATAAATAAACTTTAATTTGTCTTTTGGCCAATTGCTTACTTCCAGTGTGAATTTACTAACTTCTTAAAGTAAAAGAAAGGACTTACATTCCCTTTACATTTTTTAAAAAGTATCTTGACGCATCTGTCTTGTTGCATGTAAACCTTGTCTCTGCCCCCCCCCCCTCCCAAAAAAAAAAAAAAAAAATCTGAATCTGAAATGCTAATCTGTTCTACTCTGCACCTTTTTTTGTAAAGGGTTTAAATATACAAATGCAATTATATGTCCTAGCCACACTTCAGTCTCTGAAATCCACCGATTACACAGTTTAATAATTATACATAAACCCTGGCTTTTCCAGGTGTAATTACTTTGTCATGCTACACCCACTCTCAGTTTACAGTTAAATCCCAACACTTTTCTTACATAAAACAAGCTTTAGTGATTGTCTCTTTAAGAAAGCAAATAAAACAAGATTTCATGGCTTTATGTTCTGTATAGTTTAGTCTTTAAATGTGTATTGACTAGAGTTGTATAAGGCAATGTCTGACACTATCAGACAAGTTTCTTTGAACTTTTAGAATTTTACTTTGTCAAACAGTCTCAGTTGTTTGGCTAAATAAGACTTAACTTCCGTTTCGAAAGAGACAGAAAAATCAAGAAATGTTGTCTTGTGTGGAGTTTTGCTCTAAAACTCCTACATGACGTCACCCAGAGATGAGATGGGAAATGTCACACCCTTTTTGCCTTCTGTGATGTAAGCACGTAACCTCAGCCTTCTCAGTGTTCTCAGCTGTTCACGCAGTTCACTGTCATGCTTTTCTCACACTTTGTCAAATGAGTGTGTTTTTTATTTGTGCAGCTCAGCGTGTGTGTTTGATGTCAAGGTAGTGTTTTGCCTCACCTCAAACACTGAACACAAGAGCACAGATGATCCTGTTCATTGGTTTTGACAGCACTCATTGCATTATTAGTCAAATGTCTTCATGTGCGTGTCCCCTTTGTGACACCGCAAAGCCTTGTGCTGGATTTTTACGTTGAATATCTATGTCCAAGTTGCAAACAAACAAGAATACTTCCTATTTTAGAAAAAAAAATACAATGAAGTGTCTTCAAGCAATAATTAAATTATAGAGCACAAATATTGTAATGGAAGCAATAATAAGAGTCCTCATCATGTGCCGCAGCAAGTTTAACTTTTTTTTTTTTTTTTTTTTAAGCAGTCATCTGATAAACAACCACTGCAAAAATCCTCAGCATGGCTTTCCCAGGACAGTTACAGCTGGAATAACAAGATGTGCTTTGGGCTCCTATTTTTCCCAGTCACTTCATTATATCTGGCACAGAGGAAACATAAACAACAAAGTAAATATATTTTTTTTGAATCCTGTGATATCCCCATTTGAAAACAGATGATAGTATTCACTAATAAAAAAATAGTAAATGGTGCACCAGTAATAAAAATTAAAAAATAAATACATTCAGCTCTCATGGAGCCTCAAATATGAGGTATTGGTAAACCTGAAGACATGCAGCAAACGTATCAGTGAGAAGTCATGTCCTGCAAACATCATTTTATTCTTCTTTAACAATGAGTTTCAATATCACTCCAGATGATTTAGTTGTTATTTTAAAAGACTGACAACATGCTCCTGAACAAACAAGACAAAGAAAATGTCACAAATGTGCAAATTGAATAAATAAAATGGTGCAAATCAATGGATCGTTGCTTTATTCTAACCATTGCTCTGTAGAGATTAAACAGCTCTTTGATGCTTCTTTTTGAAAAACAGTCCCGATTGAAATCTGGGAACTACGGCAGTAGAAGCCATCATCACTTGCAAGGATTCTCACATTTGTATTGTAATGTTACATAATTTGTCAAATTAAGCAGGAGAGACATTCAACCCCTGCACTCGTAGCACATTGAGTCCCACACACTTTTTATTTAACCCATCTCAAAATATAACAGTGACCAAAATCTTAGACATATTGCACCCATTAATGTGCAGTAGTTCAGTGATAATTTCACTACACTAAAAGGATTTTATTCTGCACTTGTCACGCCACAAATGTATCGCATATGGTTGATGTAGATTTGTGAGATTGTTGTTAAAGGCCATTTATATATTTCACTTTAGGAAGAACCTGTTATTTTGTGACTGAAATGATCCTTCCTGTAGATCACCTGATTGGATTGGTGAAGTCTAAAGTTTAAAGAACTTTTTATTTAGATATTTGTTGTGCTTCGTTTGAACAGAAAACACACCAGATATAAAGAAAAAAAAATCAACTGAATGTGCGCAGGACATTAAAATAACTTTTCTAATAAAAAATACATTAATTGGATTTTCCATTTTCTTTAAAAGTATATTGTAGGATCTTTTGTGTTTCTTGCTCATGAAGGGACCAAGTCTGACACTTGTGCAACTGGATGTTTCAAAGTAGAATAACAGAGAAAGAGAACTCGTGTTTGATATAAAAAAGTTTTAGTTATTTTCTTATTGCAGTCAGACCTCTGACACTTTACCCCTGACAGGGAGATGTAAATCAAGATCGTGGTGGCAGAAGTGGGTCACGACTGACGAGCTGGCTTTCTTTTTCACAAAGAGTCTCAGCTTGTCCCTGAAAGTTTCCCCTAGAAAGCTGTAGATAATGGGGTTAAGACAACTGTTGGAAAATGCTGCCAGGTTAACAATGTGGCCTGTGAGCGGATAGTCGTGCCACAAGGCGGAGGCAGTCCTTCGCGAGGGGTTGGCGGTGCCCTGCAGCAGCTGGATGCTGATGAAGACGTTCTCTGGCAGCCAACAGATGAAGAACACCAAAACCACCACCACGATCATGCGCAGGGCTTTCTGCCGCCGTGGCCACAACCCGCGATGCTTCTGGGATCGCATGAGGATTCGCCCGATCAGAGAGTAACACAGGCCGATGATGGAGAAGGGCACCAGAAACCCAATGGTTACTTCCAGCCACTGAATCTCAAAGACGTTCGCAAAGCAGAAGTGCACCTCCCCCCTGTGTTGGGTCTGGACTATTGTGAAGGGGAGAAGGGTGGCCAGGATGGAGGCCATCCAGATCAGGCCACAGCTGAGCTTGGCGTGCTGCATCGTCCTCAGTGGGCTGCTGCTCATGGAGCTGGCTAACGCAACGTATCTGTCGAAGCTCATCCACGTGAGGAAGAAGATGCTGCTGTACATGTTGATCTGCAGGAACAGGGACATGAAGGTGCAGAGGATGGCGTAGTCATAATACTTCTCATTCAGGTTGAAAACCTCAATAAGGGAATCTGCCACCAGGATGAGATCTGCCAAGGCCAAATTAACAAAGTAGAGATCAGGGATGGTCATTTTGTCTCTGTGATTCAGGTTTACCACCAGGATTAGGATATTACCTATAAATCCAATAGGAAACAGGAGGATAGTGTACAAACAGGACAAGAAGAGACCGATGCTGTAAAAGTGGTACTTTTCAGGGTTTTCACTTAAATTTGAGACGTTGAATTTGAATGAAGTGTTCAGTCGGTTTGTAGTGATATTGTAGATCCAGACCAAAGACTGCCCTTCCATCCTGACTGCGATTGGCCTGCCTTAAATCAGAAGCCACACGTATGGTACATTCACCGGCTACATCATGAAGCCATGCCAGTTCAAAGTTTTGTCTCTTTAAAGGAATATTCATTTATCCTGTGTTGACATGCTGACGGAAGTTAGGTGAGCGCAGTGAAACATTTATAAGTCAGGTGAGCAGAGTGAAGTTTGACCCCATCGTGACATCAAGTTTCATCTGTCAGTAAACTCTTGATGCAAAACAGGAACTCTTCCATGTCCTAAAACCACCTTTGGTCTGTGCCCCTGATCAGGCACATTGTCCCGATGCCGGCTAAAATCTGAAATCTGTGCTCCTGTGATTAAACGGTGGCATTTTCTTTTCTCTTTTCGAGTCATCTGATTGACGTGCTCCCCAAGTACATGTGGATCTTTATTCAGCGAGAACCGGCCAAGGATGTTATTGCTTTGACACCTGAGCTGTGAGTAGAAAGGAGGGAAAAAAAAACACCACAAGAAAAAACAATTAGAAAGAAGTACTTGTTAAAGCAGATGTATAGTAAAGAAGGCAGTAAATATTCCCCACTATATTTAAGATCTAAAATGAACTTGATTTAAGATCAGCCTCATAGTTTTTGTGAGGAATAAAAAAGCACATCATCCATGTGAACATATTAACATTCATGTTGGAGTCTTAAACAGATGCATTGAAATCCTCCGTTAAAATCCACAAACAGTCGAAACCTCCTCCAACCGGTTTGTCTAAACTTGATGACTATTCATTTTTAGTACAAAAAAGACAAAAACCTTAAATGCTCTGATTTTTTGTGTTACAAAAGTCATCATAAATAACACTATGTAATATTTGAATTGATAATATCAATCCACCATAATATCATTGTTTAAAAATAATATTTAACAAAATTTCTGGCTTATATCTTCAACAAATAACTATTAATGATTTTCTTGTAAAAGTATTTTTCATAGACATTGTTCAAATCATGAATTACTGCATCTATTATCATTTAACTTTTTTTTATTACTGATATTTTGATTTGAAACAAATTGAATTATAAATCATATCTATTTCCCCTTTGTTTAAATACCAATGCAATAAGAAAAAAGTAAATAACTTATTAGGGTCACAGTGTGTTATCAGATACTTTATTTCTAACAAAAATATTCTGAAAACACTTTTCACAACATTTTTACCTTTAAAACTAGCTGTGATCTGCAGATTATCTAATCACTAAAAGGATTTAAATTGTCTCTGGCAAACTATAATCCAGACATCTGATAAAAACAAAATGAGTTAGCTGATTATATTACATCTGACTTTCTAAAATAAAATTCTTAAGAAATAAAGAAAAAGCTTCTATCAACACGCAATCCACATTTACGTACAAAGATGGAAACCTACTTTTATTTAGGGATGTTTTTGCTCCTCCATGCTTGTCCAGTGTAGAGTCAGCGAGCCGGAGGTTTGTAAATCAAACATCCAGCCTTCTCCTCTGCACCACCTACTGTTTGGCCCAACCCTGAGGATGATATGACGGTGGGGGGGGGATGCAGGGAGGCAAGACAAGGGTCTGGCTTTGTGTCACTGGGCTTTGTCAGGTTCTCTGTTTATTAATTTCATTTAATTTATTTTTATTTTTAGTTTGTGATTGTGGAGGCTTGTCAAACACACCTAGTGTAGAAACTCAGCGAGTGCAGATGAGTGCAGAGGGGAGACTGAATCCCTAAAGTTGTGTTACTATGGTAACCACTTATATTTTTACAAGTGTATTTGTTTACCTGGATGATTCAACTTTTAGTGTTAAGGGCCGTACAAACACCCTGCTCATGACCTTGCTTGTGCAGCCATATGTTAGCCCAATAAACCAATAAATGAGTCAAACAGGAAGTCTTTTAATCCTCATTAATGTTTCATTTTTGGTGTCAGGACTAATATTTCATTCACGTGAAAACAAAAATGGTGGGCCTTCACTGTTAATAAAATAAAAGTAGAGCAGGCTCTTTGCTCTTGGACCAGGGCTGGTTCTATCATCATTTTAACTACGTTATGTGTCCAGACTGTAACTATGGAAACCAACCTGATATTGATTCAGCACATGTAGTGTCTTTTTCACAGCTGGGGTGGATTAATTGCAGATGAGTGTGATGATTACAGACATATAACCATCTGTTACAACAGAAATACAAATATACAATTTTGTTACTGTTGGCCGGTAAAATATCGTCCAGCCATCCGATTATTTTCTTATATGCCTTTCCGTATACCTCAGGGGGAGCTGGTGTCTATATCCAGCATTCAGTGTGTGAGTGGAGGGGTACACCCCGAACAGGTTGCAAGTCCATCACAGGACCACACAAACAAATATTCACGCTCTCACCCACACCTAGGGTGAATTTACAGTTACTAATTAACCCAACATTCATGTTTCGGGTCTGTGGAAGGAAATCAGAGCACGTGCAGGAAACCCACATGGGGAGAACATTAAAAAATCTACACAGCCTGGGAGGTCCTCTGACCTCACTGTGAGGCAACAGCTCTAACCACCGCACCACCGTGCTCGAATAATAGACACATTCATGTTGGTTTATGTTAATTAGCTACATTACTCATAGTGAATCAGTTGTAGATGTACACCCAGTGGTTATTTTATGCCGTTTTCATTAAATCTATTCAGTGGTTTATGAGAAATCTGGATAACAGACTAACTGCACAGTCACAGGCAAAAACATTATTCTCTGGCTTTGTCTTTTTGAGGCAGGTGATAAAAAGGCTTTTACACCATACTGAAAAAAAAAAAATCAGTTTCTCAGTAAACAATTTAAGCTGAGAACTGTATTCGGTCAGATGGGGGAGAGAAGTCGAAGACATTACCTGGAGGTGTGAGCTTCCAGGCAACACTTTATCTGGCATCTTAATTATTGAAAAACAAGTTGCAACAATAATAATCATTTCACATAGTTTGCAAATTAGATTATTAAGCATAGTTGTGTGAGAGTGTACTTCCTTTTTATGTCCACAAGGTGACCCACCAGTACTAACTGTGGAAATTTGACACTCAAACCTAACAAAAATGTGACAAATTGTTGATATTTTGAGGATCAACGTGGAACAAAATTCAAAAGGTGAGATTTTATTGTTTTTCACTATCACAACTAAATGTAACTGAAAACAAGCATTTTATTCTTTTTCACTAATAAAAATATATTTTTAAGTGAGTTATGTACTTTTTGGTCATAACCAACTACTAGTTAAAATTTCTAGCCTGTAAGCAACATTTTGCCCATGTGTGGTCTACACACTAGTTTTTATTTTCTTTATGCTTCTCTTTTCAGAATCACAAGGTGTTTGGTTACAGCATGCTCTTATCTCTTATCTTTTATGCACTGGATACCTTTCTTTGTTCTTTTTTTGCTTTGACTTGATCTGAAACTGTATCCCGTCCAGTCTTGTTTCTGTTCACTGTACAGCCCAGTTTTCCCATCTTCAGACATACATTGTTGGGTTTGAGGTTGTGTGTGTGAAAGGTGCTTAGGAGCCAAACAAAACAAGCTGCAAGCCGAACGTTCTGTCTTCTTTGGTGGTCTGATGCTGCTCAGTGTTGAAGGAACCTTTTATTGGGGAAAAAAAAAAAAACAACATTAAGACTTTTTCAACACATTAAAAACTGTGCGATGTCAGAGTTTACTTAAATCTGAGCAGGTTGTTTTATTTTCATTTACACTTTGCAATATAAGAAAACCATTATAAAGCTAGTCATGTTTCACATTTTTTATCTTTGTTACAACTTTGTTTGTATTCCTTTACCAACCACTTTGCACCATTTTCATGCACAAACAAAAAACAACATGCACCTTTGAAATAATAATGTTACGATTTGTGTTTTTTGTGTCGAAAATCTGTATCTCCAGTCTTCAGATGAAGAAATATCGTACCATGACAACCATGTTTAATACCCTTCATCACATTGTTTCCAGATGTAGAGTGTGTAGTTCATGGCCTTTCTGTCCTCGTTTCCACACTCTGATGTTCTGGTTATGACCCCTCAGAGAGATGAGACGAACACTGTGTGTAATGATAACAGGAAATGTACTGAATGGTCTCCTCCCTCATTATGGCACTTATCTCAGCCGGCGGAGCGTCGTGTGTGACACATTTCATTCTTCAGCAGCTTGATCTTTATCACTTCCTATCCGCCTGTTGCAGTTTTTATTTCAGCCCTTTGCCACACAGCTTTTTTTTTTTTTCCCTTTCTCACTCACAAAGAAAGGCAGCAGGCTTGAACTGTTATACCCCACAAAAGACAAAATAATTTGCAAAATGTGAAGAATGTTTCCCTGATCTGTGTGCTGAGGTGAAAGAACCCTGTGATAAGCAGTAGCATTCATTCTGACACCCACTATCATATCAGAGGATGGAGACGGTTTACGCAACCTGCTCGTTGCCTTGACCTGATCAGGGTTAAACCGATTCTAAGTCAAAATAATATTTTTTCCCCGCCTGCCACCAAATGCAAATGGGAGATGTTTGCCACAGCTAAGCAACCTTATCAAACAAAAATTTTACAGAGATAGAGCTAAAGTTTGAGGAGGCAGTTGAAAACTATGCACTAACTCTTATCAGTTTTGTGTTTTAGCAAAAACCATTGGACAGAAATTAGTGAAACTCTATTAGGGTTGGGCAATATTGGTAGAAAAAAAAATCAAGATTCTTTGTGGCTTTTAGCCAATAGATGAACTTGAATGTGGCTGACGCTCTGGTCTTGGTCTGCCTTATAGCTTTCCTCTTGCTCCAGTTTCTTTCGATGTTTCCATTCATTAAACAAGTTAGTAGGGTTAAGGTTAGTTGTCTTCCGCCATTGGGCATACATGCATTCCTGATAGTGATGGTGTGTTGCACACAAAAGAGCATCATCACATGGCACTAATTGCAGTAACCGCAAAGTGGAAAATATTAATTGTTGAGGAATACTGCAAAAGATACAATTTTGCCCCAACCCTACTCTCAATAAGTAACCACTGAAGATGCATTCACAGCTCCTTAGGATTCAGATTCACCCGGCAGATAATGTTCATCGAATGTTACATCACATTTCTTTGCATTCTAAAAATAAACAGTCAGATTCATGTTAGTTTATTGTTTAATCAGTCTTTGACTCAGCTAACAGTACTTACAGGATCTAAATATATCTCTCAAAAAAATAATACTGTGATTTGATAAAGCATGGTATCTTTCTGTAAATCTTTCACGTTCAACATATACATATTTTTACACATATACATTATACATTTAAAAAAAAAAAAGCACCGCCTTTGAAAGAGCATGTTGGAAAAGAGCTGAGGTTTATGCGTCCCAAATATCCAACGTAGATCCACTTATGTTTGAAACACAAGAGCTTTGATGGGGATTTCACACGTCTGTTTTAGCCACTAAGAGAAGTGGGTGCATGATTTCTGATGTAAGCTTCTGGCGCCCTTCTAAAATAATAAAACCCCGCTAAACTCAAAGAGTTTGTGTTTGATTTAATGGTTTTAGTATGTTTTCCCAGTTATGAGCAATGAGTCCATATTGATTGCTAGTTAGTCCTTCTACTTTGGGGGCCCTGTTTTGAAAATCAGCTACTTGGAAATGGTTAAAATAATCTTGCAGTTTTAAAGGTCACACCCTAAAGGTGTAATTAATAATACATTTAAATGGAGAATGCATACAGAAGCAGCTAAAAGTCTCATGAAATGTGGTTTGCAGAAAACACTTCAAGTTTATTTAGTTAAACATTTTGCAGAGTTGTTGATTGTCCATCACCTTGTTCATTTGAAGTGAATTATAGTCCACAAAAAATAATTAGTTCAGTATTTATCTCTTTGTCTCAGTAATGCTGCAAACTGATAACTGCCATCAAAAGTTGTTTCCAGCTGATCTCAAATATCGGATCAGAGTTCCAATCAAGGCAATTTTCATTGACTTTTTGGAGTAGCTGGGACTCTCACCTCCTGATTTGATACAGTCTAAGGTTTTACATCACGTCAAACGCAATGAGACATAACTACAATACAGCTGCCTGGAAATTAAAGGTGCCCAAGCACCAGTAGTGGTTTTCTCTGCAATTAGATTGTAAAAGATTCGCTAACAGACTGCCTAGATGGTGCCAAATGCTCTACATATAGACCATTTGGTGTTCTAATAGTCACATACACTGATACCAAGTTAAACAAAACAGGACAGATTTATTAATCAGACAATTCAGTAGTACACACCAGTCAGGTGACAAGGTGCTGATGTGAGATAAATCCTGAAGTGTGAGGCTAAATAGGAAAAGAGCTAAAGAGGAATAGCAATGGAAATTCTTTGGCAACTCAGCCAAATTCAACGTTTTTTTTTTTTTTTTTTTTTTTTTAGAAAAAGAGGGGTTTCCCCGTGAAGTGATGAACAAATCTTTTAAAAGCAGCACCAACTGAAGCCTTATTAGGAGTATTTTACTGACATGGAGTTAGGCTAACATTGTTTATCAGTAACATCACAAATGGAGACGAACTTTCAGTCTGACTGAAGCAGGAATTTTCTCCAACGCCGCTTGCGGTTACAAGGAAACACGTCTGTATTTGTGGAACAAGTTGCAAAAAGAAAAAAAAATGAAAATAACAAATTGAGACTCAGCCGATCCTTATTAGATCTATTTGGCTTGAAAATGTTGCAATAAGTGCATCAAGGTTGAACATGTTTTTTTTAACAAATGACCTCCGTCGGATTACTAGCAGCATGAATTCAAACAGTTTATCATTTTAAACAGTTTCTCTTCCATTTATAATTGAACTGTAAGATTCAGGACCTTGCACCCGAGTTCAAATAATGATGAACTGTCAATGTGTGCAAGAATTTTACAGACCTGCATACACTGTGGCTTCAAACGTAAACACACCGTCTGTGTTAGGAATATTTCTTTACAGTCTGACAGCAGACACCACGGTGGAGTTTTATGCTGCAAAAATGAAACATTGGGAAATAATTTGCACAGTATCTGTAGGCGCAAGAAGAGAAAGTGTTTTAGAATAGTTGCAATGTGAACATAAGACTATTTTAGAGTCTTGATTTAAAAATCAAATTAATGTTAGTGCTTCTACTAACCTTTTAATTTTTGGATTGCAAGAAAAATGAGCTTGATTCTTAATTGTCCATTTGTAGATAACTTAAAACTATCTATTAAATTAGTCACAAAATATACACATTGTAAGTAAATGTCTCATAGTGGGTGTTAACTGTTCACAGGGTAAGAAATAAACTGGCCCTTTTGTTCAAGAAGCAAGTGAATAAATGAATGTGGTAATGCAGCAAACATAGTGATATAGTATATTTTTATAGTGAGGAATCTTTCATTATAAAAACATTCAGCCCTTTTTTTAAATTGAGTAAAAAGCAAAGTTGAAAAGCAGGTTTAAGGCATCTAAGCAGCATGCTGTGTCAAACACTTTAAACTCACGGTTGCTATTAAGTTCTTCATATTTTCAAGAGGATTTCTGATTTACTGCGACCCAAAGAGGGTGAAGACGTCCACTGGCCAAAACCTCGAAGCCACCAGTGTTTGCTCAAGAGAACCACAAAATGTACATGATATTTTGCATGCATAATACCCTGGAGAAACCCAGCTCAACTAATTCCGAAACTGGGCTCAGGTTAATGAGATGATCCCGAATGAGTTGATCTGAACTGTTCATGATTAACAGGTGATCTGATTTCAGCAGAGGTTACAAGAGGTACGTCGGTTATGTTTGAACCCTGAATACAAGCTTTATAAGCCTTTCTGTTGAAGAAACAAGTAACAAAATGTGGTGTTAAGGGTGTATGTGAATCTGCTTCTATATTCATATAGAGTTGGAAAAAAACACAGAGAACCCAACTTTATAACAGCATCTGAGTTAAAGTTTAGGTCCGTAGTTGATAAAATGATAGCGAGAGGTTTTTAAGATGTACTAATTCAAGATTTAAGCCAATGAAACGTTTGAGGTCCATCCACACGGCAATTTCCCAAAACAATCCTTGTTTTATTGTCCTTTTTAAAACATCTTCATAAAAGCTGCACCATTTCTAGAAAGGGTGCAGCTTTTATAATTACGACGGACCAAAATAATGATGACGATGATCTATCATTCTATTATTATTATTTTTAAACTTTAAATTGCAAGAGTGTTTAAAGATTTTTTTTTCACTCTGAAACTGAGTTTAAAAAAAAATAATGCTCCCATGTGGACGAGGCTGCATTTATGTGGCCATGCAAGTGATATTCACCTGCAGATCCATTATGACACATTAACATATGATGTTGATGAGCTTTGGCCACCATATATATTGATGCTTTGTTTAAAATTAAAACAGCTTGGCTTCACTAAAATTTATAGCTTATTGAAAGAGAAAAAAACTTGCTGCTGTCTCTCTTTGATGATGTAATATTAAATCACAGTATCTTGACACTAAAGGGTGAAAAGCAGATAGGCATGCAACTTGTAATCTGATTAATAAAACAAGCTCACATCTACAACAATACCACAGTGCTTGGAGGACAAATTGTAATGCTGTTTTCTGTAATGCTGATTGTACTACTGGTAACACCTTTAAACCAGATACCAAAGAGTCTTTATGGTGAGCTTTACTTAATGATTAAAAAAAGCAGCACTTTGTGTGTGTGGTTATTTTTTTTTTTTGTCCTGTCACAGCGGAAAACAGAGAGATCTGATCCGAGTTCTGGAAAGGGACAGGAAATTCCACAGTCAGCAGTGTCGCTCCTCACACAATCCAGAGCCGTGAGGAAGCCAAGTCAGATATGGGCTCTGTGGGGGTGGGGTACTGGGATGGGGAACAAAGTGCTGGCGGCTGGGCCTGGGAGAAATTTCACGTCACCACTTGCTGCACTGCTGAGCGTTCATGAGGGCAGGACTGATCCCTGCAATGCAGCCTCCTGAGCAGCCGCTGAAGCTTGCCGGAAAAGTTTTTGTTCATCCGTCTGTACATAAGCGGCATTGCGAAGCTGCTGGAGAAAGCCATCAGTTTAGATATACACTTCATGAAGATATAGATAGGAATGTAATGTGCACTGGTAATATACCCTGGTGCACCAGCTACAGTATGCACCAACAGGGTCATGTAGTATGGGGTCCACAGGACAAACTGCACACAGACCGAGGCTAGCAGCAGCCTGTGTATAGACGGATCCAAGCGAGCTGAATCCTGATCCAGAGGTGTAGACTCCTTTCTGATGCGTAAAATGAGCACAAAAGCATAAAGCACAGCAACGGCCGGAACGGCGTAACCAATGAAGATCATGATGGCGTCCGCTGCCTCTTTGTTCTGCATTTTGGAGCACTCTACCATCTTTGTGGAGATGTGGTTACACACGTAAAAAAGCAGTGAAGAGAAGCTCGTCAGCACGGCACCTCCCCAAATGAACCCGCACACGTGTTTGGTGTTGTACACGCTGGACATGTATGTCCGAGGGAGCGCCCGCTCGATGTAGTAGTCCAGGCTGAGCAGTGTGGTGGAGTACATGATGACCAGAGAGGAGATGTTGAAGAGGATGAGCAGGGTGATGTGGATCTCGTCGTTGTACTCCCACGCATACCAGCGTGTGAACACGGAGCCGAGGAGCTCCACCGGTGCCACCAGGTTGAGCACGAGGCCCGCGATGGCCATGTTGACGAAGTAGACGTCGGGCATCGTCATGGATACCTTGTTGGAGAGGTTCACCACCACCAGCAGCACATTGTAGCACAAACCCAAGGGGAAACACACCAGGAGGTAGATGAGGGAGAGGACCGATAAGATGAGGCCAAAGTCCTGGCAGAGCTGGAAGTCCACGCTGGTGTCGGTCTCATTGTGAAGAACGCAGATCCACATCGCTGGGCTCTGACAATCACTTTCAACAGATCCGCTGCAACACAGAAACGAGGATTAGACTAAAGGAGTCATGAGAATTAAAGTAAAGAAAATTTTAAACAATACTAAAGGTATTATCGTCCACTGCCAAAGGTAAAAGTAATGTTTTTCCCATGTGCATATTTATTTGTTTGTAGTGTTACCAAATTTCTCATGAACCAGTGGATGGATTTTTAAAAAATTTTATTTTCCAGGCACAGAGTTCAATTCTATACCACGTTCAACTAACTATGTTACCTTCAGTTGTTAAGAAAATGCTGTATATATCAAAAATAAATTTGACTTTGGATCATAGCTTATTAAAAAGCCTTGAAATTGACCTCTGTCTCTTTAAGAACCTCCTACCGTTTCCAACACTCCCACTCTATCACATCATTTCAACAATGCTTCGGGGGAGGGGTGCTCTGTGGGGCGGGAGCTTGGCTGGGGACTGAGCTCAAGGGAGGAGCTTTGGGTAAAAAGGTGGTGCTTTGTACCAGCAAGTGTTTAGGCAACTCTAAATGCCGACCACAGGAGTTTCAAGGATTTTTCAAACATGCATGAACGAGTCAAAGCAACACTGTATAGGTTATATTTTGGATCAGGGAATGACATTATAACATACTAAGCTCAAAAAGCTTAATTTTGCATAATACCCCACTCCCTTTAATGAAAGCATATGTATATAAAACACAATAATTTTGTTCTGTCTCAGCTTCAGATGATTTTAGTTTAAAACTCTGACATAAAATATAGCGGGTGATATATATATACTTCTTAAAGAAATGCAAGGTTTTTATTGTTATTGATGTAATTTATCTGGTATGTTCTGTGTATAATCAAAATCACAATGAGGGCTTTGCTTTATGAGCAGCATTAGAGAAGGCCTTGACAAAAAAAAAAAAATAAATATCAGCAACGACTCAGATATTAGGCTCCGAGGTCAGATTGTTAATTTCCCTTCACTGCATCTGGCAGACTGAATACAAATGCCTCACAATATGTTAGAAGCTATAATCTCCAAAGGATTTCTGCACTGGTTTAAGCAGATGAAGCTATTATCCTCCATTTGTTTGACACCTTAGTAAGTTTTTTTTCCCCTCTGCAGCTCTTTCTCTCGCCGTCACAGTCGCCTGCGCAGAGCTCGCCTCTCACTTTCCAAGCGGCCATGGGTCGAGATAAAGTAAAACACTCGACAAGCAGATTTTGTGCTTCTGCTCTCAGCTAAGCACACTCATCTTCTGTTCAGCTTACTGCCAAGTTGACCTGGTTGGGAATGTAGCGATGGGTAAATTATAAAGAGTGAAATGTGACGCAGGCTGTGCTGAAGGGTCAGTGTGGAACAAGTTTTTAGGTCAGGAAAAGGTAAAAAAAAGTACTGCACATGTCAGCAGCAGCCTGATGGATGAAGAATTTTTTAAAAGGCTTCTAAAATGTTCCTCTGCATACTCTCAGGTAATTGTAAATAAATTATTAAATAAGGTTTTACCAAAGGAAAAAAAAAAAAATACATGGAATAGGAACATTGATAAGAAATAGTGTTTACTATAACCTTACTTTAATATATGCTAGTAAAGAGGACATACCTATCATGCAAAATCCACTTTTTTAGCCATTAAATACATGTTGTGTACTTGGAATCTCTAGGAGTGCAGAAAATTTGAATCTCGTCCCTCCCGGTGCTGCATAAATATCTTTATATTCTGTTTGGGTCATATTTTTTTTAAACCGTTCAATTTTCTTGGTTTTCTACAATGTTTCTTGGAAGCAGATGCTATCAGTTATGCTAATATTAGCTAATGCATTATGCCAGATCCAACAAAATTTCAAACAGGATATATTACATGTTTACCTTTATGCACTTGAATGTGACTTTAACCAAAGTTATTCTAGGATGTATTCACACCAGCCCTGTTTAGTCCACTTTAATCAAACTCTAGTTTGTTTGCCGAGAAAGTCCAGTCCACTATTGTGAGTTATTTGCACATAGCTGTTTGTTTAAAAGACTACTTTCAGTTTAATTTATACTTAATTTAATTTTATTATGTTTACATGAATTATTATGTTTACATGTACAGTATTATTGTTAAAATACATCTGAATATGCTATTAAGCTTAAGGTTCAAATTCATATGGGTCGTTATTTTAATTTGCTATGAGAATATTACTTTTTATGTTAAGGTAGAGAGACTGTGACATGCACAGTTATGATGAACAGGTGAGATGGGATGTGCACCGGAGCTGGAACAGGAGATGCGCCAACAGGAAGCATAAATGGACATTGTGACAGAAATAATTGTTAACAAATTGATTAATCCAAAAAATAATTGCAGATTAGTCGACTATCAAAGGAGTCATTAGCTGCAGCCTTATTGTAGATGACAACGTATCCATTACTTTCTGCAGGTTTCATTAAAATCCTTTAAAGGCTTCATGAGATATTTCTGAAAATGGTCCAGACAAACTAACAGACACAAGCAAAAACATGATCGCTTTGCCTTCAGTGGTGGGCGGTGAGAAAAATACGGGCACTAATCTACAAAGGATTTTCTGGAAACCAAAGAGAAAGGAAGGGAGTTTTGTTTTCAGGAGGATGAGTAATGATGCCAGTAAAAAGGAAACATTCTTCCATTCACTTACGTAACACCACTACAGAGGGACTGTTTTGGCCTTCGGCCTCAGACACACAAGCACTAAACAGCCCCCTCGCTGCTCCACAGTACACAACTCCAGTTCTCTGTAATGTGACTAAAGAGGAGGCTGCAGCGCAGGGTTTAATGGTCGTAGATTGGAGAGAGGAAAGTGTAGAGTTACAATTTACAGAAAGGGAAGAAGAAAAGAGGAACACAGAAACACTCTTGTAAATGTCTTGCTTACACCAGTAGCGAGGTGACTCATTGACTAAAACAGATTTTTAGTGATGTAGAATAAATTCTCTGTAGATATTATTTCACTAATAACCTTTTCAAAAACAGTTTATTACTTGAATGGAAAATGCCTTGAGGGGAAGTTGATTATTAAAGAGAACTCGCTGCACTGCGGCAGGCTGTCCCTATTCATTAGCACCTGCTGTATGCAGACATCTAACGCCCCCCTTTCATTAGCGCACTGGCTCACGTGGTAGCTTCAAACTGCTGCTGGCTGTTTTTTTTAAAGTCGTCATTGTTTCAAGTCTTACTGAAACCTCTTGGTTATAAATGAACCACCTTATCTTGAGATCACAAGCAAGAAGACACGGTTCCTGTTTCCTGAACATTAAGAACTGCCCTAGTATTCCCCATCGTAGACTGAAAGAACAAAATGTTCACTTCGACCATTAGATGTTCTGCATTTGTTTTCTAGGGCTCATGTCAAACTCAAGGTACACGGGCCAAATGTGGCCCAGCACAATATTTTATGTGGCCCATGAGAGCTTCAATAATGTAAGTTTCAAAGTAGCCAGCAGCCATTAACATTTGCAGTGTAAATTCTGCTTTCCACTACTTTTACGCCTGACACTTTTGCCGCAGCTTAGTTGTACTGGGAACTGGGAATTCCCCACTTAAAAGTTGTAAATTCAAATTTGAACTCCCCTTTCTGCATGATTTCTTTCAAATTTAGTCCAATGTACATGTAGTACTTTTCAGTGTTTAAAGGATATGTTAAAATGCTATTTCGATGCAGGAAACACCACGTAAAGCTCTGTTATTGTTTATTAGTGGTGCTCATCCATAGCAACGATACGAGGGCCGTGAAGTTAATTACAACTGGCCATTTAAGGGAAAGGTAGAAAGACTAGAGAGAAAATGAGAAGGAAAAAAAAACAGCCAAAGTCCAAAGAAAACTTTTGTACTGTATGTTTTGTTTATTTGTCCTCCTCAAAATGTGTTTCCCAACTACCATTTCTGAATGGAAGCTTAATGTTTCTCCTAGAACAGCAGTGGCTAACTCATTTTCACTGAGAGCCACATGAGCATTATGGTACATTATAGCTTATAGTTCTGTGTGTGCTTCAAAATGTAGACGGATGGAAGGCAAAAGTCTCAGGCATAAAAATGTATCTACAGCAGATGAACAGTACATGAAATCATTAAGAATACCCAACATAAATCTTGAGAGAAAACCTCTAATTTTATCTAATAACCTTTTGGGAATTAATTTCTTGGTGTTAATCTGCTATTTTAAGACTGAAAAACAAGGTTATCTTTGGTATTTTTCAGTTTAAAAAGTGTTTTTTTATGGTCAAATACAAAGGTTCTTTTCCTTATAAATAAGTCCTCATAAAAATACAATTTGACTACAAACTTACCCAACCCTAATGGATGTATACCTTTTTATTTTTATTTGGTAACTCATTCATCCAATATATTTATTGCTTTATTCTTATGGTTTTTGTTGACTTCTACTAATGGGGGTTACTAATTTATTTCTCTGTTTATTTGATTAGGACAGTGCCCATTTATCAACATTACCACAATTCATGGCAGTGTAAATTTGCAAGAGTTAGCACAGTAGCTAAATTTCATCCCTTGTCCTAGACAAGTAAGCACAAAACAGAACACCTCACTATACCATTCATATGACAAAACACAGTACAAAAACAATAACTAGTAACAGATAAATACAAAAGTCAAGACGAAAAAAAAACCCCTCAGCAATAAGCAATGGAAGACATCAAGAATGGGCACATAACTGATTTGCTTTCAACCAATGCTTAAGTTTATTTTTAAAATGTGCATAGTTTTCACGGTCTCTAATATATGCTAGCAAACTATTCCATGAGTGTGCACCTCTAATAGAGGCCACCTTTTGGCTAAACTGCATTCTGCGCCTCAGTATAGCACAGTCTCCTCTAGTTTGAGCTCAAGTTTTATTTCATTATCCCTTATCTGAATAAAATCACCTAATGGTGGCGGGGCAAGCCCATTCAAAACTTTAAAAATCAGACACACATCATATGTTTGATACGAATCAAAGTTTAAAATATCGTGCTTACTAATGATTTCACAGTAATGAAAATGAGATGGTTTCTTATAAAAGGCTTTAATTGTCCTTTTAAAGAGATACATGGTGGGTTTTACTGTACTAGCTGTTATATGTGACCAGGTTGTATTAACAGTATGTTATATGAGAGAAATTCATTGCATGCATAAAAGTTTTGGCTGACTGTGTGGTAAGAAAAGGTCTTATATGGCGAAAATTTGCTAAATTGAATTTTATAACATTTGACATTTTCTTAACATGATTTTTGAAAGTCAAATTTGAATCAAAAATTACTTTTAACCACATCAAGTCTCTCTTCATTAACAATAATATTTGCTTCCTGGCCTTTTGTTGATTGACGGGAAAAAAACATACAGACAGGTTTTTTTTTTTTGTTTTAAGATGCAAACAGAATTTTTTAAACCAGTCAGATACTGGTATCATGGCTGCAGATAAAATAGCAGCAGATTCTTGCTTTGGTTTGGCATGAACATATAATACTGTGTCATCGGCATATAATTGTACTTTTACATCTGAACAAACATTTGGTAGGTCATTAATGTAAAGACTGAATAGGATCGGCCCCAAAATGGAGCCTTGTGGCACTCCAGCATAACATTTAAGATGTGAAGAATTTAATTCTCCAATGTTTACAACTTGAATACTTGACAAATGAAATTTCATCCAAGAGAGAGCAGCATTCGAAAAATCAAAATAAGGTGGTGTAGCACCCTAAGCACCCCCAATTCTCATTGGCCATGGTCAGGTACTAAACAGAAAATCTGTGCACACATGGTGGTCATTGTAAGAAGATTAAATAGTACAATAAGACACGTTGTTTTAATAAGCCTAACAAAGTGATATATTCTTTCATTTTTTACTGCATAAGTCTAACTACACAAACAGAAATTGGTGAAGCGTAGATAACATAAAGATAAAATTATACTGGTACCAACTAATAAGAAAAGGTCTTCTAAGCATTGACTTTTCTCCTATTCATAAAATTAATTAGTTTTGTTTTACTTTTGTGTCTATGCAGTGGTTATCCTGTTTGGAAAGGCCCTATTTGACTAGTCGGCTTCAGTGACCTGGGCCCCGTTTCAGAAAGCAGGCTTAACAAACCCTGGGTTAACGCAGATACTCTGAATCAACTTACCCCGCTATGTGGTACTCAGGGTTTTCGGTTTCAGAACAGCTGATATCAACTGGGTAACTTAACTCTGAGTCAAGTTACCCCTGAGATAA
>JARVJO010000096.1:15534717-15545540 GCA_031762555.1 Cynodonichthys magdalenae
CCCAGGATATGCACCTAGTTACCCCAGAACTTACTCAGGATCTTCACTTATCCTGCTTTCTGAAACGGGGCTCTGCTCACGTATTTGATCACTATGTTGATATTCAAAAGTTCATCCAGGTAGTTATTTCCGCTACCACTCTGTGCAAATCTGCATAGTTTTCCAGGGAATTGTGAACTATAATATCTCACGTAGACTCCTACCAGACGTTTTGTAATTGACAGGCTCTGATGTGAAGCCAAGAAAAACAAATCCAAGAAAACATTAATATGCCTTTTGATTTACTGGGGGAAAAAAACCTGTCATAACTAAAGCTGGAGGTGAGGCTGCTGGGATTGAGAAGAAATAAAATAAAGCAATCAAAACAACAAAAACAATAACTAGCTGAAATATTGTTGCATAAAGTTGTTGTGTGCTTTAAAATAAATGCAGCATTTCATAAAATCTGCTGTAAGACATCTATAAACGAGGAACAGACCAAAAAAAAGTCCTTCAAGCTCATGCTGAGAAGTTTCTGTCCATCTTCTCAGACTGCAAGGGTAAACTTGGATAAGTCTGAACTTTCTGAACGACTCCACGTCAAAATTTGTTAAGTTAAATATTCCCAGAGGGGGGAGGCCCTGCTTCAGCATGCTCCAGCCCCTCCAAACAGGATCTCTCTGTGGCGGCACTTTGAGGGCTCGACGTCTCAGCCCTCCGAAGCAAGATCTGGCAGGCTGATTGGAAGCAATGTGACACACTCGGCCCGCACTGCTCATGTATCGGGACAGGAACTTACAGGCCTTTCTCAGAAAGAACTTAATGATGCCACATGATTTCCTACTGGCTTCTGCAGAAGAGCAGTTAAAGTAATACCACAGAATAGAAAAATAATTATAAAATAACATGAGTCACTTTTATGCTTGTGGTGATGCAGCAATGTCAGGGGAGGATGCCAGCTTATGCTTGATGTTATTTCTTGACAACTATTTTGTCTGTTAGCAAAATATCTTATGAACTACTGGACGGACTTTAACAATACCCTCAGGAAGTAATCATTAGATGTACATCTACAACCGATTAACTTTTGGAGTAAATCCAATTCAACATGGCCACCACAGCTGGTAAATATTAGCAAACACAAAAATAGTAATAAGGTTTTATGTTATAGCTGGGAGTCATTCACAACACATCCTCTGAGTGTAACATCTTGAAGTACTGCATGAGATCATTGTAACACTGACTAAAACAGCTAAAAAAGTTTGTTATTACTCAACATAGGATGATCTTACTCTAAAACTCTGGCATTAAAGGCAGTGGGAGATACGCATTTCTTCAAGGAACAACAACAACATTAATGGAACACTGGTGTTTGGGAAACACAAACCAACCCACACAAATAGCGCTGAACAATGTCTGACTGTTTGTGGCAAAACAGTGTTTCAAGTTCTGATAGACTGTGGTCAAAAACAGGTCATGATCGGGCTCCCAGGATCTTTTCTGCTAAAGTTTGACTGTGACAGGCATCAACACAGTCAGAGTTCAATGGTCAGCACAAAGCAGGCTTACTGCCTCTGAGCTAGGCCCCCAGCACGCCCACGTCCTCTGTGGTCACGTGGAGAAAATCGGTGAAAACAAGTGCAAAGCACCATTCATAAGAAGCATCGTTTCTGTATATTCATTGTGTGTTTGTTCCAGACATTTTGAACTGATGGGAAGCAAAACATCTTCAGCTTCAGAATAGAAGTTCAGTTGTTTTGTTTTTTAAAACTTTTTTTGGGGGGGGATTATTGGCTTTAGCTAAGTGTTTTGTTTACATTGAGTGAGTACCTGCATTTCAGAAATGCACATCGTATATCTGGAAAACTAAACTCTTTTAAACTGCACCATTTCATTCAGGATAACCAGACTGATGATGTCTGATTTCATACTTGTCAATAAATACCTTTATATATCTATTATTTAGTTATGTTGTGAAGCTGTACATTAATGTGACACCATATATTAGTGTCAATTGCCATTGGAGGATGCAATTAAAACAAAATACGTTGTTACTATGAATAAAAATCAACATACATTTTCATTTTAAAAAGCACTTTGTACTTTTGGGTTTTGCAAGCAGTTGAGAAAGCTGAAACAAATCCAAGTTGTTCTTTAAAATATAAATAAGGTCAAAGTATTAACAAAGCTACGAAAAAAATTAAAAACCTAAAAACAAAAACTTGTGTTTCCACAACTGATTATACAAAACATAGGAGCAGATCACGACTACACCTTTTTATTCTACTGTTTCTGCTGCTAATATCATACAAAAAGCGACTTTTCTTCCCATGTTATCATCCCTCTGTGGGACAAATTCACTTTTACTCACTTTCAGAGTGAAAACTACTGAAAAGCTGCCTCCCGTACAGAAAAAGAGTGCACAACTCACCACAAACGTATAGGTTTGGATCGATGACAAACCTAAGGAGGCATCGGATCTGGATGCAGCATTTCCACGGGCATTTCTCACCCGCTTCAGTTGGAGACTATATATATATATTGTTTTTTAAATACGCGCTCCCTCCGGTTCTCCGCGAGACCGTAAAAATTAAACGTAAACAAGATATTCGGACAAAACTAGTGTTGCAACGGGTTTTCGTTACGTCGCGCTTCACCTATCAACTTTTCGTACCAAGCTCGGTGTGCGAAAAGGGGCCGACCGTTTCAGACTTTACTACACCGAGCTGGGAGAGCCTGCAGTGTGTACACACGTGACCCTCCCCCCACTCTCCGCTCTCTTGCTGCTGCTGCGGGCCGAGTTTACGTCCCTCGTTGTGATTGGACGGAGCGCTTGGGAGGCGGCGCCTAACTGAGCTCACTGTTAAAACGCAAATTTGAAACATATCTTCTTCCAGAGTGGACACACAATCAACAAAGAAGAACAGTGTCTGAAAATTCATCTGAACAATGTGTGGTGAGCCATACATACTGAAAGTATCAAAATCACATCAGTTGGTTACTGGATTTATAGAGATAGATTAGATAGATGAACTTTATTGATGCTAAAGGGGAATACAGATGCATGACATCAAATGAACACAAAAAGTTCAATATTAAAGGGGACATATAATGCAAAATCCTTATTCTTACTTTTATTCTTTTATCTTACTTACATGAATACTTTTTGTTGTGAATTTACAACAGAACTGTTAAGGTCTTGACTTACCAGCTACAATTTCAGCATCTTAATTCTCCTCTCCTTCTTGGTCCAACTCTGACTCCTTGTTGACATATTTTGTTTATTTTGTAAATAAATGTCTGCACTGCTTTATAGTTGTAAACGCCTCCTGCAAAGTAGAATGGACCGATTTGGAAGCTGGAGAGGGGCGGTGTGGGAGGTGCCTCGTTTAGATTTAAAGAGACAGCATCAAAATGAGTTGATCTGAGAAGCACCTCAAAAAATCGGTGAAAGAGGGGCTTGTGGAGTTACAGTAATGAGAAATTCAGACCTAAGTATTTAAGTTTTACTTTATATAAAGCCCAATCTGAATGATTTAAATGTGAAGGATTTAAAAGCATGACATGTCTCTTTTAAATAATCTAAAGTAATCAACTGACTTTATTTTTATTTCCTATCTGTCTCCAGGCTGCAGATTTGCCATAGTAGACTAGACTTGTCACAGCTGGGAGGTGTTATAGACAGTTTATGGACAGGGAGATAAATGAGTTCTTATGTCTATTTGCTGAACAAGATAATGATAGCAGTTTGTCTCTGAACACACATCTGCCTGATGATGGTGCAGAGCAAAAGATGATGTGGTGTTTCAGTAACATCTACAGGCTCCTCATAACAGTTCCTACAGCTCCATGTCTGCCTCAGAACCAGTGCTTCTCACAAACCTGTCCAGTCTTGCTATGTCTCTCTTGTCTTGCTGTTTCCTCCCCATACCACAGCACAGAAAAAGATACTGGCCCAGACTGACAGCAGATTTCTGCAGAAGTTACCTCAGTTTCCTCAAAATGTGCAGACTGCTGTGTCCTTTCCTGTGGAGTGTCTCCATCTTCACAGATCTTTTTAAGGCACCAAATTTAGACAAGGAGAGAATTGAGATTGTAAATCTTTAAATAAGAGCACTTTTCACAGTCCTGACACAAATAAACAATGCTGCACAGCATGACGTTCAGTCATAAATCTGCTTTCTTTTTACAGATACTAAGTAGACCTTATAAAACACTGATCCCAAATGAAGTGGCAAGTTAGTAATTGTCTTGTTTGTGTGGAAACAAAAATTTATGACCAAATATGCAAATAATAGATCATAGGTCACAGTTCAGAGCAACATATATAACATTCAAAACAAAGACACATTATCTTTTGTTGACGCAGATGAGTCATACGTGGCAATCAAATGTCATGTATGCATTTAGCTGCATCTGGAAACCTATAAACCAGTATGACCTCCCAGCTCCATCCATTAGCTTTAATGAGAGTGACATGTGAGACGATCTGACGACATAAGGTCTTAATTAGGGCTTCACTGTAAACAAATACCTTGTTTAATATCCTGCTAAGTACCTGAAGGAAATAAGGGAAACGGCAACAAAGCCCTGAAGTGAAATGTCGATCGTGTGTCCCTTTCACTCTCTATACAAGTAATGAACAAGTAAAGGTCAGTAATCAAAATGAACAGAGGAAAAAGATTTCAGAAAATGCACTTTACCATGTTTTTCACCTGTTTAAGAATTACCTGCAGTAAAGTTCCTGTTTTTCTGTCAAGTGGAAATGGATGTCAGAGAATATGCGCCCAAATTTAAATGAAAAACTTTAGAATAACTACTTGTGTCTTTTTTTTTTTTTTTTTAAAGTCGAATGTCATATCCATATCTTTTTTTTTTCAGGGTGATGCTGATTTAAAATGCACAGAATGTCCTGTTCCACCACTGCATCTCAGATCTTTTTAAAACACAAAATAATTGTGAAAGTTCATGCTGTCTCAAATGAGAAAAAAAAATATTGCGGCTACTAATGTTTCACTACTGGAGTTAACTGTAAAGTGTGAAACCTTAGATTTAGTCAAATAATTTGAAATAAATCCAGAGCCATCAGGACTATTTGTGGTGTCAGTGGGAGTCATTTTGGTGGGAATTTTTTAAGTTAATGAAATAATCACTGACGTTCTTTTGGTCTTTCTGTCAAGCCTTTGATTTAGTTCCTAGATGTTTTGTAAATAGCCTTTCACATTCTTTTTATTTTTAACAGATTCTTGTTGTCTTCATCTTAAGATTGCTTTCATTCTTGTCTGATTTAAACAGGGACACATGCTGATTAACACTGGTTTGCATGCCTGTGTCTGTGATCTGGTCATTTTCTTGCAGCCGAGGCCAAAGTGTGTGTCTGAGTCAGCGACTGAGTGGGTTGGAGAAGTAAATCAGAGTTTATCCCCAATCAAGCTCAGAAAATCAAGCTCGATTCTTGGAAGCTTCAGCGCCGCTGTAGGGCTCTGATCTGCTATGAACATAGGGCTTGTTTACAAATGGCAGCCCTCAGCCTCAGGTGCATGTCAGCTGTTTGCACACTTACTTCAGGATCAGACATAATGCGAGTTTAATGACACAAATAAAACAGGGTCTCTTAATCAGATCACTTAGTTTTTTTTTGACAAACAGCTGGCCCAACACTAGAAGAATTACTGAAAAGTGTTCCCAAGCAATTACAGCAGATAATGTCTCAAACTGGTTTACTATATGTGGGTTTGAGAAAATGCGAGCACACGCTCAGAGACAAGCTGTACTGCACTGCATTACAGTGAGTTTAAGCTCAGTGGCCTGAGAGTGCGCATTAAGCTCATTAAGTTTGTGGTAGAGATTATGGTGGGTTGCAGACCGGCCACTAGCATCCAGCGGCTCGGGCGTTTCATCATTTTCACAGGAAGGGAGTGGACAGATTAGAACGGAAGAGTTGATTTCCTCATTCACTGTTCAGTCTGCATTTCCACTTCAGGCACAGATGAGCCCCAAAAGCCTTTATGGTAATATAGAAAACAACAAGGAAATGTACATCAGGCTTTTATGCTCGTCCAAAACAAGCTCATAATATCAAAGAGGGCCCTGCAGGTTTTTTTTTTTTTTTTTGCTTTGCCATTTCAACGGATGTTGTGCACACTGATGTGTCATCCTGTCCGACAGGTTCCTGCAAAAATGAGGTTTCCCATGTGGCAGGATGTGTTTGTGTCAGCAAGTATAAGTGGTGGAGAACAGTTGTATATGTGGACATACATAAAATAAATAAATGATAATTTAATAGAATTCTTTAAAAGCCCATCCCCTGTGTGTGTTTTCCCCTCAGAGATAAATTGGGCTTATTTTATGATATTTTTCCCTTGATCTAGCCAGTGCTTTTATTTTTTTTCTCTCTCCAAGGATCCATTAACCTTTTGGTTTTGAAATTCTAAAACTGTCAAATCAAGTGATGATTTTTTTCTTTGTACTGGCTCATTTTTATATTTACTTTGAAACGAGAAGTAAGACTTGGCAGAGAAGAGCAGGTGAAACTTCTGCTGAACTCTAAACTCTTTCACTTCAGGCAGCACAGGAGGAGCACTAACAAAGATCAGGGAGTATTTAAAAAAACAGCCACTATAATTTATCAGAACAGAAGTGCTTTGATAGATGAGCAGACATACAGTATTCATGCATGAAGAGACATTGATGTATGAGATACAAAGCAGTTAGCCAGCACAATGGTGGTAGCGTGTCTGCACACATTTTGCTGTTTTCCAGTAATTTTCCACTGAGTCAGTCAAAACAGTCGTGCATAAATTTAAATCAGCTGGACTCTGCAGAAGAGGATAAGGACATATTGTCGTTCCTCACTGAGAATTTTCTTTTTAGCTGTTTCGTCTTATGATCAAATCCTTTACAGATCTATAATAATCTCTATACATTTGATATGCAGAAATATAACAAAATATTTTCACTCTTTAGATGGTCTAACTTGTGAGACAGAGTTTGTCTTTAGTTGCATGTGTGCTACTAATCATTCTTAAAATTATTAATTTTTCTTTGATAGGTTTGACAGCATCTAACTCGTCTGTTTCAACAATTAATTTATCAAAACGTTCAGCTCATTAATGCTGCATTAATGAGTGCTATCACTTTTGGTATTTCATCTACCTGTACTTTTTCAACTATTTAGTTTTTTCTGCCATTTCTCTTCTCATTGAAAAATAAATAAAGCTGTCTTCAACATCCTTACAACACTTACTGTATATTTTATTTATTTATATATATTTTCCACATTTTGTTCTGGTTCTACTTTTTTCAATTTTTTGTGCTGATTTCAGCTTCCTTCAGCTTCTTTCTCTTTTTTAATAAATTTTTTTCCTGTATTTTCAGCTGACATTCTGCTCTTTTCAGCTAATTTAAACAAGTTTTAGTGTTCTATCAGCTTTTCTCTCTTTATTTAAGCTTTTTAAGCTCATTTTAGCTGATTTAGCTAAGTTTAGCTGTTTATGCATTTTAAGCTACTTTGTAGCTATTTTCAGCTTTTTTCATTTAAATTCACCTTTTGCATAATTTCATCTTCTTACTGCTTGATTCAGCAAATGTGTGTGTTTTTATGGATCTACTACTACTTTTTAGTTGTTTTCTGCTAATTTTGGCTGTTTTAGCTACTTTACAACAAATTGCCGCTTTTGTAATCCTGTTCTTGCTTTTTCTGCCAATGTGAGCTTTTTACTCTCTGTTCATCATCCTGATTTCAACTTGTTTCTGCTACTGTCTCCTTTTGTTTTCCCACTTTCAGCGAAAGATAGCTGTTCAAATTTAACTCATTAACAGTTTCGCTATTAAATATTTTTAGCTTCTTCAGCATCTTTCAGGAAAAATCTTTCAACATTAAGCATTTCGCACTGCATTTTTGTAAATGCAAATTCTGTAGTTTGGTTAGGTTTCTGTTTTTATTGGGAAATTAGATCTCCAAGCTCAGCATCACTTTTTATAATGTTATTCAGTTTGCTGTTTGTTCAAATGTGATCTTAAACCCTGCGTGTATAAAATCTACTGACTTTACTTTAACACACTGAAATAAAGTTTGTTCATAGCTGTGTCCACATAATGACACTCCATAACAAAGCTGCAAAGGCCTACATAGTTTAGTAACATTCCTGAGATTAAGTAAAGAGAACTCATGTTTTGGTAGTGGGTGTGTTTGAAGATGGGATGCAGACTAACTGGGATGTTTCTGAGGCAGAAGAAAGTCTGCAGAAAGCTGCTTGTGTCCACTCCTCTCCTGCTCGCTCGTCCCGTGTGACAGAATGTGCACTGACCTCGGGTCAGCCTTGTAATGTATCCTTTTCAATAACATCCACTTCAGCCATACGCCTTGGCAGTAGGTTTAACGACACGTTCCTTGGGTTTTCTTTGTCCCTCAAGGGAAATTCATCAAGAGTCGCATAAAAAAAATATTGTGTGAAAACTAAATCATTTTTCAAAAAGCTAAAAACAAAACAAGAAAAGTCTGGAAAACATATTGAGAGAGAGGTTCAACAGACTGTTCTTAGTGGTTCTATAAATACCATTATCACATTGGTAAATAGACGTAAAAACATTTTTAGAAAATATGAAACAAAACTTTTTTCATATTAGTAAAAAAAAAGTAGTTTGATTTTCTGTGAGAATTCAGAGTCATGCTTTGCCTGTAGTTCCTTCGAAGCAAAGTCTAAGGAGGCATAAAAATCCTCTTGTGCCTAATCTACTCAAGAATTTATTGGTTTTAACACTTTTTCTTTTGTGGATTTTTTTCTTTTTTTTAATTTACTTAGTGCAACAGAGTCAACTCAACAAAACAGTTTGCAGACTTATGAGGCTCGTTTTATTTCTTTATTTTGTATTTTATGGTTTCTCCATGGGCTACAGAGTAGTAAAACAGAGTTAAAAAAAACGTTCCTATGAAAGCCCCCAAAACGTTTGCGTCCTGTGCCCCATGCTGCATTCTGCTGTGTTTGAAAACCAAGATTATTTCACTGTTTGGTTCCACCCGATGCATTAGAGGCACTAGGTGGCCACTGTCTGGCTCTGATGAGCAGATCTAAGGGAGATTAGTGTGCTGTTGTGGTGGATCGGCAGGAACAGTTGGCGGCTGTCCACACACACAGATGTATGTTTGTGTTTCATAATGCTCTGGCCTCTGGTCTGGCTTTGGATTTGGCCTGCAGCTCCGAGCCACCTTTCCCTCCCTGTGAACTAACAACCCAGAACTGCAGACATCAGAACCTCCTACATTTTTGAAGCAGTAAGACAAATTTAAGTGCTCAAACACTATTATTTTAAGATGAAAACAATTTTACGTATGTAGTATCCGCAAAAGTTGGCTATCGTTTTGTACTCATACAATGTTCAATTGGCTAATATTCTCCCATAAAAAAAGTCCTCTTTTGATTGGAAAAACACTCCTAGATCTATTACTGGTTCTCTTCCTGGCACAGATAATTATTTCTCTGCTGGTCAAGCCAAGTTGTGTTTGTGCCCTTTCACTGACTGTGGTCGTATTTCACATCCCCTAAGCAGCCTCTGTTAGCTGGTGATTGTCTCTATTTACAGAAAACAATCCCTGCATACAAAGAGTTGGAGGAAAATGTCACATAATAAATGTCTCATAGGAAAAAAAAAAACAGTATTTTTACCACTGCCCAGGAGAAACACTTTAGATTCAACAAATCCACATAGTCTTTGTTGGAGCTGGAAACCAAGACAATCTGCATAAATCACTTCATTGTGGAAAGGTACTGTGTCGGTTTTGAAAAAACAACCTCTATCTTTGTCTAAAATACTTTTGTGAATTTTGTTGAATTTTCAATAGGCTGAATCTGGCTTAAGCAGTGTAATAAATTATTATTATTAATCTTTGTTTAACCAGGCATTTCCCACTGAGATTTTGCACTCTAAAAATGAAATGTTGGATTTACTTAACCGTGCTACGTCAACTGGATCCACTTAACTGAGTTGAGTAAATTCAAAGCAACATACTCATGTTCTTTGGTTAAAAAACTGGTATATTGCTTTGAATTTATTCAACTCAGCTAGGTGGAGCCAGTTGACATAACATGGTTAAGTAAATCCAACATTTCATTTTTTAAAGTGTGGGCCTACGTGTTTTTTCGTCTGTGGGGGAAACCGGAGAAAACCCATGCAAGCACAAAGAGAACACAAAAACTCTCCACAGGCAGACAGAGGGTCCAAACTGGGGACCTTCTTGCTGTGAGGCATCAGTGCTAACCACTGAACCGTCATGCTGCCCAACAATAAAACATTTAAAGAGAACATTTTGAGATTTTCTCACTTTGTTTACAACCTTTACTTGTCATCCTCTGTAGTGCAGTGGTAGGGCAGCCAACTTGGAACCAGAAAGTCTCGGGTTAGCCTTGGGTGCATAAATGCAGATCACACATTTTGTTACACAATGATGACGATACACATATAATACAATTAATATATAATTTATGACCAGCTTTCAAAGGTGATAATGTTTTTGGCCATGTCTATGTTTGTATTGTTTAATATAAATATTGTATTTTTCTGAACTGAATGTCAGAGGGACGTTTTGTACATAAGCTGCATTGTTTTTCTCAAGGACTTTCCCCATAAAACCTGGAAGTGTGGAAGTCTGAAGGAATTGTTGCGCTCCCAAACATTTTTCTAGAAGGTCTTGGTCTGCAAGCAATGCTAACAATTCTCTGGCTTCAGAGCTCCTCTCAGCTCTCTTTGTGTGTGTGTGTGTGTGTGTAGGTGTGTGCGGGCTGGTATTCCCTACAATGTGGGACAGTGTTTTTGGCATACACACCTACTTGTGGGGACCTAATGTT
>JARVJO010000096.1:15556596-15583730 GCA_031762555.1 Cynodonichthys magdalenae
GCAGTGCACTCTGGAGCTAACTGCAGGATTTTAATGTTGTGTAACAACCCAGAGCTGCTTCCAGGATTTGAGTGGAAGGGAGGCCGTGTGTGTTGGGGGGAGGCGGGGAGGAGGTGTCTGGCTGGGCTGACATGTGTGAGTGTGTGGGTGGGTCAATGCAGTTGATCTGATAAAGTACAGTCTGTCTGCTCACTCCACTGATTATTTGTGTGGTATTTTCCATAGAAGGTCCGAATCTGCTCACAGACATGAATTCTTCACATCAGACTGTTTAACACTGAAGCAGAGGAGAACTACAGAAATGATTGTTCAAGAATATGTGTGAATATTGAGTGAGTTTTTTTTTATCCAACTACAACAGCACTTTGTGTAACTTAGTCATTTATAAATAAAAACAGATGACTCATTCAGGAAATGGCTGCTGTGACGTTTGGTTTTAGTAACTTTTGTGCTTTTCAAAATGTTCAGCTCATTTCCCCATTTAAAAAGTTTTAATTCCTTCAAAAGCATCATTCTATTCATAATCTGTTTCAACATACAGCCCACTTGCCATGTTTTTGTCTTCTTATGCTACATTTAGCTTTTTGATAGCCCTTTGCTACTCATGTTTTAGCTAGCATTTTGCCCTTTTTAGCTTTATGGTGCGTTTCAGTAGCACTGGGAAATGGAAATTGTCTTGCTTCCATTTGTAATTTTAAACTTGAACACCCCCTCCAGTGGTAAATCCCATTCGTATAGTGGTAATGGCTGAGACTGCCCCCAGTTTTGATTTCAAGATGGCAGCTAGAAAGTTAACTCTGTAACTTTTACTGTTAATTATTGCTCTACTGTATGTATTATAATCAATGTTTATTTGCATGACGTAGGTAGTAGAGATTTCTTTTTGTCATTGTTTATATTGTAGCAGTGTTGTAGCTAGGTTAGGGGAAGCAATGCAATTGCCTGTCGGCTAACTGGAATGCAGTTTCATATGGTTTGTTAGGAAATGACATCACTACCACTTCCCAATTACCTTTTTAGCCAACCATTTGCTGCATCGGAGCAGTGTTTTGCTTTGTTTAGCTTTTAGAGAGTTGTTTGCTTTTATTAGTTTGTTGTTGAGTTTATGTAGCACTTTATTCGTTTTTTTTTTTTTTTTTTTTGCTGTTGTTGTTTGGCAGCTTTTAGCTAGCTTTAAGCTACTTTTAGCTTATAGCTAACATTTTGATACCATAGTTTTAGTTAGTGTTTTGTTTTTCTTTACCATATCGTGTTCATTTTAACTTTTAGTTTGCAGTTTCAGCCTAATCAGCAGTCCTTCAGCATCTACACTGTATTTTTGCAGAAAATGCTGCACCTCCAGAACTACTTTGAACTACTGCTTCACTATCATACAAAGAAACATTTGTGGCGTTCGTGCGATCCAGAGTAAAGTGTATGAGACAGAGCTGGTGTTGCCAAAGAGGAGGCATCTGGATTGAATTTCACCCTGCAGGGGTCTGGTCCTCGGCAGATGGTGCTCGCCAAACAAGCAGCTCTGATTAGAACCAGAGAGGCGGTCCTTTCACTTACATGCAGTCAAACCATCCGTGCTTGTCAAGCCGCCAGTTTTAATAGCATGTTCCTAAATGAAACAAACGCTGGTCTCAGATCAGGGCGAAGAAAGCTTGATTTATTGTAAAAAACTAAAATAAAATTAAAAAAAAGCTGGTGATTGATCAGCAGCCTTTCTGTCTGTTTTTGGTAACTCCTAAAAAAGCAGTGAAGTTCTTTTAATTTGTTGTGTTATTCTAATTTTAAATAGCCTATTTATCTCAGCGCAGAGACAAGTGTTTTGTTTAAATCTTACAGAGAAACAATTATGAACAGATGGTATTGTGCAAACGTTTCACTTGAAACATCTCCATAAAATTTGCCAATACAGTAAGAGTAAACAAAGTTACTTTGGAGCTGAGCTATTTATCACCCACCAAAGGTGAAAGAGGATGATTACTGTGTTTTTACCTGAGTATTTGTTTGTCTGTTATCATTTATTTATTTCAGTCATTGTAGTCTTTGTAATTTTGCTTATACATTCATTGTTTCAGTGCAGCAGATCATTTAGTTCATTTAAAGAATACTCTATCTTCCACAGTTTCACTACCTGAGGTGCATCTTTAAAACATTTTAGATGCAAAAACGTTCTCTGCTTTTTTTGTCAGCTTTGAAGAATCCATCCAGGGTCCAGGGTGTGTATCTCTAGCAGTCACTGTGCAAAAGACGGGGTGCATCCTGCAGAGATCTCAAGTCCATCACAAGTCTACTAAAGATAAACACATACAATCACTCCATCCTAGGGAAAATTTAGATCAGTGGTTTTCAAACTTTTCAGCTTTTGACCAACAAAATAACAGCAGCAGAGACCTGTGCCCCCAACTGTTTTTGGTTGATAAACAGTGATATCAGGTCAGCTAAACACGGCCATATTAACAAAATTCCTTATGCTACTTTTATCCATTTTAATTGCACTAACCTAAAACAATGTGGTCATTTTTAAATGTAATTAATTCAGAAACTGTTTTCAGGACCCCACCTCGATGTTTTGGGACTCCACTGTGGGTCCCGACCCCAACTTTGGGAATCACTGATTTAGAGTCACCAAACAACATACCATGCATGTTTTTGATCTGTGTGTACAGATATTAATGTGAAAATGTTCCTGCAGCAGATCACTAAAAGCATCATGGAGTTCCTCTCTGTCACAGGGTGGGAGGTGCAGCTATTTCTCCTGACTGGACCCTTGCATGGAGGCTGTGGGAATGGACCGCAGGAATCCTCCCACAGGAGAGGACGGGTGAGTCTAAAGACAGGCTCTGTGGTTTCACCGCCTGTGGGTACAGAATGTGAGACAGAGGAACAGAGCACAATGTCAGCCTCTCTCTCATGCCCCCAGATCTTTGCGTTAGTCACGTTGACTTTCACTCGGAGGTGGGATGAGGGGGTCTGGGTTATGGGGTTGTTGGCACATTCAGGGTGCATGTTTTTTTTTTTTTTTCAAAGGCAGGGGCAGCTGTTAAAATATTATTCTACCATTGTGTCGGACCACTTAGTGTTTCACAACTTACTCAGCTGTCCTATATTTTGGTTCATCGTATTCAGCAAACTCTGACTTCAACTGGAAACCAAAAATAAACAGAAATCATCAGTAAAAATATCCTATAACCTTCTGTCTCATTGATGAGATTGTTTAGAGTTTCCTAGAGAGCAAAACAGGAAAAACAAGATGCTCCTGAAGAAGCTGAGGGTCATCAAAAGGTTTATCCCTAAATAGTGTTATGGTCTTATGAATATTTATTCATTTCACTTTAAGATCAGCAGCAGCTGCAGCCTCAAGGTAAAAAACATACAATAAAGCTGCACAAAAATGTCACAACAGCAATGTACAAAAATAGCACAGAAAAATGCATTTCTAAAAACAGAATGTTTCACAAAACAGTTTATGTCATCTGTTTTTGTAAAGTTTTTGGGAATTTTTTTATGAGTTTTTTTTTGTTGTGTTTTCCTAAATTTAGCTGTTTATTTTTCTGAAATGTCCTGGTGGTGTTTTAGAGTCGTGTGTCCTGTTTCTTGTAAAAAAACAAAAAACAAAAAAAAGAACCAAACTGAATATATAGCCAAGAGCTACAAATATGTATCTCCAACAAAACATTTTCTGTCTTCCTGCTTTTGTCCCCGCTGTTCCACATGTCAGCGTTTCAGGGGAACACTGGCGTCACTGTCAGCAGAGCCCAACAAATTGAAGAGGACAGTTTATTGCAAATAAAACCATATGGTCCTCAATATGCCACAAATGTTCTACACCTGGACAAGCTTTGGCTCAGATCCTACAGTCAGCTGCTACAATCTGCTGAAAAAGCGGTAGATGTTGTCACAGAGCCTGCCTCAGGTGCTGCCAACACTTAGTTTACTCTCAGCTAACAGACTCTGTGGCCAAGGCAGGTCACTTCTGCAGTGGGATTTCATACCTGTCCAGTAGTACATGGAATATGTTTGTAGACAGACAAATACACACATGTGACCCAACATATTGAAAAGAGGATTAAGTCTAAAAGTTGTCTGTGGAGAAATAGGCAGATATGTTTTGATTAAAATGGTTGCAAAAATGCATTTTGTCAAAATATAATGAATAAATGCCATACAAATGTATTATTTCAAAGAACTGTCTGAAATATGATCCTAAAAAATTTTTTTGAAGCACTTTTTTTCAGCATTAGCAACAAAAAAACGGATTTTGTGGAAAAACGCCTTAAAAGTTTGAGATTTTTCCCTGTGAGCTAGCAAAGTTTTTGTTTATTTGCTGCTGGGATAACCCAATTTGTAAATAAAATTTGAGGTTTCCTCTTTATAATGACATCAAAAATTCCTAATTAAAATGACATAAAATTAGGATTCAGAACAAATATTAATGTGTCATCGAAACCAACAAGACAAATTAAGTTAAATCTCTGGATTCACCTATGATATCAAAACGTAGCATTTAAATCCAGGAATCTGAAAATGTGATTAGGTCATTTTGGCCAAATTTAATGATATGATGGGTCACATATATGGGCACAAACATGATCATCTGCATTCACCTTTTGTTGCAAGTGATAACAAAGAAAGTGCATTGTGCTAACGTCAGGAGGAGTGGTTGAATGTTCCTAGTTTACAGAGAGCTGCAGTGATCTCCAATGAAGAGGTGTGAAAAGTTTGCTGACCTAGATTTGAACCAGGACATTTTACCGGCAAAGACGGGTCACGTTCTCGCTCTTTCACCACTGGTCACCGTGGATACAGTTGTCCATAGCACTCATCAAAAACATCAGAGACAGAGCTGGCAACACGTCGGCTTTCAGACGGACCTCTTGACCCTCACATGGCCCATTCATGGAGAGCTGTAACAGGAAATGAACTTGAGCTTAGTTTGAAAGTTACAATCGATGATAACCTTGAACTAAACCACCAGCAACTGGCCCGCTAACTTTTAATGTCCTATAACCATTCTCTACTGGTCCTTCAGATTCAGTCATATTTGACTTTCACTGACATAGTAGCCTTTTTAAAATAATTTTGGATTTTGTCACTTTTATTTCAGACATTTACAAAAAGGGCAGCTGTGACAGAGAATGAATAACGAAAGGGCTTAACAGCTCAGATTAAAATGTCACCTTGGTCTTTAGTGCCATGTTGTGCAGCTTCGATTTGGACTGAATACAAATGTTATACTCTGATGTGTCTGTACCCTTTTGTGGCCTTCTAACATTCTGTGATAGGAATTTACATATTCCTTTCTGGAAAAAAAAGAAGAAAAAAACAAATTATATCTCGTTTTTATGGGCAGCAAACCAGTGCCAGAGAAGGAAAATGATTTGTAATTTTAGACTGAGTGACTAATGTAATTTTTAAAAAATATATATATATATATATATATTGTTGCTAAATAATTACTTTGTTTGAACTAATTTATCAAAGTCACACTACTGGCACGACAACTGTTTTCCTCTCAAAGTCCGTCATTTTACTTTGCTGTGCCAAAGTACATATTGTGCAAACTCTTTTGCAGTTTCAAAAATGTCCTTGCTTTTATTTTTTCTTAATGAAAGGCCTAGGATTGCATATAATCCACCATCGATCATCCCAGAGTTTTACACTAGGATCATCTATTTCTGAGAAAATATGTATTTATAGCTTTTCCGTCAAACATTGAATTTATGTGCGATTGCACACAATTATGAAAGGTATCTTATGTGAGTGACTCTCAGCTACCACACAAGTATTTTGCTTAATATCTGTAAAACTGACTGAAGTATAACCAGTTTTGTGTTTTTCAAGGTGAGTTGGCTGTGGTTACCTTTTTAAACTGAGTTGTCTGACATTGCCTGTCAATGATGGGTGATAATTAAAACTGTGTTGCCAAAAGGAGGTGCCTAAACTTAACTAAAACTAATAAAACAAGCAACCAGGGAAAGTCCTCTCATGTAGCGAGCAGCAAATGGTGCTGGCGTCACGTTTGAGCTCTCTTTTAGGCGCCACTTGGAACGGTTAGTTTCCCTGTGAAAACAAACAAACTGCCAACAGAAAACCACATATGTGCTCAGCACACTTTCCATATCTCTCAGGAAAATACCCATGGAGATAATAAATAATGTTCGACACTCTCTGTCAGTTCTGTAATTACTGAAAAACCATTCATACAAAGATGAATTCCACTGCAGACACCTGGGTGTCATCAGGGCTAAAGAAAGCAAACAGAAAGTTTATCTCGGCTGGGAGTTGTTTGTGAGCTTGTGAGAACACTCTGTCATGGAAAACTCAGTTCTTTGTTTGCTTGCACTAACAGTTGATGAATGCGCACATTAGAGAGCAGCTGAATGAGCTGCTGTTTGTGTGCTTGTTGAACTGTGTGGCTAAACTGACAATTCATGTGGACATGTCCCGCCACAATAAGGACTTCTTCACAGAGAAAAGACTTCTGCTTTGTGTTTTATTTTTAAGTCTCCAAAGAGGGCATCCTTCTCAGACATCAAAGCCTGGAACCGTCTCTGCTTTCTAGTCTCTGGTTTTGTGGAGCCAGTTTTTTTTTTATTTATTAAATTTTTTTTTTGACAGACCATATTTATTTTTAATGGCAAAATAGGGACACTTAAAAACAAGATGCACAGTTTTCTTGGAGAGGCAAACAAAAAGGAAATGATGAGTGGTTTATACAAACCAAACATCCTCTCTGGGTTTGTTGATTATGATAATAATGAGTGGAAAATGTTCATAATATCCTTTTTACATTTGAAAAAAGCATGAGCACAATTTAATTTCAGATGAGGGAGCCAAACCTTAAAGTGTTACCCATTAAAAGCAGCAAAAACCTTGTTTTCACCACTAAAGGCAAATGATAATTAAAATTGTACCAACAACCCAATATGTAAAAGAAAATAAGTCTTTATTGTCATTACACAAGCTTGTGCAACAAAACTATATCCCAACTTTGCAGCTATTTGTGTTAATTATAAATCAAGTTATGAATTTTGAGTAAAACTACAATATGATATAGTTTGATACAGGGATTTACAACTAAATAACGATGCAGAAACTTTCATTTACTAATTATTCAAAAGACATCAGCAACAGAAGACCTGTCCATCCAGCCTTACATGTTGGAGCCAGAGTCTGACCCAGAACCAGAAAAATTTGTAGTTGGTAAATCCAGACCTAATAGTTCAGAAAACATAAAGAAAATAGGAAAAACAATGAAGAGGTTGAACAATATGAGCCAAACAGAATCAGTGTTGTATAAATTATCTCAAAGTGATATGTGAGTAAAAGTACAAATATCTTATCATCAAATTACTTGGTAAAAGTTAAAGACTCTAAGAATATTACTTGAGTAAAAGTCTTAAAGTATCTGATTTTCTATGTATTTAAGTATCAAAAATAAATTTCTGACATAAAATGTACTTAAGTATTAAAAGTAAAAGTATTGAGTAAAAATGAGAAGTTAGATTTTCCAAAAGGAAATTTATTGGGAGGTGACCTCTCCAAAAAACATTTTTCTAAAGGTGTGCAGCTGTGATGGATTGTGTACAAACTGTCATAATGGTATATATTTATAATTCTCATCCAACCACAATTAAATTCACTCTATCCTGCAGGCACAATTTATCAGGATAGTCATTTTTTAACAATAATGAGCCAGAATGAAATAGGAGTAACAACTTACCTTTTTTAAAAAAATGCATGGAGTAGAAAGTACAGATAATTGTGAGAAAGTGTAAGGAGTAGAAATAATTTCTCAAGTAAAAGACTGCTAACCAAAATTTCTACTTAAATACAGTAACAAAGTATTTGTACTTACAGTAGTTACTTTACAACTCTGAACAAAATATAAAGATATCTACACAGCACCAGGAGAGACTAAAGTCAACTTTTCTGCACTCATAGTCTACAACAAAAATGCATTTAACAGCCAAAAAAGTGGATTTTGCTCGATGTGTCCCCTTTAAAAGACTCATGAAGACAAGATGCCTCAAACCCTGTGGTTTTCTGTCAGGTACACCTAATTAGAACCTGTTAAAGCTTGTGTGCCCATATTTTTAGACCCTGTCTGGTCTCATTCAGTCACCATATTGGGATCAGTCAACACATTTCTGCACAAAGATAAAGGGATGATTCTGCAATGAATTTGGTTTAAAAGGCTCTGCAAGTCACTGGCTATGACCCAAATGCTGTCCCATTTGCATTCCTCAAGGGCAAGCTGTCCAATATTATCTCTTCTCACTCCATCAGAGACCCCCAATACCACAAAGGACTTGCTGTGTCGGCTTCTTCCCACATCACACCGCGCAAGAGAGGGCAGGCTGACTTCAGAAGTGCCTAATTATGCTGACCCTGCAGCAACCAGTGCACCTGCAGGCACAGGTGTTTATGTCCTTATCTTGTGAGGGCCCAGCCTCTGAAGGAAACTTCACAGGTCCTGTCAGGAGGAGAGATTTATTATCTTCTGTGTTTGATGGAGACACATCTTCTCTGCAATGCCTCTGAAGGACAAGACAGGAAAAAAAGCATATAGTACAAGCCAGCTCATGAATGTATAGAAACAGGATAGCTTGGTTTGGGTCTTGAATTAATAATCTACCCCACTGCAGGTGTGAAATCTCACATCTGTGTGTGCTCCTGGGGGAGGAGACCGGCTCTACGGTGTAACATTCACTGGAAGATTAGGGTTGTTTGAGGGGAGATAAGACATTGCGGGATCAGTGCGGCGTTAAATGTATCTGCCAAAGCCAGCAGGCGAGCAGCAGAGACTCTGCCAACATTCCTGTGGCTCAACAGCAGCTAAAGACCCACGTCTCTTCTCCAAAACTAAAAGAAAACCAGATAATAGAAGCTTAGCATAGCCTCAAAAAACCCATCAAATCATCAAGAAATGAAGCACTACCTGTTTGGCTTTTCTTGCTATCGGTGTGTTTGTCTGAATGGAAATTTTGTTTGGGAGGAAAAATGTGCTTCAGCAGCAGTTTTGGAAATTAGTTTCAAACAGCTGCAATAAAATGTAACCCACACTACTTAAAGGTACTCAATGCAAAAATATCGAATCAAATGTAAAAAAAAAAAATCCATAAAATCCTGAAAAAATGGTGCAGTTAAAAAGAGATCACTCTAGTAGTTTTCCATTGAAATTGCAGTAAAAAAAAAGTGGGTATGCGCTCAATGTAAACGAATTTGGTTGAATTGGACAAAAAACACTTGGAAGTCTGAGTCACATGATTAACTGACATTCAGCTGGCTGAAGTCTGTGGAGATAAACAAATATGGTGAAATCGAGTCAGAGTAAAACCTTGGAAAAGACATTAAGGTGTAATTATAAAAGTGAATCCGATACTAAACACAAAAAGAAAAGAGAAAATGGGTAGGAAACTGTGAAAATAAATATTAAGAAGAAGAATCAGCAGTCAAACACATCTTTGGCAAAACGTCTAGTCTGGTAAGTTTACTGTTTCAACAATATGTTCTAACTCTTGTTTAATGCTAACATACTTAATTCAACAAATCTGAGTGTAAATACCAACACAACAGAATGATTCTTGTTCTCATAAAGTTCTTCCATGGACATCATGGACGTCTTTGGCCTTTTTTCAGTCACTTCTGCTTCTGTATAGGCACGTAATAGTTGGCAGATTATAAATTTTGTTTTAAATATTCTTAATTCAAGGACTCAGTAACATTTATTCTATTGGTGCAACCCAAATTATCACTGGGTTAAGTGTACAAATGTTGCTAATAAGTCAGTTAAAGTCATTTAATTGAGTGTTTGTGTTTATTGTTTTGTGTATGTTATTATTATGAAACGTTTGAGCTGGTTGTTTTTTGGATGTTTGCGCTGGCTTTTTTATGGTACGTTGATTGATTTGTTTTACGAAATATTTTTTTGTTATGTTGTTGTTGGACCCTAGGAAGAATAGATCCTATAAATAAATAGAATGATAGTACAAACAACTTCATCAATTTTTCTACTTTCACCCATTTATCTTTCCTGCTTTTTACATTTTATTATCAAAACTATTTTGTTAGTAATCAACTCCATTTTTTTTTTGTTTTTATTCCTTGCAATCCTCACAAGATCCGTCACTGACCAATAGTCTAGATGATTATAGACAATATTTAGATGGGATTTTTACATCATTTTTTTTCTAGTTCCATGAGAATCAAATTGTTTTATTTTTCTGAAAAATAAGAGTTTTGGATTTCTATTCAAAACAACCAAACACTAAAAACCAAGTTGCTCAACTCAGGTGTTTTAGGTTAAAAGGAGTATTTGTCTCAGGTCCCCCCGAGTGTCTCATCCATGGAATCAAGGTTTGATTATCTGGTGGCTCTCTGCAATCAAACACTTTCCTCTCCTGGAGAAGGTGAACCTCAAGAGGATATCAGTAAACAAACTCTTACTGTTCTACATTTTGATATCAACAAAAAACAGGAGCGCAGAAAGGATTTGTGAAATCGCGAGGACATCTAGTGGTGTGGATAGGTACTTCTTATGAAAATGAATTCATCCAGATTGTCAAACAAACACACCGAGAAGGTTGTAAGTCAGAACAGAACAAAGGTTAACCAGCAGCAGATCTTTAAGTGGCTTCAAGCTGTCACGTGCTCCAGTCGATGGCCCGACCCGAGGACCTGATGTCTGTATTAGATGAAAAGGGCCTCTCCACACCTGAGCCAACATGGCATCTATAACCTCTTCTGCCATCAGCAGGTTGCTAATTTAAAATTTATCGACTGTCACTCAGCAGAGCACAGGCATTCGTATCTTCCAGCTATGAGAAATCCTTGTCTGATTTACTTTCTCAGCAGCGTTTCAATAGGAGTGGACAGTAAAGCGATTGTGTCACACTACAAGTTCCCCCCCCCGGCTCTGGATTCTCACACGGTGGACATAATGGACACTGCTGTTTCTTCCTGTTTGAATGTGGCTTTTCTGCACAGTTGCCGTTGTGCCACTGGACTGGTTTGATCCTTGGCTGTGCCGCTGCTGCAGATGGGAGGTAAAATATTGAAAGGTCAAGAATTGCCAGAGACACAGAACTGAAGAGTCGGAGAGCGTGGTGAGGGGAAGGTGAGAGATTGATGGTGAGGATGAATGAACAAAAAGGTCAAAGTCAGCACGTTGATTTTCCTTTTTTTTTCCCACCCAAAAACAGCACTTACTAATTTACAACATGTGTGGACCTGTAAACCACAGTTTGAATAAAAACAATTGAGTACAAAGCTGAAATTTAAATACAATCTTTATTGTGGTCATAGACGTTTCCCAAAGTTATAATCTAATTAACAGCAACACAGGACAGATAAATCACTTTTACAATAGCAAATTGAAGGCATTTAGCCTCCTGCAGATTCTTCTCTTCTCACCTTTAAATCTGAACATCAAACCAATAAATCAGTTTATGACGCTGGTCCCCCCAAAAATAAATAAACAGTAGTTTCATATCATGCATGCTTAAAGTAATTCACATCAGCACTGACATTTATAAAGAAGGAATTAAGATTTTTTTTCTCTCTCACACATGATAATTTTTGACCTTTTTTTCTTAAATTGTTGTCAGGCTTTGCAACATTTTTTGTAAACCCTCACCATTAAAACTACAAATATGTTTAATAGTTTGAAAAAAAAAAAATCACAAGAATAAATCATTTCATTCAACTAATACTGACCGGTTGTCCAAGAGCAACATAGAAACAGTTAGTATACTGTGATTGATACAGATAATTCACTAATAGGACATTTTTCCCGAGTAAGATTTTGAATTAACGTTGGTAATACACATAAATTCCAATTTAGATTTACTAAACACAATAACTACCTATATTCCACTGTTAATGGTAAACATGAGGCTGCATTGTTTTTTTTTGTAAACTTTGGGCCAGATAAATAAAAGTTTGAGAGGGGGGGGCGCCATTGAAACACTGTTAAATATTCAAATTTTACAATAAAAACAGTTGTGATAATGAGGAGTTTTCTCGATACAAATCGACCTGAAATATTTGCAAGAAACAAACAGAACAGAAGGCGAGTGCTGCTCAGACGTACCGAAGAAACACCCGTGCCTGTCGGTACAACAGGTGTCTTGAGCATCAGAAGGAACGCTGTAACGCAGCACACTGTTCAGGCATAGAAACGGTTTTAGCGTGCTTTATCCTCACAGAGTCACAGGAGAACAACAGAGCACTACACAAGCAGCTACAGTAAAGTTACATCACTATCAGAATGCTGTCGGTGTGAAGATTTTGGTCCTAAGTTCTTTTCACCTGCTACAGTTAGGTGGTCTTATACTACATGTTTCCCCAACCTAAACCATTCTTCATTATATGTTCAACAACAATCACTTCTCAGGACATGTCACCTGAACTTAATCCTTTTTGAAAAGACTGTTTTTTTTTTGTTTGTTTTATACAGTTTTTATACTTTCTGCCCAATTATAGGATTTAGTTTTAGCTATTATATATTTCTGGTTCAAATATAGTCTATCCAAGGATTTAACAAACTACAGTATAATACTAAGGTTTGAAAACATAAAGTTTAAAAACGTCTCCTTTCTTTAGTTTTTGCTTCCAAAGAGTCAGATAAGCTTGTTTTTCTTATTCGCCCACTGACGAAAGGCAACAGTGGAGTGATAATGTTCTTGGCTATGTGTGTATTTGTGTGTCTGACAGTTGCCAAAATATCCTAAATCACTCAATTTTATTGGAAACTTCCAGAAAAAAATAAAATAAAATAACTACAACTTGATAACCTTTAGAGTTAATTCAATTTAAGATGGCTGCCAAAGTTAATCAACGTTAGCCAACACGGAAATGACAACTCAATTTTACAGATATTAAAATAAAGTTTATTGTGGAAGTTGCTGGGAGTTATTCAAAAATACATATACTCTTGCATACTGCATGAGATTGCATATAATATTTTTAAGGTTTGTCATTTCTCAGCCCAAGAAGTTTTAGTCCAACGCGCTGACATTAAAGGTTGTAAGAAAAATTAATTCCTCCAGAGAATTCTCATTTTCTAAACGACCACTTTAACAATGATAAATACATTTAAAAAGTCTGACTCTCTGAAAGCAAAATGTTAAAGAATTACGAATAATTCAAGGCTTCAGTGTAGTTCTGTACTTACAGGAAACTGACACTGTTGACTTGCTACAATAACTGTGAGATTTTAATCAATGTGAATAATTTGTGCTTCAGTAATCCTGTTCAGTTATCCAAATAGAGTGTCCTTTTTAAATGACATAAAACAAAACACTTATCTCTTTTCCTTTTCAAGATTTAAGTGGTTGTGATTCAGGTTAGTTTGACCCTCATCTTTTATGCAAAAACATTGAAATCCTACCTTTCAGTGACTCACACAGCTTTGGGAAGAGACCGGCACCAGAAAATGTTGAATAATTCCTGTCAGGCCAATGAGAGCTGCAGCAAAGCAACGAGGGCTAGCCTTGCCCCAAAAGTACAATTATACCCCCACACAGGTCTTTCTGCTTTTTTGTTCTTTTTAACTTAAGAAATAAAGTTGGACATGAATTTATAATTTAGGTGGAGACTGAATAATCTGTTCTGATTTGATTTGAAGTTGGGATAATGCAAGTTTTAAAGATGTTTTTGGATCAGAAACTATCAGCCTGGTATGTTTTAAATAATTATTTGTGGATATAAAGCCACCCAGTGAGCCACCCATTTTTTTTATCAGGAGTTTGCATGACAGTGTTTAATCTTGCCTATTTAGGTCTTACAACTATCTGCTCAAGGGGGGGGGGGGTTAGTGGGACAGGATGCACTAACTTTTAGGGGTGGCTATTCCCTCTGGCCCTCCTTTAGTGGTGCAGCAGCAGTGTCCTTGGCCTCTTCAATGACCCACTACAAGCTTTGTGAAGACAAGTCAGAGAAGATGAATGAACTCGAAAGATGGTGTGGGCCTCGGGGAAGCGTTAGGCTTCCCTGCTGCTGAAAAAAAAAACAAGCCTCAAACTCCCCAGAGTCCTGCTTTCTTTTATTCCTACTATTAAGTCACTGGGAAATAATTGCAGGTTTGTATAATAAATAAGTAATCGTGCAATTTATCCCCACAGTGTGTGTGAAGAATGCAAAAAGTCTCAACACCTTTTAAACTCTCCTGTGACTAACGAGCACATCTGAGGTATACAGTAGATTTAGACCTAAGACTTGGAACTATAGGCTATAGGTTAGCTACTTCCACAAAATATTATTTTTTTATGCGAAATCTATCATATCAAAGATTATACAACAAAGATAACAATTACTTCATTACAAAAAATATAGACTAGTAACATTTAGGATCAACTATCCATTAAATTCTAAAATATAGTTTAACTGAGACAGTATAGAGTTGCACAGTGACAGGATGTTCACCTCTCAGTTAGAAAACAGTGAAACGCTTCACTGTCAGCCTTTTTTTTTGGTATTATAACCCAACAAACAGTACATTTAAAAAAAAAATCAAATATTGTAAGCATTGTACGAGTACAAAAGCACATGTCGCGAGACGTGGTCAGGAAACATGAATACAGCAAATACTGACATATTTTATTCTTCCTCCATCGACTTCTCGATCTCCTTCAGCCTGCGGACAAACTCCTGAGCCTCCCTGTCTCCGGTCCGAGCATCCAGCATCCTCATGATCGGCTTCTCTGAAGGAGAGGGGAAACAGGTGGGAACGTTTTTTTTTTACAACTGGATTATTTGTGTCGAAAGATGAAAACAGATAATCATGCTCTTCCCCATGTCTATGTGTGTTTGCGATTTAGCACATCTCATGAGCCACTTTTGAAATGTTCAGGAAATAATTGTTGGCTGTACGTCTACAACTAATTGTTTTTTGGAGCTAACCCAATTCAAGATGGCCAAAATAGTTAATCAACCTTAAATGGCTAAAACTCAGTCAGTTTAACAGACATTTCAATAAAATTTGGCGTTAGCAATGTTAACAGCGTTAACACCTTTAGCAGCATTAGCATTAGTGGTTGCTGTTGTTGCAAGATGATGATGTCATAACAAAATTCATGCACCAACAGCAAAGGTTGCGTTTCATTCTGAAATGCTTAAATGTAAACTTTAACATTTAGCCACAACATTTACATTTAACTTTTACATTTAGATCAGGAATGGACAACTGGCGGCCCGCGGACCAGATGACTTCTAGTCCAGCCCATCAACGAGGCCTCATTTTATTTTAAAATCAGTCGCCACTACAACACGTTGTGCAAAGCTATATATAAGAAGCTTACAGACGTCAGAAGAACATAAACAACTTTTTACTTTTTACCAGAACCACAACCATACAGGAGTCTTAGGATTGCAACTCTTATCCATGCATTTGAGCATGAAAGATATACATATAGTTACCTTCACCTGACAGACTGTTTCTAACTTTTCTAGCTCATCTCTGAGCTCTTGGTATTTCTCCATTTTTTGTGTTTTACTATATAAATATACATTATACAAACATTTTTAAAATGACAGTTTTACTAAATTTGGGAAGGTGTGCATGTGGCTCTCTGGTAGTGTCAACAAAAAATTATGCCTTCATCCATCATTTAAGCTGCTCATCCCTTGTATAGATTTAAACGTGTGGGTTTACAATTTAACATTTAGACATAACATTTAACTTTAACATTTAGTAAAAATTAGCTAAATGTAAGAAAAGTCAGCTAAATAATAATAAAATGTTAGTGGAGATTTTTAAACTAGGATTTTACACTCAGAAGGTGAGCTAAAAAAAGACATAAAGACAATTTTTGACCAAAAGTAATAAGAAGCAAACATGATCCAGCTCGAGGTTATTGTATAAATACCACTGGGTTTGCTGCGAGACAGGTGCAGAATGGCAGGCTGCACATTTTTCCCAGCTGCAGAGGCGTTCGGTCTCCCCGGCCAGCAGAAGTCACTAAGAGGAGCGACGGCTTCTCCGGCAAAGTCGTTGGTGGAGAGCCAGTCATAGTCCATCACAGTGAAGGTCAAACAGGCATACCTGTGTCTGTACTGCTCAGGACTGACGTGACTGGAAGACAACCAAACCAGATGCGTCAGGCAGAAGTCCAGAAGTAGAAACAGGGAAAGGAAATAAAGAGATCCTACTCACAAGTAAAAGAGTTCATCAAACACTGGGTGCAGCGTCTTCAGTTTGACCTGTGTGCGCTGACTCTTAGCGGATGGAAAGAGGTGGTGAGGACAAAGCTCCACAATGACAAAGGGGTCACTCAGACCTGAAGAAAAGCAGGAAGAATAACTTGAAATTATTATTTTTTAAACAAAACCCTGTGTTTAATACAAATCTTACACAGTTTTACCATTGGCATCCAGTGCGATAATATCTGCAGCGTGTAGAATCTCCACTGTCAGCCTCTGCTCCGGAGCATCATAGTAGCATTTCACACTAATCCGACCATAAGGTGTGTGTTTGAGTGTTTTCTGCAACCATATTGTGTGAAAGCAAAACACATTAAACAGAAATATGCTTACATAAAAAAGTAAATAAATCCCACTCATTTGACAGCCTAAACAAAAAAATCCTCTACATTTCTCAGTGCGAGTTGCATTACTCAATTGCATGATGCTTTTAAGAGTTTAACACAAAGTGGGTTTTCAATCAGAAAGAAAGAGAAGAAAAGACAGAGTGATGCGCTGTCCGATCAATATCTCTCTGTCCACCTAAATGAAATTGTCTGTCTGCGAAGTTGAAACAAACCTGGTGAGAAATCTTCTCCAGATAGTACTGTTCAATCAGATCAAAGGAGGAACATTTATTCAGCCTGAGCTCTTCATCCAAGACCTAAGCGATCAAGAAGGTCGATTAGAAAAAAAAGGAATGAATGTTATTGTTCACAAGAGGAACTAAATCTGGTCAGCAGCAAAGCTTTGTACCTTGTAGTCGCTGCTCTTCATGTCTTCCAAGGACAAACCTTCCCCTTTGACGTGAAAGAACTGCAACAGGGTCTAAAGAATAAAAAAAAAAATATATATATATACCAATCAAGATATGACTCATTATATGTATGTTTCTGATTTTGAAGTTCCTGGTTAGAAGCAGACGTCTTGTTCACACAAACAGCAGGAAACCTTCAGCAGGCAGCGGCAGCTCAACTCCTAATCTGACCCACTCGTGTGATGGTTCCTGCCAGCTGGTTAAATTTGTTGAACATTTGTTTCCATATTGTCATTCATAAGACAACACATGTTGGCACAAAGCTCCAGCCTAAGTCCTTTGTGAATGTCTTACAAATGCTAACTACTGCATACAGACGAATAATTAAACAGAAACGGCTTGTTTTTACTGTGTAGTTTATAAACTGTAGATATTTTACAGTCCGTTGTGTAGACACTATCTTGTATGAAACTTTTTTATTCCAAAGAAAATCCAATAAAGCTGTAACAAAGCGCTGTGCTGTGTGATGCAGTAACCTCTGACCTCCACTGTGTACTGGAAGCGATTGTAGAACTCCACCTGAACCCCCCTGTTTTCTGTGACCGTGTCCAGGATCATTCGCAGGAGCAGCTCCCACATGCTTTGTAGAACTCTGCGAGGCAAAAAAACAAAACAAAACACAATTAGACGCCCACACGTTGGTGTTAGCTGAGCTCTCCTAATTATACCTCATACAAATTCCTAATAAATAAATGTTTTTTTTTACAAGTAAAGGAGTTTAAACTTTTAGTTTCCTGTTTGTTTGGGGGTTTTTTTAGATTTAAATAGGTATTATTGTAAGTTTTGAGAATGGTACTTTGAAGTAGAATTGAATTATCTGTAAAATATTTTAATTCCATATTATGCAAAATCCATCCATCCATCTGTCCATTATCTTAACCCACTTTTTCATTTCAGGGTCATTGGTGCCCATAATCAGCAGTCACTGTGTGAGGGATGTGGTACACCATGGACAGGTCACACGTCCATCACAGGGACACATAGAGACAAACGAGACAAACAACCATTCCCTCCCACCTAGGGACAATTTAGAGTTACCAATTAGCTAAACATGCATGTTTTTTGGTTTGTGGGAGAATACCTATGCTTGCACGGAGAGAACATGCAAACTGGCCGGGATTCGATCTAGCAGCCTTCTTACTGAGAGGCGACACTTCTATCAGCTGAGCCACCGTGCCACCCAAACTGTAAGAAAATAATTTTTATAGCTGTGTAACATTTCAGCATCTGCAGACTAAAAATGATACCAGTTGTTTAAACTGAAAAGTACTTTCTTCTCCTCGTTCGTGACGGTTATAGGATTTGAGCTCTTGAACATTACAGGCTTTTTATGTTCGAATTCATCTAAATGACTGGGATTTCTCAGCTGCCATCAGGCACTTTAACACCTTGACATTTTTACTATAAAGCCGTGCTGTTGTAAAACGTAACTCTGTTGTGTTGAGATACGTGGGGAGCTTGTTTGAAAAAGATGCCATCTGGATGGCAGCATGTGCTGTTCTTAGATGTGTAAATATTGTTCTGCCTCAAAAATACCTTCTTAGATGTGCAAGCTACTAAAATCATGATAACTAATGCAAAACTCTCCACCCCGAAGCACACAAACACACATAATAGATGCTGGCGTTTTTAGAGTGTGCTCGTAACAAAATCAGTGGGTCTCCCTTCTCTGGAGGCTGGAGGACACGCCGTCCATCAGACGAGACACTGATGATTTATGTCACACAACATCCTGATTGATTTAGAAAGGGTGTAAGTCGCTTGTTCAAGACACATTTCTGAAGCAGCTGGGGTGTGCTAGTGTTTCTCTAGGAGGTTTTGTCAGTCAAACGTTTATGTATGGTATATAAAACGTAAAGAAAATAAATCTTTGCAAAACCATACATGAAATAAACAATATTTATTAAAGTGTACATGTAATTAAAAGCAAATATTGTTAGTGTTGGTGGTTAAAAGTACTAATTTGCACCATATGTTTGCGCTACAAGTTCATGCTTTGGATAGCTTGTATTTTATACAGTGTTCAAAGCAATTCACACATTGATATCTCTGCAGACAACAGATTTGATTCATTACTAATAACAAATATTAAATCTAGTGGTGTTAGCTTATTCCATCTGAATTATTTGTGTAATTTGGACAACCGTGTTGCATTTCAAACTAGAGCTGGGGAGATAAAACTGGACTCACATTGTGAGAAGGAAATAGGAAAGTGTCAGGAGAAGAGAGCACATACGTGGCCAGATTTTCTTTAACAAGGTTCTCAGTCAGGATGAGCATAGTGTCCTGAAGGTACTTCATGAGAGGAGAGACAGCCTGGAAGAGAATCCACCCGTTACATACATGATGTGACTGACAAAGCTGACACAAAACTGGACATGCTAGGAGGCCGTCGCTGCAAACCTCATCATTGTTGATAGAGTCCGGAGACAAGCTGATGTGCTGGATATACCTCCGCAGCTCAGGTAACATCTGCACACAAAAATATATATGCTGTATTTTTAGACAACAGCAATAGAGAAAGAAAAAACAGATTCCACCAAAAAATGTCTTGAAAACTTACCATTTTAATAAAAATGGTCTGAAATTAGAATATGTTCTATTTGAAGTGGCAAACAAGCATTTAAAATAAAAATAAAATATAGGTGACAATTTCACACAAAGATTTTAGATGAACTTGCTGTTCACTAATTTAATTACTCATCTTTAAAAAAGTTGACCGTCTTGTTGGTTAATCATTAATGACCTTTCGAGATGCTACATTTCAGGTTGTTTTCACCTTGTCAGTGAGCAGTGCGATGATGCGTTTGGCTTCTCTTTGCAGGTCCAAGTCCATGTTAAACAGCTGCCCATTGAGGGCTTTGTAAACCTGCTCCTTCCCCTCCACGCCACAGGACTCCTCCATGGCCCGCTCCACTCCTGGCCAGTCCAGGTCACGAGGCAGGTGAGCCAGGAAAACACGCACATGCTCTACGTTGTTCAGGGCGATGCAGAACTAGCGGAAAACAAGGAGGAGCAAAGGAAAAAGAGAAAAAGACAAGTAAAGGTCTCTGCAGTAAATAGGATGTAGTTTGTTCTAACTGTGATTGGGGGAGTTTGGAATATAGGAAGAGGTTATTGGGTGGGCGGAGTTTGGTAAAACCGTGATTGGTCTGGTTAACTTGTCTAAAAGATGAAGTAATGTAATTGTTTTATATTAAATATGGTGCAACTAGTACTTTCCTCTCTTGAGTTACAATTAAAATTGATTTTTACATTTAAAAATATAGGTGCTTTCTGGCCTAATTGACCGAGCAACACGTCTCTCAAGTTTCTAGACTTCTTTAAACTCCACCCAAAATAGTTATTCCAAATAATCACATCTTGAACAAACTACGCCCACAAACGTCAAACAGATCAATCATGTCTTAGATAAACTCCTCCCACAAAACAAGAAACTCCCACTTAGTGACTGCAGAGACCCCCCTTTCTCGAAAAAGAAGAGAAACAAGGCTGCCTAGAAGTAGAGGGATGGGATGTGAGTGCAAATATTTAGCTCCAACAAGGCTAATTTTAATCCCAGCTGGGGAATCTCAATACCAATATGGTTTGAGGTTTCCTCCTTCAAATGACATTAGAAATCCTTATTAAAATATGCTAAAAACAGGATTCAGACTGATTTTCCTGAGGTCTTCCTGATTAAAAAACAAATCAAGCCATTTAGCTTCATTTATAGTCAGTACTGAATACCTGTGACCTTTGGGCCCTCGGGTGGCACTGCATTAAAATCAGGTCTGTTTCAGTAATGAACATTTTGTACATGTTCACTCCACTGCTGAGCTTTTTATGTTGAGAGGTGGGGCGTGGGAGTGGGACACTTTCAGACATTTTTTTGACGTTATCATATGCCCTCCTCCACTTGTGTCTTGCTACAGGCGTTACCTGCACTGTGAAGGCCTTGTGGTCTCGGCCCAGCTGGTTCCGCTCAATCCTGCGTGTCATCATCTCAGAGTAAGAAACGGCTTCACTGCAGAAATTCTGAGGGAGGTAAATCAATCAGTCAATCTGAGTTTCAACTCTATACTGATTGTCAAAACTATTCTTTAACTCTCGGTTCATGCTTGTCATCTAAAAGTCATCAGAGCATGACTGCAGGATATGAGTATGCATGTGTGGTGACACTAAAAGTGGCACTCACGTCTGTCAAACGAGTGACAAAGATGAAGGCCCCCGCAGAGTCTGGCCAGGCCAGCTGGAGCCAAATCTCGCGTACCTGGCTGAAGCAAGCTGTCACTTCCACCGCTGACGAGCTGTGTTTGGCTTGTTGAACAGGCTGGAGCTGCTCACAAAGCACATGCTTTTTCAAACTTTAGTACATTACTGTATTCAATTAAAATCAGTCGTGTTTTTTTTTCTTTTTTCAAACCAGTACTTGAGTTATAAATGTAATGTTATGGAAAAGCAAGGATCTATGAGGACAAATGCAATTTAAAAGTAGTTGGCATTTTTCAAAAACTTATATGAGGTATACTAAAAAAAATAGCTAAACATTGTCTACAAGATTTTCTGGAGTACTTTTCAGCTTGTCATTATTGAACTTATATTCTTTTAAAAATTCCTACATTTTAAGAACAGAAGCTTCCTACAAAGCCCACGAGGGGACATGGGGGGGATTTTTTTCTTTTGTGTTCCCACACAACACGCAATACCTCGCAAATGTTTTTGCGTTTGCATTTCCTCACAATATTGTGTGTGATATATTCATTCCGAAGCTGAATTAAAGTAGTAGGGTAACCTTTAATTTACACTAAATGCAGTTCTGCTCTGCACAACAGTGACAGACGACTTTTGTGAGAAAACGCAAAAAGTATTGCAAGACATCACAATACTATTGTGTGGGAACGCAAAAAAAATCCCCTTTGTCTCCTCGAGGGTTCCTTAGATTCCCACCTGATCGGTTTCCACTGCTTTACGGATCCTATCACAAGATTTTTCATGAACGATCTGCAGCCACTTGTGAATCGAGGACTTGAACCAGTTATGAAAGCCCGTCAAGGCGAGCATTTTTGCATCTCTGTTGGGAAAAGAAAACAAAAAAACGTATTTAAAAAAAATAAATATAATAAAAAGCATCCAAACAAGAATCAGACACTTTCAGAGCACATAAATAAACATCAGAGTCCAACTAACTTGAGAGGTAGAAACTCCCGAAAACCTTTGAGAACTTTTAGGGACATGAAGAGCTCAAAGATGGTCTCCCCCATCGCCTGAGTCAGTCGGGAGCTCTCCTGCTCCAGAGTCCCACAGACCCGCTCCATTGCTACATTTACATCGTCAGCTACCTGCCGGGTGAAGAAATTTGAAAGCGCCGGAGTCAGTTTTAGCAACAACCATGCAGCGTGACTCACAAAGGCTTCAGAAGTTATTTTCACACAATTTCAAAGACGTACCTGTTTTTCCAACTGCCTGTATGATATGCTGAAGAAATCTACTTTCACGGCACTGTGGCAACAAAGGATGAAAGTACATCAAACCAACTAAGCAGGCATACAAATGTGGCTGCAGCAGGTAGCTCAGCTTTTTAAACATTGTGCTGATTTTCTTGACATATAAGCATGCACATTCAGGGAGATAATCTTCACCTGTAGAAGAGTTTGTTGTAGATGTTCTGGGCTCTTTGTACGTCTGCACACACAGCATCGATCACTCGAACCATTTTTTTCAGCTGCTCCTCCAATGCCTGCATTGTCAAAACACAATAAATAACAACCAAGTCCTTAAAGCTTAGGAACTAGTTTTACCTTTAGACATTAAAAACCTACCCCTTCCTCTGGTTTATACTGAGCAATCAGGCTTTCGTACCACTCAGCTGCTCCTTTCTGTTGGCACAAATGTCAAACAGCACCTATCAGATTCCTCTTCCTTTTTTTCTGAACGCAGTGCATCATCATCATCGTCCTCGCTTTTTTGTTGTCTTTGTAGGTCGTTGTGACCGTGGTACTACCACATGACATAAACGGTTTTGTTTTAATTGCACTCCCATTGTTACCTTGACAGCAGTCGTGATGTCCAAATGCAGCTCGTTTCGAAGAGGACAAACAGTCTTAAACGCTCTCATGTTTTGCATGTAGCCAATCCCCCTGGCATGCACAGACAGGAAAAACCAATTACAATACAAAATTGCTATTCAACTCATCACGCGGTAACACATTGTTCCCAGAGTTTAGCAAGTATAATAGCTACAGTCTCATAAATGGATTTTAGTCTAATTGTATGCAGAATTATTTATGCAGGAGGAGAGAGATACAACTCGACCTGCTTGCTGAATCACTATGTTAGTTTCTGTTTGTTTTTTAATCAAAGAAACACAACCATCGACTGCATACAGAAATATAAGACTTGAAGAGGAGCTGGGAAGTTGAAGCCTCCACATAGGCTGGTCATGATTTAGGACTTGAGAAGCTTCAGTTGTAGTGACGAAATGATCAATATTTTCTTTGACATGAATTATGGGAAATGATCAGGTGACTGTTTCTTTTGTAATATGCTGTGATATTACTGCTGCCTCCACAGAGTGGGACTGACTGCTTGTAGTCGCTCTGTGTTTGTGGAGGTGAAAGGTCGAACGTGTTCTCGGCATGGCAGCGCAGCTTTACAGCGGGATGTGATGGAGGTGTGACTTTACCTCAGCATAAGCTCGTAGCGTGTAATGGCAGCGGCGCTGGTGCAGGGGAAAACCTGACGCATGTTCTTCATCAGGCACAGGCAGTGCTCTGTGTACAGTCTGAAGCTGTCTGATAGCTGCCTCTCCTGGACACAGGAAGGGCCTTCAGTTATAGCTTCCAGCTTACACCGGCGCTGAGACATTTTTGGTTGAACCAAAAACCTTGATGAATGCCAGTGAAGGGCTGAGCTAATGAGGTGACCGTTTCTAGGCGATGAAAGTTTTTTTTTGTTTTTTCTTCTATCTGGAAGCCGATAATGTAGAACCTACCAGGTCACCCCTCACAGCGGGAGGATCCCACTCTGCATCGATGGTCCTCAGGAGGCGCAGCAGCAGGGAGTAGCACACCCTCTGGTTCCGATGGTGGCTGCTGTAGCACTGCCAGCGTCTGTGTGGGGGGGAAAAAAAAGCAAATACGCACCTTCCATCCGATGCTGCAGCTCTCGGATTTGATTTAATCAATTTGATTCCGTCATTAATACCTACACAATTGCCTGCTGCAGAGGTGACAGATCCGTTTGCACAGCGTGGTGAGTTAGTATCGTCCATGCAGGAGGAGAGACCTGACCGTTCCAGTTGTACGGCTCTCTCTAGAATTTCAAATAGAAGATGACGATTTAGCTTCAGCAACACTTTAATCAGTATCAGATTTTTTTTGTAATGGTATTTAGAAATACAATTAGTTAAATTAAAGTAATTAAAGCCCCAGCATTCCTGTAAAGTATGCAGCCCACTACATTTCATTAGGTTGAGAAATTATGCATTGGTCAAATGTATGCCTGGTTCACACGGCAAGATTTTAAAATTGTCGGCTGACTTTCAAAGACTGAGAGATTCCACACACAACAATAAAAAATCATAGCTATAACAGGTTTATTCCTACAGTGGGTGGTGTACAGCTACATGGCAAACGACAACACAGCACACACGAACAGATATCCTAGCGAACATTCATATATCAGGCGGTAAACCTCGCGAAACTTCTCGAGATCAAACATGAGTTCAGAGAAAACAAACATAGTCGACGAGGAAGCAACGGCAATAGTTTGTGGGCTATTTTCAACAGAGAAAGAACAAAACAAAAAGACTTCTCCGACATCCACTGGACTTCTCCATGGGAGTTGTTTTGTCTTCTGCACTTTGGATAACCCTCTGTGTTTTCTTCTCCTTGCTTTCTGATTGGCTACACGTCACATTCATCAAGCTTCGAATTTATTCGTCCTCGGGGAACACCCCACACGCTGGGATATCAAGCCAAGACAATCCAACGTGTTGAATATGACCGATTCGAGGTCAAAGCAGTCTTGACATCCTTTCGAGACAACTAAATCACTCTGAACATGGCAGAAATATATCTCCTAAAATTATTTTTAGAGCCATCACGAGCTTAAGATTGTCAGAAGGGCAAAATCGTGCCAAAAATCGTGCCAAAAATCGTGCCAAAAATCGGCCTGATCATCTTGCCGTGTGAACGTGGCATAGAAAAATAAATAAAAATGTAAAATGCACAATCTAATGCCTCATGAGTATAAGTTGTGAATGACTCGCAGCTATGATCACAACAAATTTGACCTCAATATCTGTGAAATGGGCTAAATTATAGCCAATTTTGTGTTGGCTAATGGTGTTTAGCACTGATAGTGGATCTAAGTGTTAATCAACAGCAGATGCAAATCCAGTGATTACATTCTGAAATCTGTATTCAAGTTCATCCAGTGTCTAGTATTTATGAAATATTTTGCTAACAGACTGATATGGTTGATTACATTAGGTATAGGGCAGAGTTGAACACAGACACACTCAGACATGGACAAAAACATAGGTGCCTTTTTGTGTTTGGTGACAAGCAGTAACAAAAATAAAAAAAACATAGAATAGCTGTAGCCGAAGTATGTTAAAATTGAAAAGCTCTGCTTACATTCTTTTTAATTTTTTTTTCAGTGTGGCTTCTCATATGAAAAATGTTATTTTTTGAATTAGAGACTACCTCAATAAAATGTTACAGCTAACATGGAACTATTGCAACAGCTGTCTGGAGCAACAAAAGAAAAAAAAAAAGACTAATATTACATTTCAGGAAGTGGGGGGGGGGGTTTCCTAATATCTTTGAAAATAAATTCAAAAAACTCTTGTAAAATGAGGTTGTTTATATGTTAATCAGTAAATGTTGCATAGTACAGGCACATTTAGAGCAGACGCGCATCCGTGGGAGATAAAATGAAAAGTCTTTCTTTTTCACCGTGTATTTTTCTTGTTTTCACAAACACTCCGAGGTCAAACTGACCCTGAACATCTCATGACTCATGTAAAAAATGAGAGGAGGAAGGTAGTGCACCTGGTGAAAACATGTTCTTCTACATGTCAACAGGCTGCAGGTTAAAAAATAAAAATCATTTAAGATATTTTGTCAGTAAATACTGGGAGTGGATCAGACTAACCTGAACACTCAACGTGGGTTAAAATGACCTGTTTTTGGTAAGCTGGCTAAATGCATTAGCACTGAATTAAAAAAAAACAAAATCACATATTTTTTATGAAAAGTGGATTTAACTTACCTTAACTTGAGCATGCTCGTACTCCACAATCTGACTGAGCAGTTTCTTGTGGATGGAGACATTTGTGTCCCTCTTAGATAAAGCTGTGTCCCTCTGAAGGGAAAGCAAACATTACAAGGTGGTCTACAGGCAGGTAGACAAGAGATAATATTGTACATGAAAATACCTGGCTGGTGAAGCATTTCAGAATTAAGTGACATTCTCCCTGAACTTTAGACGCACTTGATCGAGGCTCCAGTTTAAACCAGGTGTCATAGCCAACAACAGGGATCTCCTGCAAGAAGGAACCAGTGTGATTAATGTTGTTATTTAATATACAAAAAAAGATTTTATTTATTTAGTTTTCTGTTTTGATTTTTTGTTTTTTTGTAAAATCTGATGAGATGTTTCGGTTTTAAGTACTCACATTCAAAGGAATGTTGATGCATCCAAGGAAGTCATCAGCGTTTTCCTCTGAGCCTGATGATGATGATCCATTAGAACGAACTGACTTTGCTATTTGCTTAAAATACCTGGCAAGAAACACATAAACATACAGTATGAATATAATTTCAAGTTTACTGTGCTCGTCCGGTGACATTGGTTAAAAAACATATACCTCATGGCCACACATTACTATCTTGTGGCCACAATAATTAACTCCAAGTGACTGAAGTATGTAATTCATTCCTATATTAAAAAAAATGAAATTATTTTCAAACTTGTTCATGTTAACAATCAGCAGTGTCTGCATGGAAATGATTGTAATAATTATCTCATGGCCAATTAGATGTGTTGATAATGAACATGATAATGAACCTTTGATCCTTCGGCTTTGATTGGCTTCTGGTTCCTGTTAAATGTGCACTCTAAAAAATGAAATGTTGGATTTACTTAACCATTTTAT
>JARVJO010000096.1:15596764-15641142 GCA_031762555.1 Cynodonichthys magdalenae
TGGATGGATGGATGGATGGATGGATGGATGGATGGATGGATGGATGGATGGATGGATGGATGGATGGATGGAAGGATTGATGGATGGTAGGGGTGCAATGATACATAAAATTCACAATTCCGTTCAGTTCGGTACGTTAGTGTTGTGGTTCGACATTTTTTCGAAACAAAAAAGAGAAATTTCCATATCCTTCTTACCTTGTAATTTATTTGTTATTTTTGTTAATTTGGAAGATTTGTTTAACCTCAAAAGTACAGTTTTTAAATTAAATGTTGCTGAAACAGCAAGTTTCTCAATAGATCTGTGCTCGATAATGCAGCCTAGGTAGAGAAGTCAAACACAGATCCACTGAGCCTGCAACATCTTCAGAAGACAAGTTGATAAAATAAAATGTAAAAGTCTGCATTGTACAAGTGTGTATTGAACCTGATGGACTGTATTGAATGGTTCACTACAGATACAGGTGTTGTTGCACCCCTAATGGATGGATGGATGGATGGATGGATGGATAACATAGAGGTACATCTAGGGCAAAAAAACCTGCATATTTTCCTGTGATACTTAAACAAATCACATCTTTTAACTACTTTGTGGGCTGACACTATTTTAAAAAATTACTTCAGCATATTTGATAAATTTCTGTTATCTTCTGCATCATTTAGCTTTTAACTATTATTTTGCTAACTAGCTAGCCTTTAGGTAATGTTTTGTTAGTTTCATATTTTAGCTACTGTCTTCTTAATTTAGTTTTTGTGAGCTATTGGTTACTATTTTGATCCTTTTAAATTTCAGTTACAGTTTTGCATGTCTTAACTTTTAGTTGGTTTGATGGTTTTTACCTACTATATTGGTAATTTTACATTTTAGCTACAAATAAGCTATGGTATAAGTTTTGAGCTGCTAATTTTTGCTTTTTATTAATCCTTTCATTTTAACTTGTGCTATGATTGTTTCAGCTTTTGCACTCCGGCCTTTTCAACAAATTTTGGCAAAGTCTCTATTCACACAGCACTTTCCCAAAAATATATAGTTTTTCCTATTATTCTATTTTTTATTTAATAACATGCTAAATAATTTTCTATATAAATGTTGAAGCTGCAAACATTTAATCCATTTAGTGCTTTTTAATTGCTATAAGTCATTAAAAATAACCTATAAGTATGGATTAAAAGTATAAGAATATAATCAAAAAAACTCATACTGCTGGTTTTGATACTTCACTACAGATTTGTTGCATTTGTAGTGACTTTTATAATAAATGCACTTGGAGTTTGTGCTTATTCCATTTTAATTAGCGTGACTTATTTTGCATTATAAAGAAATAAGATCCCAATAATTACAGTGAAACCAAAGAGTCAGAGCCATTAAAGACACTGCAGTGAGTTTCACATTAAAAACAGTGAAATTAAATGTGAAATATTAAGTCCACCGCTGCTGAAGAAGATCTGAGGGAGTAGGAAAATAGGTAAATAACAACCAGCAGAAATATGAATTTAAAAATAAATACTTGTGGGTTTTGTTGTAGAGTCAGAAAAGCCCTTCGCTGTTCCAGAGCTTTAACAATCAGCTCACATAGAGGTAAAGCCAATTACTTGCTTCAGTGAATTAAATGGTTCACCTCCAATGTGCCAGCTTCTGCTTGGAGAGCCTCAGCTCTGACAGCTGACTGTACTACTGGGTCATCAGCTGTGGACGGAGCTGCCCAAATCCACCAGAACTCATTTGCAAATTCTCAATTAGAGTGAGAGAGCAGGCAGGTCAGCAGCAGTCTGAATGGATAACAAAGATCAACAGCCTGCTCGTAATGATGAGCGCTCAGTCTGAGGCTCAGTAGGAAGGCAGCAGCACCAGTAAGCTGGCATGGGAAATTGAGAGAAAGGTGAGATACTGTCAGCTCAGATCAGTCTCTAATGAAGAGCAAGGGAAAAGATTTGACTTGCATAAAAAAGTAATTAAAGCACAGTGAGATGGCATCAAATTACACAAAAAGATAAATGAGCCAAAACCAGCTATAACTAGCTGTAACCTTCAAAATCCAATCAGTATGCAACACAACATTTAAGGTAGTCTTCTACGGTAAAAATAGACATAGTTGTCATTATAAGTTCACATCGTGACAGCAGCTTGTGTTTAGGTTGCTATAGAAACTTCAGGTTCATACTATCACTGTTCAGATGAAGCTTAGAATAAGAGTGAAAAAAAAAACAGATGACTCTTTCACCTGAGCTACACTTATAAAAAATACAACACTGCCTATTTTTCCCCATGGGAACAACAGCCAAGTCACTAAATATGCTAAATTAATCATCATCATCATCACTTTATTTATATAGCACATTTTAAAACAACAGTGTTGACCAAAGTGCTTCATAGACATGATAAAAATGTATTATTAGATATTAGGGCTGTAAATTGGTGATTTGATACATATCACGACACAGGGGTCACAATATAATAAATCACCATACACTGCGATACTGTAAGCTAGGCAATATATTGTAATTTTTTCCACCAAAAGATTCTATTTAAAAAAAAAATCAGTATAATAAGAACACAATCATTATTTAAGCAGGCATTTCTCTTTGAGATCACAGATCTCCTTCGCAATGGAGACCTGGGCCCGAAGGCAACCTAACATGTACAGATGGGATAAGTGGCTCTTTGAAGAGATATGGATCTTGAGGATCTTGAGGAGCCATTTGAGTTTGAACAAGTTACGACTTCACATAGGGATGTAAGTCCTTACGAACAGCGTACGTGATGATGTTATTGTGTCACGTGGGCGGAACCATGCCTGTTTACTTTGTAAAAGCAAAGGAGGAGTGATTGTCTCTGTGGTTACGGAGAAAAAATAAAGATATTATAAGGAGTAAAAAAAATACAATTGGCTCTTTACTGTCAGTCAGTGGAGTGCAGTCCGATGGCTATTATGAAATTAACTCCTTATAGACTTTTTACAAAGTTCAAAGGAAAAGCTAATATAAAGTTTATTATTACCAGGTCATCAGCATCAGTGTAGCTTGACAGTCAGTGTATAAAAAACCTTTGAATAAACAGAACAAGATTTGTCCAGTGATGTGAGGTCACTAGAGGAATCATGGAAAGTTAAAAGAAAAACAATATTAAACACATTAAATTGTCATTTTTATACAACGATTGGAACTATAAACCCATTTTCAGTTTAACTCGAACAATTTTTTCTACTTTTCTTATTCAAAATTGCTGAAGCTCAACCTCCAGATTGCGCAATCTTGTCAACCACGCTCTGTCTTCCACTTGAATTGCAAAATCCCTGCTGCAGGTTATGCAATGAGAGCAAAATATGTCTCTATACAGTATGTCGCCAGTAAAATGTTTCTGAACTTTTTAAACATACGCCTGATTTTCCGCAGTTTAGCTGATGTTTATTATATAAATGTGTATTTGTGGAACGCGTTCTGTGAACAGAAACAGCTGAGAAAAGACACAAGTGGAAGCTGTCAGTTTTCAGGCTCAGGGTACAGTAGGGGGCGCTCGTGAGCTCAGAGATTATTCTGAGCTGCAGAAGAAGTAAAAAAAAGTTACAGTTAGCAAGCCAAAAGCAGTGTAAATGTTCAGTTTATTAAAGTAAAAAAAATGTCAAGTGCTGCAGAGATCCATTATTTGTTTTCTCTTATGCCAAACTTGATTTTTGGAATGGAGGATTACATAATTTAAAGCTCAAACTATTTTCTAAATTGGACTTTCAAAGGAAGCTGCTGGTAAATAAGAGCCACATCACAGCTGAGACAAAAGCTTTTCTGAAACTAAAAGAGCAGCTGTGTGGATGTCCTGAGTGAAACTTTTTCCCCTGCCATTTTTCAACTTGTGACAATATCTGGACTCAGATGGGATATATGTGAGCGGTGCATGGACTTCATTTATAAGTAAAGGTAGGATATAATAACTTTGTTTTAATGAAATGTGCATCAAGTGAACTACAATTTGTGTAAAGAATGGTGACATAACTCATTAACTTCTGCCAATCATATAATGAATAATTTGTTCTGTAGGGTTCATATATTTGTAAATCTGATTCTGACGAACTGAGTGCCTCACCATCCATGAACCTTACCGCACGTCACTGGATTCTTCTATGAGAAAAGATACATTTCCTGTTTTGACCATGGAGGAGGAAAGTGCTGCCAATCACTTCAGTCAGAGAGCAGAATGAAAATAATTTTATATAAATCAGATCATTCAGTGATCCATATATAGGCAGCAGAATACCAGAACAAACCACTTCAATCAAGACAGAAATGTTCGAGCACTTGGTGATGGTGAACAATGACTGGGTTTGATGGGTTGAAGCCTTTAATCTTGGTTTGAGCCATAAAAATACTATATAGTCAAGCAAATGAACATACACATAAAATCACATCAATTTGTGTAGATTTCAAACCAAAACACTGGCAGAAAACGTGCCTGGGTTGTTTAACCGTCTTCTTCATGACGTCTTTACCCTTCAAATAAAAACAGCGAGCATCTGGAGGTCTGAACTCATCTACAAGGAAGCAACGTCTGTGATCTCCGAGGAGCCTCACTGCGCGTATAACAATGTGGTTTATATGTCATTGGAGAAACAGCAGCAACTGAACTGTTTTCTCACAGTGAGCCACAGCTCAACTTTAAATGCAACACATTCATCACATCGTGTTGACAAGAAATTATGACCTGCAGCTTCAGCAGGACATTTAGTGGAAAACAAATTAATAGCAAACAGAAATTATTGCTCTAGAGCTTGTGCTGCTGTTTTTGAAGACAGGTCATTATCTTTTGAGCTACCTGAACTGCACTTTAATTTCCCAAAAAATTACTCTCATAAACAAATCTATTATTTACCCTAAGTGGCTACAATCAAGCACATATTAACTTGAGCGTTGCTGCTTAGGCCATGCACCATTCCCACTTTAAACTTTAAACTCAAGCATTACATTAAATTATCAAATATTCTATAGAGCAGAATACAAAGAAAAGCTAAAATCACGTACATGTGCTTTCCGGTATAAGGTTTCATTTAATAAACCACATTACAGAAATGTATATTTTCCTTAACAAGCCTTAAAATAACAACACGTGACACTTTGCAAAATGTATATTTTTTTAGCTCTTAGACTTAGTCGTAATGCGCGGGAATGGAGGGTTGATGATTTGGTCATTTAACTGCCACAGGATCAGAACATCCTGCACTCACTGATTTGGCCACAAACTAATTTTTCCACCAAAATAAGCAAGAGTCAAATGTGAGACAGACTCTCCAATGGCTGAAGCACAACAAGCAAATATCACAGGAGAATGACTAAAATGGGACTGAATTTATTCCTACTGAAAATATTTCTAACATTTTGGAAACAGGGTTACTTGGTTTTTCCACAAACTACATTTAAAATTCAGCTGAGTTTTTGTTAAGTATAGTAGCAGTGTATTATTCATCCCAGTATATACTGGATTCATACCTGATACATCCTGGGTAAGTACTTGGTTCTTAACGGGGACCTAAGGGGACTGGACTCTATTATGAAATGATTTGTTACCTTATGGCAGGAGTCTGTCACCTGCAACTCTGGGACTCTTAAACCAAAACTAACATGAGATTACAGTTTTAGGGCTTTTATACTCTCAGTTTTCTTGTTAATTTGTTTGCAAATATGTAATGAACACTGCTAATACAAACATATTAGTTAGACCATTCTAGTAGCCTGTTAGCCACTTCAAAATTCCAACTTCAAGCCATAAAGTATGATCTTTCTCTCAAATCCAGGATTACCTTTAATGACCTTTAAGACTTGACTAGAAAATAAAAAGCATTATGGCTGCATAGTTCAGTTGTTGCTTTTATTAAATTTGGTATAAACTACATACAGTATTTTCCTTGTTTACATGAACATGGCATTTTATTTTGTAAAGAGTAAAAATAATAACAAATGTTAAAATTCACTATAGTTTAGTTTTATACTATAATGTTACCCCACTGGCTGAAAAGGCTCCACGTTCAATAAACCTGAAGTAGCCTACGGGCCACCAGTTGATAATCAGTTGCAGCACTTTTTACAGCTCTGGACACATTTTATTAGTGAACCAAGGAGAAAATTTTTTTATTTTGACTGTAAAGGTTACAGACCTTTGTCTTATTGGGTACATACTGGATAGGTACCAGATGAGTGGCCTACTCGATACAAACCTGTTTGTACAATGTATTGTGACGGTAAGTATTGACACTGTGTAATATGATATGTGTTAATGTTTTCTCTCACTTTGTAGTTACTTTTTAAAGAAAATTTGTTTTCAGACCTTGTTTCTGAGATTAAAAGGATTGAAATTAAAGAAATGTATTTGTGTTTGTTTACTTACTGATTTTTAAAAGCACCACACATTTTGTAGTTTTTCTTATGTGAAAAATGGTATATTTTTAAAAAACTATTTTGTGATTAAAATTATGATTTGATGTACAGACTGGTCTGGGTAACTATAATAAATGACTACATAGGGCAGGAGGTACATTTAGGTGGATACATGTCTGAAATCGCTCGCAACACATAATAAAATGCTGGTCTGTACATTAGGTTGAAGGAAGAATGTCTGAAGACCTGACCCCAGAATGGATAGGGTGGCCCAAGTGATGTCATGGCTGTAGGCAAGGACAAGTCTCTAAGAAGTTGTTAAATGAGACACCATTTCCTGGATGCTTTGCTGAATGTAGACACAAGCATGAAATATGCCTTTCAGTCCAGCGCTGGTGGGGTTGTATGATAGCTCTTCTCACATTCAAACACTCAAATAATGGTGTATTTTCTATCTAGTTCTGAACACATAAAGAAGTAAAGAAACAGGTTTTAATATCTTTTCAAAACTGTTTAAAAAAACAACAGTGTGACTCATTTTTGAGCTTTGGTTAAAAACCAGCTGATTAATTTTTGACTTTTTTTCATGCAAATTGGTAGTTCGACCATTTCTAAAACAAATATTTTATGACACAAATTGTAATTAGGTAATAAGCAATTAAGTCAGTAAATAAGTAAATAAATATGTAAGCAAGTAAGTTAATAAGCAAGTAAGTATGCAAGCAGCAAGTAAGTAAGTGAATAGTAACCAAGTAAGTAAGCAAGCAAGCAATTAAGTAAACAACCAAGTAAGTAAGTAGTAAACAAGTAAGTAAGTCAGTAAGTAGTAGGCAAGCAAGTAAGCAAACAAGCAAGTAAGTAATTATGTAAGTAAGCAAGTATGTAAGTAAGCAAGTCAGTATCTAAGTAAGTAGTAACCAAGTAAGTAAGTAGTAAGCAAACAAGTAAGTAGTAGGCAAGCAAGTAAGCAAACAAGCAAGTAAGTAATTATGTAAGTAAGCAAGTAAGTAAGTAAGCAAGTAAGTATGTAAGTAAGCAAGTAAGTATGTAAGTAAGTAGTAAGTAAGTAGTAAGCAAATAAGTTAGTAGTAAGCAAACAAGTAAGTAGTAAGTAAGCAAGTAAGTAAGTAAGTAGAAGGCAAACAAGTAAGTATTAAGTAAGCAAGTTAGTAAGTAAGTAGTAAGCAATAAAGTAGGTAGTAAATAGTAAGCAAGCAAGTAAGCAATTAGGTACATAAGTAGTAAGCAAACAAGTAAGTAAGTAGTAAAAAAGCAAGTAAGCGAGTAAGTATGTAAGTGAGTAGTAAGAGAACAAGTGAGTAAGTAAGTAGTAAGCAAGAAAGTCAGTAGTAAGTAAGTGGTAAGCAAGCAAGTAAGAAAGTAGTAAGCAGACAAGTAAGTAAGTAAGTAAGCAAGTATGTAAGAAAGTAGTAAGCAATTAAGTAAGCAAGTAAGTACATAGTAAGCAAACAAGTAAGTAGAACATAAGCAAGTAAGTAAGTAAGTAGTAAGCAAGCAAGCAAGCAAGTCAGTATATAAGTAAGTAGTACGCAAGTAAGTAGTAAGCAAGCAACTATGTAAGTAAGTAGTAAGCAAGTAAGTGTATACGTAGTAAGCAAGTAAATAAGTAAGTAGTTTTCAAGCAAGTAAGCAAGTATGTAAGTAAGTAAGTAGTAAGCAAGCAAGTAAGTATGTACTAAGTAGTAAAAAAAGCAAGTAAGCAAGCAAGTGTATCAGTAAGTAGTAAGCAAAATAGTAAATAAGTAGTAAGCAAGCAAGTAAGCAAGTATGTTATTAAGTAGTAAGCAAGCAAGTAAGTATGTAAGTAGTAAGCAAGCAAGTACATATGTAAGTAAGTAGTAAGCAAGTAAGTAAGTAGTTAATAAGCGAGTAAGCAAGTATGTAAGTAAGTGGTAAGCAAGCAAGTAAGTAAGTAGTAAGTAGTAAAAAGCAAGTAAGCAAGCAAGTGTATAAGTAAGTAGTAAGCAAGTAAGTAAATGAGTAGTAAGTAGAAAGCAAGCAAGTAAGCAAGTAAGGATGTTAGTAAGTAGTAAGCAAGCAAGTAAGTATGTAAGTAGTAAGCAAGCAAGTAAGTAAGTATGTTAGTAAGTAGTAAGCAATTAAATAAGTAAGTAGTAAGCAATCAAGTAAGTATGTAAGTAAGTAGTAAGCAAACAAGTAAGAAAGTAGTAAAAAGTAAAAAAGCAATTAAGCAAGTAAGTGTATAAGTAAATAGTAAGCAAGCAAGTAAGTAAGTATGTTAGTAAGTAGTAAGCAATTAAATAAGTAAGTAAGTAGTAAGCACGTAAGTAAGTATGTAAGTAAGTAGTAAGCAAACAAGTAAGTAGTACGTAAGCAAGTAAGTAAGTAAGTAGTAAGCAAGCAAGTAAGCAAGTCAGTATATAAGTAAGTAGTAAGCAAGTAAGTAAGTAGTAAGCAAGCAAGTAAGTATGTAAGTAAGTAATAAGTAATCATATAAGTAAGTAGTAAGCAAGTAAGCATGTAAGTAAGTAAGCAAGTAAGCAAGTAAGTGTTTACGTAATAAGCAAGTAAATAAGTAAGTAGTTATCAAGCAAGTAAGCAAGTATGTAAGTAAGTAGTAAGCAAGTAAGTATGTAGTAAGTAGTAAAAAAGCAAGTAAGCAAGCAAGTGTATAAGTAAGTAGTAAGCAAGTAAGTGTGTAGTAAGTAGTAAGCAAGCACATAAGCAAGTAAGTATGTAAGTAAGTAGTAAGTAGTAAAAAAGCAAGTAAGCAAGTAAGTGTATAAGTAAGTAGTAAGCAAGCAAGTAAGTAAGTATGTAAGTAAGTAGTAAGCAAACAAGTAAGAAAGTAGTAAGTAGTAAATAGCAAGTAAGCAAGTGTATAAGTAAGCAAGCAAGTAAGTAAGTAGGTAGTAAGCAAGCAAGTAAGTAAGTAAGTATGTTAGTAAGTAGTAAGCAAGCAAGTAAGTAAGTATGTAAGTAAGTAGTAAGCAAACAATTAAGAAAGTAGTAAGTAGTAAATAGCAAGTAAGCAAGTGTATAAGTAAGCAAGCAAGTAAGTAAGTAGTAGGTAGTAAGCAAGCAAGTAAGTAAGTAAGTATGTTAGTAAGTAGTAAGCAATCAAGTAAGCAAGTGAGTATATAAGTAGTAACAAAGCAAGTAAGTGTATAAGTAGGTAAGAAGCAAGCAAGTAACTAAGTAGTAAGTAGTGAGCAAGCAAGTAAGCCAGTAAGTAGTGATTCATTTTTTTCAGGGAAATAATAAATGACAACAGAATATTTTACAGAAGCTGAATCACACTTAAATACTTTATAAAATGGTAAATAAAATGAGCATCATATACAATGGACTAATAATAATTAACTTGATCATAGTCATTTCTGAGGACATGGAGTTATGTGAACATGCACACACTGTTGACTCACCTGCGAGGTAAGGGCTCAGGACAGTGTGTGAGGGGGCTGCTGGGTGTGGGAGGAGGAGGCTCCCTCCGGCTCCTGAGGGACTGGCTCCTCTGAACCTGTCTCAGCACACTAGTCTTTAAGTCCAGCAAGGTCGTCATGATGTCTCACCGGTAAAAAAAAAAGAAGCAAAAGTCACAATTCAGCTCATTCATTTGTACAGCACGACTACTGTGGTAGTAGCTGAGAGTCATTCACAATGTATAGTCTGAGCATGACACCTCACAATGTTACATGAGAGATGTTGGACCGAAATAATAGATCTTAGACTAAAACTCTGGTATTAAAAGTGATGGGTGATATGCATTCTTTCAAGGAAACTAGTCCCCTAATTTTTACCTGCATTTTTGTATTTTGACCTCTTTACTCTAATAATTTAAGATAGACCTTTATTAAGCAAGTGCAATATCCACCTTTTATTAAGAGTTAATCCTTTTATTCACAATAGAGGAATCTAGAAATACCAGCAAGTTATTATTAAAGTTGGCCAAACAACAAGCACTGGAGCAAAAAAGAAAAAGGAAAAAGAAAAAAAGATTATTATTTTTTAAAGTGCGATATCATAAACAATACAGAAGCAAAACTATTTACAGTGTTGTTCCCTTTTCATTTTGCATTTACAGCTCCACAGTGATCTGATTGCGGGTCTTTAATCATATGAATGTCAATCGCTCGTGCAGTGGAACACTTAAAACTGGTTCGCACATCTGCCAAGAAAAATGAGGGGGAGTGGGAAGCTCATTAACAGCACGTCTGTCTCTGTCCATTTTACTTCAATCCAACTGCAACGGGAAATTGGTATTAAAAACATCTTTTTTTGTATGCGTGTGTTTTTCTGTGAACCACAAGTTGTGAGTAGCAATAAAAATAAGGCTGTGTGATAAAAAAAAAATAAAGACACAACAGAGACAGAGTTTGATTGATGGAGAGGCTGTTTCAGAAGGCAGTCAGCCAGACACGCTGAGACACTTAGATCCTCTTTTCAGCAGATGACAGTCAATGTCTGCACATCTATGAGAAAAAAGATGCATCAGCCCATTGACTTGCTCTAATTTTTTTTAACACACAATAGTCTCTGTTATTAACTAAGTGTGAGAAAGAACAATCTTCTTTGCAGGAAGAGTGCAAGTGTTGATGTGGCCTATATTACAGGCACTGATATTTTTTCATTTTTGTTCCTCTCGTCTTTGGATAGAACCATTGAATGTTGCCTGTTTAAAATAATAGTGCTTAGACCAAATGGATCCAGCAAATGAGACATATTGGCCTGTCTGAGTGTAATCATTTGGCGCTCCAAGCCAAAGAGAGCAGAATGCACTCAGCTGTCCAACTTCGAGTAAAGCAGAAATTCATGGTACAAGTTGCATCTTTGCCTGAGCCAAAGAACAGCTTGTTGATCCAACAGCCTGACATCTGTACAGAAATCTTCTTGGAGCATCCACTGTCTGTCAGAGCTTCCCTCCTGACGCTTCTCATAAGATGAAAGATCTTCACTCCAACAGACGGATAATTTGTTATTTGATGCGCAAGATACAATTCCTTCCATTGCTGTTGTTTGCATTATTGTTGCTCATTCATACATTCAAGAAAATAAGAGTAAATACAAAACATTATACATCATTATAAAACACATGGGGATGCTTGTCTCCAGACTAAAAATAAACAGCCTGAAAACATGTTTTATTTTTAGCATGTTTACAAAATGAGAATATTTTTCATTTGTTTTTTGTTTTTTTTGCTCCATTATTTGCTTTCTGGATCAGCAAGAGTTTTGCTGCACGACATCATTTACTGCTTTTGCAAAACATCTGGGCTATTATAAGACTAAAGAAAACTAAATTTTTACACAAGTGGTACTGAAAAAAAAAATCCTGGTAAATAAATCAACCATAAGAAAACCAGTGTTTTGTGAGACTGGTTTGGTCATTTTGCTCATGAAATAAACAAAAAAATTGGCACGATGGCAGAAAAGCAAACTTTTATGATGAGTTTTTCATGGAGTTTTGATATTTTAAAGTGATTATAAACCAGTCGGCAAGTGAGTCAAAAGGAAATCCTTTGTTGTGCTGACTTCATATTTACTCTTATTTTATTTTATTTGCAGCACAAGTTACTGTCATGAGCAAACAAAATAGTATTGACATAATACTAATAATAATAATAATAATAATAATAATAATAATAATAATAATAATAAACACCAAGAGCTGTATGTTCTAGTAAGACAACTTCTTATTAGATGAGCTAACCTAATTAGAATGTGTCACTTGAGAATATAACATTAAAGGGCATTCAGACACAAATTCCCACATTTTTTTTTAAATACCAACATACATTGTTAGACATTTGAGCTAGTGGGCATTAAACTCTTCCACAGACGTGAGCACCGCCCTGAAGCAGCAGGTTGCAGCTATATTTACATGGATTTTGTCCCTGCATGTGAACAACTGCTCAATGTTTCCTGCTCCATCCTCTCTCCTATTTACCACCTCTACGCTCTGTTCTTGACATCCTTAAAGGCCACGCATCTGGAATACTCCAGGCATGTTTGCTCATTTTTTTTATCCCCCCTCCCAACTTCAAACAAAAGGTGTCTCGGGCCGGATAATACCTGCTCAGGGGTTCTATCATTGCCACCAACACGCGTGCAGGGTGGTGAGCACGGACTGTGACAGCTAACAGGCGCCGCAGAGCAGCTGTCTCCCAGGTGAACTCATTTCAATTACAGGGGTGGATTTCTCCCAGCTGGATTTCACACTGTCTTGGTCGTCAACTCATAGTGACAAAACGGGGCGACGTGCCGCCGTCGTTGGGGCGTGGGCTGCCAAGGAAACACTGTCAAAGCTATGTAAATGCCTTTCTTGCTACACTGGTGCCTGAAGTCATGCCAGGGAGACACTTGCTTACCAGAGTCTCTCCTGCGAGAGCCAATGAGCCCTGCAGCCAAAGTCGACTTGCTGATGGGGATGGAGTGTCTCTATGGTAACCATGGAGAGAAAGGAGCGGGTAAATACAGGTAATATCTACGAAACACTGGAAAAAAAGCCAATTTTTGATGTTATAATGTATTTCCCTAAACAACGAGGTCAGAACAATGGGTTTATCAGTCAAAACAGGCCAAAGAATGGATACAGGAAAAAAAGATGCATCATCTCCTGCTTTCTACTTTGCCAGTGTCAAACTTCATTATGGCATTTAGACCTGGTGATACTTGTTTTTCACACCATGTTTTACACGAGTAAATCAAAAGCAAGACGGGAATAAAGAGCAAATTATCAATTGGACAGTGGATTATTAACAGCCTCAAATAAACATACATCCTCATGGGGGTTTTATTAATATAACATCAATGAAATTAATAATAAATTCCTTCTAAAATTATATTAAGAACATCATTTTATACAGATGGAGACAAGGCTTTCAATTAAGACTTCCATTAGTTTCCAAAGCTTTTTTTAGCACACCAGCCAGATGACATACATTTAAATTATATCACCAAAGATCACCCTGCAGTGCTGCTGATGCTTCCTGATGAGCTTTAAGACAGAACGAGGAGCCTGATCATTGACCATTAATGTTATTATGTGGCAGGCCCTTAGGGACACTCAGGCTAAATAGATCAAGCTGTCAGGTCTGAGTCAAATCTTTAAAGAGCTTTCTGAGGGGAGTGGTGTAAAAAATGTGTAGACATGATTGGGATCTATACTATATGTGCCTGTGGATAACACAAAATCTATAATCCAACTAAAAACACAGTTCTATTCCCAGTAGCTTATATTGTTCAGACACATGACAGGCACTTTGGCTTCAAAATTGATTGCTGGAGAATATCCTGAGACTTGAAAGCTTTTGTAAAAGAGCGTCTGCTGCGGAGCCATGCAGCTTAAAAAAAAATAAAACTCACTGTCAGTTGCAGACAAAACGTAAAATTTATACAATGGCAGAAATTCCTGCTTATTACTGCACAGATAATAAACCCTTTGTCACCCTGATAACACTCCAGAAGTACCTCTGCTGTCAGAAATAGCTTCCATTGAGTCTTTCTGCAAAAAACAATATAACCACGTCCAGAGTTTACACAAAAACATCAATCTGCATCTGCAAAACTGCAACAATACGATGCTCTGAAGCCACGCAAGCTGTAATTTATGTTTTACAGCAATAATACAACTGTTTTATCCTGCCTTTTTGTGTGGTTTTTTTTCAGACAGATGACCACAGATTTACTATGTGCTAATAATTAATAAGTGAACACATGATTAGTTTTAACTGAGCTGATCTGTTTCTTAAGAAAACAGGAGAAAACTCACAGGCAATTGTGAGACAAGGATGATTTGCTAAAAAGAAAAACAATATAATAATACAGACATTCATAATAATATGCTCTGCACAGACCAGAGCTTAATTTTGTATTAGTCTGCAGTTTCATTTACTTGATGAATTATGGAACATAACACTTTTTATTACCCTTTTAATCTGCTGAACATATAATCATTGTCAATATAGACAGCACAGGTAAATTAAAAGCACTGAGTGGCTGTCACTAGGGAGAAAAGACAGTTTGAGCAGAGAGGGATGCGTGTGTTTGTTTGCGCGCGTGCGCGCGTGTGTGTGTGTTTGAAAGAGAAAAAAAGGACCCCACAGGCTTCTCCAAGGTGTTTTTTTTTCTAAATAATCTAAGAAAAGTGCAACTAAGAACTGTTTGCATGTATTCGACAAAAAAAACTGGTTTTGATTATGTATTGTTTATTGTTATTACTTGAAAACAACACATCTAAAACTAAGTAATATATTTACAGACCATACAGCCTGATCCAGGGACTTTTTCTTTCTTTCTTTCTTTCTTTCTTTCTTTCTTTCTTTCTTTCTTTCTTTCTTTCTTTCTTCCTTTTTTTTAATTTTATTTTTTTTGCAGGATGCATTCATGTGCAGCTGAAATGTGCATTTGTTGTTTTAATCTGTCAGTCAAATCTTCCTGACCAGGCTTCTATTACAAAGATGCAAGATGTTTGTTGAACACAGTAAGTGAGTAAACTTTTGAGCATGTTACAGATATATAGTGCAATATATGTTTTTATTCTCGCAGTGCGTCAATGAGTCTCATCAAGTGTCAACATATACCAAATTTCTATATATTCATATATTTCTATATATTCATCAGCTGAACTTTATTGTTTCCCTCAAAAAAAATCCCAATTAGAATTATTCAACTCTAGAAAATTCACATCAACAGGTGCCAAATCAACATTCTGCTTTGCAATTACAGAATGAATAACACTTCAGGTGGGTATATTTACTTGAGTCACACAAAACGTGTTTTTTTTTTCAAGCTGTTAATGAGAAAAATCCGTCTTACCTGCGTCTCCAGACAGTTTTCCAGTCTGAAATATTTTCGCTGCTGCGTGTCAGAGTTCCCTGAATCAAAGCTCTGATCTGTGCAGCAGGACGTCGCTCCTGCTGTCAACGTGACGCAGCCAACTTATAACAAAACAAACAAAAAAAGAAAAAAAAAAGAAAAAAAATCCGTTTGGATCTTTTACTTAAGACACAGAAGAGACAAAAGCTCCTATTAGCCCCTTGAAACGCTCCCCCTTCTCTCACCCGATAATCACCCAAATATGGGCATAGGAAGTGCCGCGTAGCTTCACTGCCCCTCTCTACTGTCGGTGATTTCGCTATTAGTCTTTTCCCGCCATAAGAAAAATAAAACCGTTATAAAATTACTAAATTCCCAGATTTTTAACAACTTTATGCAGACTTAAACATTTCTCCAAGCAGATGCTAGCAAATGTTTTCCATTTCCAAGACTATTTTATTTCTCAATTTTTAAACATTAGGTGTGTATGGAAGCCTATTTCTGCCAATTTAACAGTATCTATGTAAAAAAAACTCCAAGTCAAAAATTATAAGCAAAAAATATGATTAAGTATCTCAGTATTATGATATATTATCTTAAAATTATGATTTAGCATTCAATGATTATTTGCTAAATCATAATTACATAATAACGTTTGGCGATAACTTTTGGCTGTTTCCTTCTGAAGCCATCACCACAGCAAGACAACTAAAATATTATTTTGAGCTATTTTTCATACATCAAATACCTTTCTTGAGACAACATTGGGCTCAAACTTGCCACTTCTGGATTATGAGAATGCAGCACAACCACATCCAAAACCCCATGTCATAATTACAAGTCATAATTATGTAATAGCTAATACAGTCAGAATTTTGAGATGCCTAGTTGTTCATTTGAAATATTATTGTGTTATTGAGGAATGCTAAGTCATAATTCTAAAATAGTAGCAATGATAGTTTTGGCACAGCAGAGCTCAAAAATTAATTGATGTGTGCCAATTAAATCACCTGTTCTTTCCAAAAAGGGTGACATCATTTTTATTTTTTCTCTAGATTTTTTAAAACTTATTATATATTCTAAATTGCAAATTGTAAAAACTCGTGCCTTTTTGAAATATTAGAATTCAACAAATAAACAACTTTTTCTGCTTCTAAAATTAGGTTTTACTTTTTACATGAAACTAATGGTACTTTTTCACACTATTTCAGTTGTATGTCACGTGTGAAAACTATATATTTTTACACGACATTTATCTAAGTGAAACATAAAGTTGGAATTAACAGAGGGTCCGTGAAGGCATCATTTGACTGTTGCTGAGGGATGTCGCTGAGAAAAAAAATCCTCACCGCAGCAGAGGGGAGCAAGTTAAGCTGTCAATCAAAATGCAATTCATGGGTTTTTCCTTTGATTTGCTTAATTAGCTCCTACTTAAAGCAAACAAATGATAATATTTAAAAGGAATATTTGTAACCATGGCAAAGAAAAGTAACAAACAAGAAGCATGTGTCAGAAACAGTGAACATAATACAAATCATAAACTAGGCATAAATATATTTTTTATAGTATTGATTTGGCCCTTTTTAATATTGCTAGTACTGAAACCTGTTCTTTTTTCTCAGAGTTTAATTAAATGATATTGAGGATGAGATATGTTTGAATAATTTGAACAGCCTTTAATTCACTCTTCCATTTGCTCATTAACATACATAAATGGGTGGGCACATGCACGGATGCTTTAAATAGACACAAGGGCATTAATTATATGCTTGCAGGTATAAACTGAACCACTCTGTAAAAATAATTTCACTCATGGCCAGTGTGACAGAAGGTGCAGGAAGCCACCACCGAGGTGTTCACTCACATGCAGAAACTTTAAACTCATCTCAGACTTTTATTACCAAGAATTTCTGAGATATTTAGGTTGTTGCTATGGGTAATTTAAACTTCAGAGAAAAGGTCAGAGAAAATATGTTATCGGTTCTAAGGGAAACAATAAAGCTATTAAATTCATGCTGCAAACATCAGAAAAAAATAGTTTGGCAGTTGAACGATGAAGATTATAAAAGCTTTTTTCAAAATAAATCTTTCATCAGCTGTTTTTTTCTGATCAAACCATCATTAAGTAGAACTTGATCCTTGGCTGGATGATTGCTGGAGGGTCAGAGTTGGTAAATTTCTAAACAGAACGTTTTGCTTTTCTATAGCCAAATTAAATAAAGTATTTATTCAGAGGTCACTTTCTTTTATGACTGATATTTCAGTAATGTGAGTCTAACAAGGTCACCAGTACATGAAGCTATTCAACGCTTTATCAAATGCACTAATGAGGTAAGAAAAAAATACTTTTCTGCTTTTGAAAGGACTTGACATCATTTTAAAATCTTGAGTGAGATGAGGCAGGAGGCTTTTTCCTGTGTTGATTGATAAGACACGTGACCGTTTGCCTTGTTTCCATGGACACATCATTACAGAACTTCCCCAGCTGGTTCCAACTACTTGAAGTGTTGATGACAAATGTGAAGAATTTGTTTATAAAAATAATAATAATAAAATGTAATTTAATTTTAAAAAATATCATATTTAAGCAGAATGAAGTCTTACTAATTTGATAGGGTTATGCGTTAATGTGCAGTCAGTGATTTCAATGAATATTCCAGTTTATAAACAACTTTATCAAAACCATCCTTTACATAATAGTTTTCTTAAGAGAAAATGAGTTTAATAAAGCCAAGTTAATTTTCTTATATTTAATGAAATAAAATTTATCTGTAGTCAGTAGTCTGATATTTTACCACACAGCCTTCATTCTTTGCTTATCTTGATTTTAATCAAACTGCCTTATAAAATAAAGTGGCAGACCAAGGCTGTAGGATGCTTTCAAGCACCTTGTTCACAATCCACTCAGGTTCCATTACTGTTAAATTCACAATAACACACTCTACTCATCGCGAGTGTCAGGTGGAAGCAACAAGGTCGGCACAAATCTGATTCCAGTGGGTTTTATAATTTCTATTTATTAACAATAAAACGTACCTGCTCGGATTTGGCTCGCTTTGTTCCGGATGACTCACTAAGATAAAAAACAAAACAAAACAGGATTTTGTAGTAGAATAGTTCTGCCACCCAGCTGGGTCGAGTTGTGAGAAGGTTCCCTGTGTGATTTAAATGCAGAGGTGCAGCACAAGCTGAAATATTCAGTGTTTTAACAAATTAGGAACTAATTCTAGTCAACCATTACTGCAAAATGAATGCCTGAAACAGCTAAAATCAGAGTGACAGTACAATGCAATATGTAAAAATGATATTATTTGTATAGTTTGGCATGAGAATAAACAAAGGTCCCCCTTTCTTTCTGTTTCTTTTTTATAGATTATGCCACTGATGATGCCTCCCAGGTTTGCATTAGCAAACTAAAATACTCCACAAACACACAGAACACCCAATTTACTGGGATACTTTAAAAAGACCAACCATTTATTTAATGTTTTTGGAAATGTTGACTCCCACACACCAAAAACATGACTGTCAGGTTAATCGATAACTCTAAATTGTCCCTAGGTGTGAGTGAGAGAGTGAATGGTTGTTTGTCTCGTTTGTCTCTGTGTGGCCCTGTGATGGACTTGCGACCTGTCCAGGGTGTACCCCGCCCCTCGCACTGTGATGGCTGGATATGGGCACCAGTGACCCCCGTGACCCTTAAAGGAAGAAACGGGTATAGATAATGGATGGATGGATGGATGGATGGAAATGTTGACATAGTAAAAGCTCTTTCCGAGGTTTTTTTTTCTATCCCAGGCTTGTTGTGCCTCCTTCAGGCAACAAAAAGAACTGAAAAGGCAATTAAATGTTGAAAGTTTTACACTGCTGTTGAATTGAAAATTTGATACTTTGTTGATGTTGTTTATTCGCTTTATATTTTTTTGCACACAATAAGCTTACAATGATGCAATAATTATCAAATATACAACAACAAAAACAGTCTTATTTGAAATCATTCACTCCCAGAACTTGTTCTAAAAAATTTTAAAACTCTTTTCTTATGTCTTAGTTTTGCTATTTTGTCTTACCAGGGTTCTTACTAACTATTAAATCACAAAATTCACCTGTAACTGTAAATGTTTTATTGTTTTGATCTGCCTTTTAAACCTTTTGTAACTGATAATGTCTCATCCGAGGATGTGCAATGCAACTTAACTTGGACTATAAATAGTTGTCATTGTCTGAAACTTGTCCCTATATAAATGATCAATAGACAAAATAAAACTAAGCCATGTTTCTCCAGACTGAAGTAACACTGAGTTCATTTTCTCCCAAACTTAGTATTTATATCACTATTCTTTATTTATTTTATTTTTGTAAAACTATTTCTGGTTTACCTCGCATATTCCCAGTTCTTTATTTTTATTTTTGTTTTTACTGAGAATGTATGTATGTATTATTAAGGTTGTTATGATACATAAGTTTGAACAAATTACTACAATCTTCTTTTAACGTAGTTTTTAAAAATGTAACAGTCACAGAATTTCCTTTTGCTTTTGTAATAAAAATGAATTAAATTGTAAAACATCTAAACAAAAGGTCAGTCAGGCTGCAGTTCTAACCCCCGTCCTGTAGGTGGTGGTAATGGTTTGTAAACAGAGACCTGCACCTCCCGGTTAACACAAGAGAGGTAACTCAAGCTCGTCCAGATTGTCCTGGACGTGCCTCTATGTGCTTGAAATGTGAGGAAAAGACTTTTTTCACTTATCGCCTATTTTGACCACTCTTGCCTGCACACCATGGCGAAATATCAATCCCGTTTGTACTTTAATCTCTCGACTGGAAGGGACTGTCACTGTTTTTGTTGCTCGTGTTGTTGGAGCCTCGGCTAAATTAGCTAACGCTGCTGTTTTTACTTCAATGTCGATTCCTTGCTGCGGGGCAGAAAACCGCAAAAACAACAAGGTAACTCAGAAGCAAAAATGCTGCATGGGTTTCGGACGAAACAACTCAGGCAAAATGTTGTTTGTATCTTCGGTTAAGGTCAGCGAACACGATCAAACTGTGTTTTCTGCACCCAACTTTAGCGTTATCGCTGTCTACATGTTTTTGAGATGGAGCAGCAGACAGACAGTGGAGTGACTTTTGTTCAGCATCTGTTGGAGTAAAAAGGGAAAACATCATGTCTTGCAAAGCCGCAACCAAGGACAAGAAGTCGAGCTTCAGCAAGAAGCTGTTCAGACGAGGCTCTGTCCGATCTGTGGGCAGTTTTATGAGCAGAATCCTGAGGACACTGACAGCTTTATCACACTTTGGATCTGAAGTACAGACCGAGGACGACAAGGATGATGGAGGCTTTTCCACTTTTAAATCTGGAAACAAAGATGTTCCCATGGAGGATGGGGATCTGGGAGGGTTTCTGTCCGGGGAAAGAGTCCCCGGAGTGTCGGGTCTGAAAAACCACGGGAATACCTGCTTTATGAACGCGATTCTGCAGTGCCTCAGTAACACCGAGCTCTTCGCCGAGTACCTGGTTCTGGAGCACTATAAAGGCGAGGAGCTGGATGAGGACAACAAGCCAAAAACAAACGGTGTGCATCTGCAGAAGAAAGGGCCTCTGAGTAAAGGAGAAGTGACCGAACAACTGTCAGGACTTGTCAGGGCTTTGTGGACATTTGAGTACACACCTCAGCATAGCAGGGACTTTAAGGTAAGAATGAAAACAAAACATTGTACACTGATAGTTTTAAAATTAGGACTAGATATCACAGCATGCTGCAGATCTGCAATATGATTTTTTTTGTTTTATATTCTCATGAAAGATACTTTGCAGACTTATTGAAAAGTTTCTCTTTTCCTTCTGTGTTGCTTCCAATACGCCAAATTCTATTGGAATAAGCAATATTTCGTCAGGGTTTTTACAGCTCTTTTAATGTTTTTTTTTTTTTTTGGACATGGACTTCAGTACATTTCAGCTCAGTTCATTGAGCAAATCTGACCCATTTAGGCACAAAGGCTCCCAAAACTCAAGGGATGGACAAACTTAGAAAGAGCTATTATCTGCAAACTCAGCATTCAGTAAATGTTCAGTTGAAAATACTCCACATCTCTCAGCTTCTGTGTCTCGCTTTGAAGCACACATCACACAAAAATGAGGTGCACGGACTAGACAGAAACAAAGTCGTGTAAAAATATTGATCAAGACCCCTTTAATATTACAAGGAAGTCTGGCTTTTTGAAAGCAATGTTTAAAGAAATAAATCAAAGATGATATGACATATTTGCACACTACTGTGCAATTTGTATCAAGTTTAATAGCAACTTATTTTGTTGTGTATAAAAAATACACAATTTAGAATTTTGTGAAACACCTTGGTGTTTTTTACAGGTGCACTATTAATAAAAAGAGTTCTGCTGTAGACTAAAACAGAAACATACAATGATGATAAACATATATGACTGGACTCAGATTTATTCTGCGATACCTGAAGAGGATTACATTAGAGTTTGTGTCAGAAGTTGTAATACTGAACAATGTTTTTTGTTGCAGAATGCTGTGTCAAAAAATGCCACCCAGTTTAAAGGGAACGCTCAGCATGACGCTCAAGAGTTTCTGCTGTGGCTGCTGGACAGAGTTCACGAGGACCTAAACACTACAAACCCCATCAGCAGGCCTGCCATAAAGGTGAATCCATAGACCATAGAGGGATTAGGACATCGGCTGAAGTTAAATTTATGTAGTGTTAAATGTGTTTTGCTTGTGAAAGGGTTTCCAGTTCCCATCATTCTTGTGTTTTTCCTCAAACTAATCAGTTGTTGCTTTCAAAACAACCACTGAACTCAAAAGACCATTGGAATGATCATATATAAACGAGTCTAATTAAACCTGTTTGTGTCTTCTCAGCCACCTATTGAAGAAGATGACCAAAGCGTAGAGGGGCCATCTCCTCCCCTCTCCGCTGGGTCTTTTGTGCAGGAACTGTTTCAGGCGCAGTACAGGTAGGACACCTGCTCTCAGGGTTTGGCCACCCCAGCTCTTGATCAGACAATAATAGATTGTTTTCCCCTACAGGTCTTCTCTTACCTGCCCACATTGTCAAAAACAGAGCAACACCTTTGATCCCTTCCTCTGTATCTCCTTACCAATCCCTCTGCCACACACTCGGTGAGTTCCTCCTCACAGCTCTTTTAAAAAACAACCAGGAGTAACCAATTTGCAATACTCTGCTTACAGGTTCTTACACATTCCTGAGTAACTGATATCACTTAGCGTGGTTGTTTTTTTTATGTTAGAATCTACCTATAAGCACACATTGCGTTCAAGCTCTTTAAACCTCACTGAAAGTCAGACTAGGTGTGTGAATGTGCATGTGTATTCAATTTGACAAGTTGACAAAGGTGGGAATCAAATATTAGGGTGTGTGGTTGTGAAAGGAAGAATCTAACCTGTTTTGTCAGGAATATAGGAGCATAGGGTGCGGGGGTGGTTGAAGGTGCATTAGGCAGGTATACCTTAGTTTCAGATACAAAGAATATTGTTAAACATTCAGGACAGAAAGAAGTGCAACAACTGGATGTGTTTGTTGAGTTGTAAAGCACACATAATAATTTATGAGTAGCACATTGTCTTATTTCTTTTTCAGGCTTAGCGCTTTGACAAATAACAGATTACATTAAAGCCACACCTTTCATTAAAAATTAAAGTGTTTACTGCTTTTGCCACTTGTGTTGCATTGCAGTCATCTGTCATTAGTAATGTAGAGGTGACGGGACAAAATGAGACAGCAAAAAGGTTTTAAAACCAAAAAACTTAAAGAAAAATATTAAATGTCTACAAAGGAAACAAAGGATTGAAGCAAAAAAAAAAAAAGAGTAAATGACTTTATCAGTCTGTCCTCGTTGCCTTGCATAGACAGAAATGGTGGTGAAAACAATGTAAAACTAATAGTTGTATTTATTTTTTATAATTTTTCTTAGTCCCTTGTATGTGACGGTGGTCTACCAGGGGAAGTACTCCCACTGTATCCGGATTGGAGTTGCTGTCCCGCTCAAAAGCACCGTCTACCGCCTCAGAGATGCTGTGTCACGTGAAACCAAGATCCCAATGGACCAGGTGCTATTCCCGTCTCTTATCAGGGTCTGACACTGAGAGGCTATATTACAGTCACAAGGTTTCAGCTCAGCAATTGTCAAACCAGATCTACCTGCAGTCAGATAGTAATACTTGAATCAAACACGTTTTTCCTGTAGCACAACTGCAGCTCGGTATTAACACAATAAAAAAAAAAGGTGAAATGAAAATGAAGTAGCAGTTAAAATAAATCTGTCTTTCTTAAAGTTTGTTTTGACGGAAATGTACTACGATGGCTTCCATCGATCATTCTGTGACGACGACGACGATCTTAACGTCATTCAAGAGAGTGATTCCATCTTTGCCTTTGAGACACCGGAGACCTTCAAACTGGAAAGCTTACGCACAAAAAGAGGTCGTTGAAATACTGTTTTCTGTCTTTTCCACACCTGCACTAATGAACAGGAAAACTAGACTTGCGTTTTTATTTGTTTTTCTTTCACAGGAAGCCTTCTGGCAAACCTGAACCACAATAACTTAAAGTACGGAGCCGAAATCAGCAGGACTCCGTCCTTCATGCAGGGGGCTATGACTCCTGTAACTGGATCACCCAATAAAAACTTGGGGCCGGAAAAAATGATCCTTTTGGTGTGTAACAGAGCGTGTACTGGCCACCAGGCCAAAAGGTAACGCCACTTCTTCTGTAGTGTTAATACATGACCTGTTCACGTCACGAGTCTGATAAATATATAAGTAATCAAATTATTAGACTCTCGTTAAGGCTTTATGTTATGTTTTCAAGGTTTGGCCTTCCTTTTGTGCTTTACATGGAGCGCACTGTGACCTGGGATGCTCTACAAAAAGAGATCCTGGAAAAAATGCGCCATCTTTTGAGGCCTGGGGTCTACATTCAGGTAGGAAGAGGAACGGGTCTGCCTTATATATTAAATGCACCTCCTTAGGAATCATTACTTCATTACAGACTCAAATACTGACAGAAATGAACAGAGTTGTTGTTAGCTAAAAAACAAGCTGCAGTATTAACAGTGTTTTAACTTTTTGTAAACCTCTAGGTTGGACCGTTCAGTCTTCGGGTGGTTGGTGTCGTTGGCATTACCTACCTCCTTCCTCAAGATGAGAGACCACTGTGTCATCCAACTGTTGAAAGGTTGGTTCTAATTACTGGTTTATTTAGTAACTTTTATCAGAGATTGGACCTTTAAGCTAAAATCTCTTTACAAAAGCATATTGAGTTTAATTAAAACTTGACAAACTGTGAAAGCTACAAACAAGTTAAGGTAAAAAATTGTATTTTGTTAATATGACAGTGTTTTCAACAAAGTAAACAGTGTATATGAAATAGTTATTTAGGCTCTTGCATTCAACACGCTCAATATCAATCACAGTGATATGTGAAAGGGATTTGGGTTGAGATAAAATCATAGCTTATCCAAAATGTACACAAAAGGAATTGAAGTAAACTCAGATAATATCAGTGTTTTTTTTTTTTTTAATCTTGCAGCTCTGCTCACTTCCTCCTTATTGGTTGAGGACAAGTCTAAACAGGATTTTAATTATTTAGTAAAATGCCAGTTCAGCTTGTTCTACTAATCCATGTGATTACGCAAGAACAATACGAGTCAAGAGTGCGATTCAGGTAGAGACAATTAACTTTTTTTATGATTTGAACTTTGATTTTTTTTCCAAAACAAAACAATACAGCGTAAGCAAAATTACGGAGTAAGCAAAAGTGTCGTGGCAATACAGTAAATCAGAAATAGTACATTGAAACAAAAACAACAGCAACTTAATAATAACAATAAAAAGGGGGAATAAAATAAAATATAAAAATACAAGAGACAGAACCAACAAACTAAAAAGGATTTATCGGATCTACAGTAAATACCTGGTCCAAAATTAACTTTTTTTGATCTTGTTGAATGTATTTGCCCTCAAAAATAGTTCTTACTTAAACCTGAGATGCAGCCAAAAACATGCACAACTTTGACTAGAAGAAGTTTTTACACTAGCTGAAATACAATAAATTAAATGTTATAATATGTCTAAATAACTATTTCCCATTGATGTTATTTTTCCCGCAGAGCATACAAGTCCTGTGGACAAGGGGGGCCTCCACATGTAAAGATTGTGGTCGAGTGGGACAAAGAGACCAAGGACTAGTGAGTTAAAACACAACTTGAAAGAGAAAAGATGCTGCAAATCTTTATCTGGAAGCATTTGAAGCTCTACAATCCCTCATAGATACATTTGTTGGAGAACTTTGACACTTTACTCTTAATGTGTGTTCTTTGCTTTGAAACATACCAACAAACTGTCCACAGATACAAGAAAAACCAAATCTCTGTGACTTCATCTGTTATTAAAGCCTCTTTTGCAGTACTGAAGCATTTCACTGCAAATTGTTCCGATAATTAGACATTTCTGAAAAGATGTTAAGATGTTTGGAAACACCTAAAGTGCTATCCTTTGAACTATTTGACAAAAAATATTCAAAAAAGATGTGCTTCATATAAAACTGCTGCAGTTCTAAACCAAACAAATGTCACAAAGTGATGTTCCCTTGACAGAATCAGACATGTCAGCTGTATTTTTTTTATTGAGTCAGCCAAGTACTTTGTTTTATCATTACCACACATGCCTGTGCTGGTCAAATTGAAGTCATTACTTTTTACGTTTTTTTTTCTGGATCAGTTGGCACTAAGTTGTTGATGTTGGCTTTGACTGAACCTTCTCAAGGTTTGATATAAGTCTGTGCAAGTTTATTAAATACATTACCTAGCATAGTTAATGTAAGATACAGTTAATGAAATAAAAGGCGTACGTTGTCTCATCTATGGCTGAATATGGCCAAAATATATATCACAATATATCTCCTAACTTCAGTTATGAATGTCTTATGTCATTCAAGATATCTTTGATTGGAATTATGGCTAGTCAGAAGAAAAAGCGAGACCTCAAATTTGCTTTATGACTACCGGTAGTCATAATATGTTGTAATATGACACCTTGAATTGAAAAATCCATACACCTTAATGGTAAATCTGATATCATTTTTACTAGCCAGAGTGTAATTAGAGATATCTCAAATCGTTTTTATTCTTTTTTTGCTATGTCAATATAATCAGAGATGTCTAGTACTAAATGTGTCATAAACCAATTTTAGATATCTGGAATGTAATTGTGGTGAAGCCAATTGTATGTCAAAACATCCTGCCGTACCCGTCTGTGTTTGCAGCGTCGGTTTTACTTTGCTCGACAACGGCTGATGGGGAGTTGGTGATGTTTTAGGAAGAGAACTTAAACTTATAGGGTGCTTCACTTTCGTACACTCAGAATTCTGTCGTGTGGAAGTTTATCAGACTGTGGAACAGATTCAGTGTTCCTGCTGCGAGTTGGCACCAGACTCTACGGCACATTTTACAGCAGACTGAAAGCTGACGTTTATCAGACTTTTCATACCTGAACCACTTTGATGCCACTAAATTGGTCTTTCTTTCCTAAACTATTTTGTCTGCTTCTTTTTTTTTTTTTTTCTGTGATCGCTGGTTAACCCATTGCTCTTGAGCTCATTTTGGCACAGATATCCACGGTGTTGTAGGTAGCGTCGTTAGCATTGTGCCTGTGGTGTACGTCATCATGAACTGATGTAATGTATACTGATCAAATAATAAAACATCATATCGACATCATTTAAAAAGTTTTCTGTTGGGATACATATTGATATTGAATTATTGTTTAGCACTAGTCCCATCATACATTTTATTATTGTTCTGTAAAATGTCTTCATCTTGATGCTCCTAGTTTGTTTGGACACACTGAGGAGGAGTATATTCCAGATGCTGAGAGCGTTTATCTGCACAGACAGCAGCACCATCAGCCACAGGCCTGCACTCTCGCTCAGTGCTTACAGCTCTACACCAAGGAAGAGCAGGTAACAGTCTGACTGAAAACATTAAGTTAAATACTTTGGTCTGTGATACATTTAAATACTTAAGCTCCATTCTTTCAGAAATTTGACATCAAAATAAATTTTAAATTTGCCATGCTATTAGTGGTTTATGTTCAATTATCTTGTCCTCATACTTTTATTTTTTTGTTCTACGTTCAAAAAGCCTTTCAGTCATTGTGGTTTATTTGACTATTTGGCTCCTGATGCTATGTTTCGAACAAACTTGAGATTCTGAGCTGAGACGTGCGTATACTTTGTGGTTTAAGTTCCCTTGAAACTGCTGTGGAGGAGAGTGGAGAGAAACTAGTGGAAAATCAGGCCTCACCCTCTGAGAAGCTTTTTTTAAAAGCAGTGTGGTTGAAACGTATTCTTCATAACTGCCCTTCTGGGCTGTGTGTGTGCTTCAGCTGGCCCCAGACGATGCCTGGCGCTGTCCCCACTGCAAGCAGCTGCAGCAGGGCCGGATAAAGCTCAGCTTGTGGACGCTGCCGGATGTGCTTATCCTGCATCTCAAGAGGTTCAGACAGGTATCTTGGATGATCTAGCTCCTTGAAATTAAAACAAAGAAGCTGTTTGCTTGAAATATAAATATATACATTCAATTTGTGGGATTTGGATTGAATTTTTGAGCATCTTGGTATTTGCAATAATAAGCGCTACATTTTCACCAGATGCCATTTTTGTGTTTCTCCAGTCCCTTTTTTTTATTGCTTCATAAAAAACACAACTTTCATTGCACATTAACACACACTGGAGGCTATTTTTCCAAAGCTCTGATGTTAGAAGGAGAAAAAAATTATTTTGTTTAGGTGGAAAGATGAAATTTAGATTGACAAAAATAGTGTTTATAAATCTAACTGGGTTTGTACTCCAGGAGGGCGACCGGAGGGTGAAGATGCAGAACATGGTGAGGTTCCCGCTGATGGGGATGGACATGGCTCCACATGTAGTCAAGAGAAGCCAGAGCAGCTGGAGTTTACCCTCCCATTGGTCGCCATGGAGACGGTCCTACGGCCTTGGAAGGAACCCCGATGACTTCCTTTACGACCTGTACGCTGTGTGCAACCATCATGGCAATATGCACGGAGGCCACTACACTGGTAGATTAAACTATTGCAGAAATTAAAAGCTTGTATGTGGAGATCAGGATCCTAATGAATGCCTTTGTTAAACTCACTTTATGTTCACAGCTTACTGCAAAAACTCTATTGATGGTCAGTGGTACTGCTTTGATGACAGTGAGGTTTCACCAGTAGCTGATGATAATGTTTGTCAGCAGACAGCCTACATACTGTTCTATCAAAGGAGAACTGCTGTTCCCTCCTGGTCGGCCAACAGCTCTGTTGCTGGTAAAGCATCTATTTTATATAGTTAAATATTTCCTAAATTAATATGTTCAAATGTTAGATTTATTAAATTATTTTAAAGTTATCTGTGTGTGTGTGCATGCATAGTTTGTCACTTTGCTTACTATTTTTATATTCGTGTCACTGCTATAAACAGTCTCTACTCTCTACATCAGAGGCGTCTCATCCTGGTCCTCGAGGGCCAGTATCCTGCATGTTTTACTTGTTTTGTCTGCTCTAGCACACCAGATGTAAATGAATGGAAGATTAATAGTAGGGCTGCATGAGATTGGGGAAAAACTGACATTGCGATTTTTTTCTAAAGCAATCAAATTAATGTTATTTTTTTCAACAGTTGGCTTTAACATTTTAAGTTATGCTGCCATCTTGTTAAAGATGAACCTGCACTGATCTTACCTCTTTATGTGCATGTTGTAATGGCCTCCAGGGACCAGGATTGGACACTCTTGTTCTACATGAATCATAATTTTACATTTTTTTGAATAGCTTTTGATGTTCAACAGATCAAAATTTCCAACTTAATGTTAAAGCATTTTTAGCTGTTATATTGATTTAATTAATAATAAACCACTTCTACACTGGCCACTGTAATGTTTATAGGAAAGTGTTTATGTCCAATAATTGTCACTTTAAATTATTTATAAATTAATTTAAGAGTAATTGTCTTGATAATAGTTTTAGAGTGTAAAGCTGTGGTTGATCTCGTCTTTTTCACAGGTTCCACCAGTTCCTCCCTGTGTGATCACTGGATCAACAGGTTGCCCGGCAGCAGACCTGCGAGCCTGGCCTCAGGAGCCTCTTCCAGACGCACCTCCCTGGCTTCGCTAGCTGAGTCAGTAGAGTTTCCTGCAGAGCGTAATGAGGATGATGGTGAGGAAAGAAGATGTTAAATTACTTAAAGCTGCTGAAATATTGCTGTTTGTTATTGTTACTAAAGCTGGGAATCAATACAGCAATTCTTTGGAAAGGCTTTTACACAAATGTAAAACAACTTGCAGTTTTATGCTTTGTTTTTAAATCTCTAGTTGCATAAAATATTAGTAGTTTTATTGTTATAATTGATGCTGCCTTTTTGTTTTTTTTGTTTTTCTTCCTTAACAAAAAGCATACGCCTTTCCTAAATGCTTCTGTGTTTTCAGGAGGATTCTCTGTCAGGCCGTTTGTGAGAAGTATTCAGCGTCAGAGCTTGTCCTCCAGGTCATCTATTGCCAGTCCTTTAGTCTTCAATGACAGTGGGTTAAAGCCCTCTTGGTCTCTCTCTGCCAAGCTGCAAATGAGATCCAACTCCCCTTCGCGATTCTCCCTCGACTCCCGATGTTCTCCTCCTCTGGAGAGGATCGGAGAGGCATGCGATGATAAAGTTTCCACCTCTTGTTTCGGCAGCTACAGTAGGCACGAGCGGTACTTTGGCAGCAGGACACCTTTGTCCATGATGGAGAGCAACTTCAGTGACAATGACAACAAAAGATTCATCGACATGATGTACTGCAGGGCTCCCACTCCAGTAGAAAAGAAAAGCAACAAAAACGAAGCAACAGAAAACAACAACGAGATTACAGCTGTAGACCAAAACATGCTATCCACTCAAACCACTCCCTCCAAAGAGCAGAAACGAAAGAGTAGCATTGGAGGATTTGCCCTAAAGGCTGAAAGCACAGGTCCTGCAAAAGGTTCCAGCAAAACAGAACAAGAAAAGACCTTGAAAAAACGTCTGTGCTATACCAATAAGACCCCAGCTACAGATGTGTCTTCCAGTACACCTACAAAAAGCAAAAAGGTGAGCAGTTCTAAAGAGAAGACTGTAAACACAAAGAAAAGCACCTCAACACCAAGTGGAACTCCCTCTAAAACAAAAGACTCTAATAAACCTGTAGAGGCCACACCACAACATAAGCCATGCGTTCGCTCCACACCTCAGTCTTCAGCTTCTCCCTCACCTACTGCAAAGAAGAATTTGGGTACGACTGAGAAAAGCTCCACAGGCAGCCGCAAACGACTGGTAGAAAGGAGTTGCAGCAGAGACTCCGTGCACACCAGCCCTCTGGTCGACAGCCTTCGAGGCAGCTGTGCGGCTCGTTCCTCGCTTTCCAAGAACGGGGACGGCAACCGGCTTGAGAAGAGGTCTGTGAGGAGCTCCAGCAGCAGTTCCTCTGTCACAAGCCTGCGCTCGCCCAGCGTGTCCACCAGAGACCTGCAGCGGAGCAGCAAATCGGAGGAGAAAGGGTTGTCTTTCTTCAAGAGCGCCCTCCGACAAAGAGAAAGTCGCCGGTCGGCCGATTTAGGGAAAAGCGCCATGCTTAACAAAAAGACCTCAGAAATGACATGCAAGCAGAACGGACAAGCTAAGGAGGTAGATGGTGATGAGCGAAAGACTGGAGATGCGGTAGCTTCTCAAACAGAAACTCATGAAGGTGAGTCAAAACCCGAGAAACAGGAGTCTTCCAAACCCCCCAGCTCTCTCAGTCGCACCCTACTAAGCGTCGGGAAGTCCAAGTCTTCCACCTCCGTTGTAAGTAGCAAGTCTCCCACTAATGGAAAGAAGCCTCTTGAAAGAATGGCGTCTTCCCGAAAGCTGCCATCAAGCATGCAGTCTCCTGCACGAACCTCACAGAGGCCTCAGTGATTCATCTGTGGTAAATATGTTGAGCAATCAAAATGCAGCTAGTTACTTTGTGCCTAGACTTTCAGTTAGCACCAGATGTATTCGAGACACATGTTTTGATGTTATGGTTTTGTAACATAGCCCAACATACATACTGTTGTCTCTGAGTACTAGCATCCACCTCAGTTTTGGCTAAAGTAAAGCTTGGTAATATATTATTAACTGTGGTGCACAACTTATTTTAGGTAAGCTTGTGTGACCAGATTATTTTGGCAGCAGCAGCAGCAGTATAAACTTAAAAAATTTGGGTCCAAGAAACATCCACCTAGTATATGCTGATAGTGTGTAAAATGAAACATCTTCTTCCCACTTTGCTATTTTTCAGTTAAAACAGGCCGGCTGGTGCTGCCCACAGACTGCTGGTCTTTCTATTTAAACACAACCATAACATCAAAATTAGCCTCTGATACTGATTCTGAGTTGTTACATTCATGAACATGCACAGATTTAAGAGTTTCATTCCAAAAAGGAATTTGGCTAAAAGTGATTTATTCAAGTTTTCATTGATGATTTTAAAGCAAACTGAATTTTGCCCTTTATATTTTCTCCCCCATGCATTTGTCAGTAATGGTCTCATACCATTTTTTTAAATCAAAAACATGAGGAAAAGTACTGTAAACAAATGTGAGTAAATCAACAATAAGCAAATGGAGAGTTTTAGGATTACTATAAAGGAGCGTTGTGATGAGCCCTGGACCAAAACAAAGGTTGGAAAATGAGGAAGAATTCCTCCCAAAACGAAACTTCATTTTTTTAAATCTGTTTTGATAGAATGTTATTTTAATGAAAATCTCTTTGAAGTTACAGTACATGCAGTATATTTTCTGTAACGAAGAAGATGGTGTTCTGGAATGAAACCCTTTAAAATCAAGTTCTATACATATATCTAGATACAGTGAAATGTATGGAACCTGTTCATATTTTTCTCTTTTTTTTCCATGAGCAAGATGAAAATAATCTCAAAGCGCCTTTCAATGCTGCACATGGAAAGAAATTCTTTAATTGTATGCATCACTGGTAGGAATGTTGTTTTTGGTAGCACTTTTTACAGATAAAGTATGATAGTTATTCTATAATAATTCTTTCAATGGTTTCGAGATATATTGTAGCCAATGGCCTTAGACTTGAAATGGTAAAAGGGTACATTCATCTCACTGTTTCAGGGGTCATTTTACAGTCATTTCTCCTGTAATACACCTGGTGCTGTAACAGGACAGTGCTCCACCAGCACTGATGTTTTTTTTTAAATGATCAAAACTAACCACACATTTTAGCTGGAAGCGTTTTATCGTCTTTACCTCAGAGAAGATATAGTAAATCGAACGGCTCATAATTAAAAAAAACAAATAAATATAATATAGAATACTGAACATTCTGAACCATCAGAAAGTATGCAACGGTTTTACAGTAAAACGGTAGAAGCAAAGTTAAAAGATCCTGGCTGTTATTGTAAAACTGACCCACGTCTACTTACAAAACTCACATCAGAAACCAGCTTCGGCTTTGTTATAGAAGATTGAATGTGGGTAAACAGTTCAACTCAAACAGCAGAATCACTTAAAATCAAGACGTTTTATTAAAGATTTTGGTAAAGCTTTGTATTAGTAGCATTTATCAGGTTTACAGTTCTCAGAATGTTTGAGGAAATACCACCTAATTAAACTGTTTTATTTAAATGGCCTGTACACACTTTTAGATTCATAACTGTTACATTTTATTTAATTTACTTTTATATAGACTGGTAATTTCATTGAGACAGGTCTTATTTACAGGAAAGACCTGTAACACAAACACATAACATCAGTCACACAAAATCAAAGAACTTTGTGTGCATTTCCCTTTTTTGAAAGCAAATTAGATGCAATAACTGTTTTGTGTAACCTCACATTATTTGGTTCTCAGTCACCAGTGCATCACTGTCAGATTAAATTACTGTTTGATAAAACAAAATTAATATGTACAAGAACCTTTTTTGTGTCTAAGCACAAACAAAATCTGCAGTTAAAAATTTCAAAAGGTTTCTGTTCAAAATATAAAAGCAGTTTCAGGCCTGACATTTAAAGAAAACCATCCCGCTTATTAAAACAGTTAGGTTTTTAGGTTTGTTTCTGCTGGAATTATTATTAATTTTTTTCCTTTTTTTTTTCTGTCTGAGCACTAATCATTTTACTAGCAACTGACTGTGTTACAGGCCATAGAAATAAGACACATTATGTTTAATTATGATGGGTTTCCTGTTGCATTTTTAACATTTCTCTACCAGGAACATGTGCATGGCACTTTGGGTTTAAAGCAGGACAAATTTCTGTAATTGTTTTTGTTTTACCCCTTGTTCCAAAGTCTGTGAGTTTTTGTCTGTTTGCATTTTAGAGCTCATCTATTACTTTATGTCCCATTCATGTCAAAGATAAGTGTAAAAAAAAATCTATTTATGTAACCAAAACCCAACCCTTGACGACGTTATTCCCCATATTTTGGATACTTTCGTTTTTATTAAGGAATGTAGTTGGCTGTCTGACAATCTAAAACATTATATTATTAATCATATAACATGTAAATATAGATTAGAGACTTAAGTCGCACTATTTTGCCAAACTTTGATGGCCCTTTTTTTAAGAAATTCATACAAAAAGCAACCTTTTCTCTGGTTTTCCATCCATTTTTATCACCACCACTTTGCTGATGTTGTGTGTTTCAAAAAAATACAAAACAATAAAAGACCCATCAGATGAAGAGTGACAAAAGGCAGCTAGTTCTGCAAAATGAAACAGCCTCACTTCTTGAAAAAACTGCAGTGTGTTGCAAATATCTGACCTAAATATATGGTAATTAATAGAAGCTTGTCACGAAAAGCAGAATATGTGAAAAAAAACCACCCCGGGATTTTTATTTTGTAGTTTCACTAATATTGTCATTATCATTTTATAACACATTTATTATCAGTAGGACAATATTTAATTAACAAAAAGGGCCAATTTTAAAAGGCTCCTAAGGCAGCTGAACACTAAAACAGTCCTGCATATTTGGCCATAACATTATGACCACTAACACCCTTTATTGAGCAACACTGCCCATCCTTTTTTAAATTCAGTGTTCTGCTTGGAAAAAAAAAAAAAAAAATCAACCAATCCTCTTAACACACTAAGACAGCAGGACAGCGTTGGGCCCATAGTGCAAAGATCTACTTGTAATGTCCACCTTCACATCTTCTTCCATCCAGCTTTGACCAATCAAAGCTGATTCAGTGATGGGTGGTCCGAATGTTTTTACTGATTAATGTATATTTATCCAGTGGCTCCACACAGTTGGACCTAAATCACTATATTTATGATTTACTTTTTTACCCCGTCTTTATGTCTTAGGCTCTAGCTTTTCGCAGTGCAGTGTCTTAATATTCCTTTAACAATGGCTTTTTCTGTAAACGTGTTGGTGTCAGTGAAAAATGAGGAATGCAGTATTGCATGAAGACACTAAATGCATGTATTTTATCAACTATGCAAGAATCTGCAGCTGTGTGACGTAGAAGCAATGCATGGCCGGTGCATCCCACCGCTTAATTTGCACATCGTTCCCATATTTTTAAACCTATACCACCCCGAATACTTCATCTCTTTGAGATTAAGCTTCAAAATCTTGTTTATAAAAAAGAATGCCTTGTGGCATGATGGTTTTTAGCATTATTTTTTTCATTTTCCCTATCTGATTTTTATAGGTGCTCCTACCAACCTGGTGGGTTTATTGTCTTTGTTGTTTAATATTTACTGTTGCACACCAGCAGAGATAATACTATGGATGTGATAATCTTTATGTGGTTACCATGTAGACTCATAATCTATCGATGTATAGTGAAAAGCCTATTTTACTTCCGTGGTCATTTCGTGTACCCTTGTTGCCATTTTGTCAAATGCATCAAAATGTGGTTGGTTTCTAAAATAAAAACCACAGTATATATATATATATATATAAAGCAAAGTAGGTAAATGCAATAAATAGAGATAGTAAATTTAGTTTTGTAATACAGTATGTAACAAACAATAACATTCAATTTTACAGTAAATATTTCTGGCACATCAGTCATTTTTTTTATTACGCATTGTTAAAATTTTATTGTAATTTTTTCTAAACAGGGTTTTTGTTTTATTCTAACAGATTGAGTTTAACCATGCAACCTTTTTTTGATGAGTCAGGTGAACGTGAATCATACAGTTGTGTTAAAAAAGCACCTTCTAGCTTCGCTAAAATAATAAAAATCCATTCACCAAGTTTTTTTTTTTTTTTAACACAGCTGGGGTTTTTTTTATATTGCGATACAAATCACACAAAGTTCCACCTAAAGGTGTAAAACTTAAGGTTTATATACCTTGCATCCTAATGCTTTTCACTGCAATAACTCTTGACGCTGAAGGGTTGGCATCCTGCAGATTTCAGGTTCTGTGGCGCTTCAGCCTCATGTCTTCTAAAGTGGAGAGCTTAGTATCGGAATTCTTTTCAGTGCTTTATGGAGCTTTTTCAAATAGATTTAAAATGTAAACACTACAGAAGGAGGATTCAGAAACTGTAAGGCTTTAGGAGCAAAGGAACAGAGCAGTTGATCAAATAAATATCAGCAAAGCTATTATATCATTTTCAATGCACCGAATGTCTCTTATTTTATTATTATTTTTTAATAAATATTTAAGCATTTTGTAAAATTGAATATGTTGCACATGTTTTCTTTTTAAAGTCTTAATTCATTATGTATTGTTTCAGGTTAAAAGCTGCATTGTTTAAACAATTTTATTTTACATTCTCTGTCAGCATTAAGCCCAGTTTTGTTAACTTTTTTGACATTCAGTGGTTTCATTAAATTGTTTAATTCTGTTAATTTATTTGTACTTTTTAAATATTTTTTTATCATGTATGCACTTTTAATGTGTTTCTTTCTAAAGGACGAATGTGTATATACTTTGTTGGTTTATCCATGCAAGTACAAAATTAAACATCTGTTTAAATATTGTCATTGTGTTTCTTGACTAATTTCCATGAACAGGTTTTACTTTGTATTATGTCCTGATGCATCTCAGTAATCCAGGTAGAAAAAATCAAAAATAAAAAGTAGGTCCTCTGGACGGTTTCTTCCTTAAATGTTTTTGGAAACGTTTCATTGAAGAAGAAACCGTCCAGAGGACCTACTTATTTTTCGTTTTGATCCTTTGTATTATGTTTGTTTCACCACTAGGGGGAGCAGTTCTCAAGCAAATGAACCAACAACCGGTCAGTGTTTAACATGGAAAAGTTGGATTTCATTTGTTAATAAGGATTAAGGTATGGTATTTATTGTTTCTTTAATTTATTTAATCTAATTTTGATTGATGTTACACCTGAAATTTCAGCTTGATGCTGTTAGTTTTCCAACAAATGACCCAAAATAGGCCAAACACATTAAAAGTGTTGTATTTTAAACGGTTCAATAAAGCCCCCCTTTATCCAGTTTAGAACTACTTGGTTCATGTGTCCAAGCACACAAATCTGCAGCTTATTGTCTTCGCACTGCAAGGAATAAGTGATCTCAAGGCTGAGCAATACACGACAGGTTTTAAATTTCTGGACATGGTTATTATTTCAGGTCACGCTAACAGAGGTGCAGGAGCAGGGATGTGCAGATGCAAGCATGTCTGAGCTTAGATTTCCTCAAAGAGAAGAGTCCTAATTTAAATTCTCTATCATGTGAAGAGTGAAAAAAATAAAAACAAAAATGATGCAACTGTGAACAAATGTTATTGATGTATCTTCTATATCTAGTTTTAATCAGTGAGGACTTGAAATGTGAAAACAGTCCAAAAGTACAATACAGTAACAAAAAATACAAATTTTCATGTCTGGTTCACTTTAAAGTTTGGTTTTGTTATCAAGATAAAATCCACTTTGCAGACCAACAATATAAACTTATAGTTAATTCAACCAAACATCTATAATTTTTTGTTTTACATCTTTTTGTTTGTTTGCTTTTTAAAGGTTTATGTTAAAAAATAAGACAAGCAAATAGACCTCTGAACAGTTAGCACGTATCAAATGTCTTGATTTCAATTGTTTTATTTTAAATGACTCCCACTATAATTCGACCAGTGAATATAAACCCCCCATAAAAGACATCATTTGCTCTAACACAATAGAAATGACGTGGTTAAGTTCACAGATGCAGCTCTCTTGTTGTCTTTAAGTAACTTTGACCTGATTTAAAATTGTACTACATCATATGTGTATGTTTAAGCATAATGGCTGAAACTGACATGCAGGGTTTAAGAGCATAACCCCTTCAATGTTAGACCAAAAGTTATGCTCTTGACTACAAGTATTTCATTTTTTTTCAGTCAATTTGTCGGCATAAACTCAAGAATCAGAACACCCAGTCAGCTTTTCTGAGCTCCACTTCAGCCTCATTCTCATCAGATGTCATTTCCTTTTTTTCTCTGCTGCTTTTAACATGGAGTCAAACCAGCATCTGATGATCGGATAAGTCCCCCCGTGGTCCAGCTGAGTTACTCTGGCAATCCGCCTGAGGTTTTATCTCCTTTGTCCCTTCTTTCGACTCCACCCCAGAGAGTGCAGAGAAATCAATAAGAATTGATTTTTACATGGCAGGAAAAGGAGGTTAGAATTCAAGGGAAGGGCCGCGGAAAGACAGAGACAGAGAGGTACTAGAGAGGGGTGAAAGACCCCAAGCATAATACGTATGTGCCGGCACGGAAAAAGGTCACCAACATGAACCTGTCTGTAACACATTATAAAGTGCCTCGGCTTCACAGCTACAAGAGGCTCGCAAATAAAGACAAAAAGAGAGAATGTCAGCTCCAACTAGCATTCCTCTGCCTTTCATGCTAATAACTTTAATTTTCAATTACATAAATTTTAGCTCAACAATCAGTAAATTTACTAACTAACTAACTCAAGAATTTAATCAGTTGCAACTTTATCCAGTAATCAGTTTCTGCAAAGTTGCATTAAAAGTGGTCAACAGACAGACACTAAGGCAACAATATTAGCATACACAGCATGTGGTTGTCAAGTTTTACTTTCACAACTTCAGCTACTTTTTTTTTTTTTTTCTCCAAAGAGCACTTCGTCAACCTTCAGAGGATAATGTTCAAAGCCGGACCAGGCAGCCACAGACTTTCTCTGCAGAGAGGAAGGACCGTTTGATTTCTGCTGAAGGATCTGTCTGGGGTCCGGAGGGTCAGTGCAGCTGACAGCAGGGAGATTGATAGCTGAGATCTTTCCCAGGCGGAACAGTGTTGGACAGCATGACCAGTGATCCAAAACAGCAGCCGAACAGGGCGAGGTGTGTCAACTGCAGATGTGCTGCATCCCACAGCAATGTGTGTGTGTAAGTGTGTGTGTGGTCTTTCTGTTGAACACCATCCTCCCCCCATCCCCCACCCCCCCTCCACAGGGGGGCTGGGCAGGGCGCAGTACCTGCACACTTAGATATAAGCACCACCTAGGGACCCCTCAGAGGTTTAGGATGGGTACAATTTCAAAGTAAATGGGAAACAATTTTTTTAATCTTTTTTTTTTCAGGTTTTTTATATTGAATTTTTTTATATCATTCCCTGCTGTCATTTCCTCTCCTACCTTATCTAATGTTTTCAGACAAAGCAAACACCCCGAGATAGCAGAGAGATAAAACGTCACTCTCCCTGATTTGGATCAGAGCCATTCAAACGATGACTTGATTTTAATATAGATGTGTGCACACACGGGCTCACAGTCACAGCGCTGGTGTGCTGTTGCTTCTTCTACTTCAGCTTGAAAGAAAACAAACAAACAAACAAACAAAAGTACTCTCACAACAGTAATTTGAAAAGTTGATATTGACCAGAAGAGTCAAACTCAAGTCACTTCAAGCTGCTTGAACTTTAGGAATCTATAAGATAGCTGCAAAAATTCACAAGATATTTACTCACTTTAGATATTATTTCACATGCAAAAAATAAACTGAAATGAACCATCCTTTTAAAGTTGATTTTTGCTGACAACATGACTCAATTACTTTGATGTACTATTTTAACATGTCACCACATTAAAAAAAAAAACTTATTAACAAAAATCAGTTGAGTGTTTCTTCTGCATTCATCAATAAGCACATTTTAATATGTCCAGGGATACCAATAATAAAAAGTTGGACTTTCCTTTTAATAAAAAGAGGTCTCATTAGTTTAAACTGCAGCAGCTGCTTTCCCCAATGCAGAAAGTAAATGCATACATTTTTTTTCATGTTGTATTTATCAAAGATTATGTTCCTGTATTAGGAAAAGTCTGAAGCACAGCTGAGCCAAGAATACATTGTTTTATTATCATTGCATTCTGCATAAAACACAATAAAACTCTGTTGGGAGAACTGCTCCAGTGCAAATGTAGGCAGATGATAAATATCCATAGTCATTGAGGTCAGCCAAATAAAACAATAAAAGCAATATTTTAAAAAAGAGCAGCATGATTCTGAATGTATTGTTCTTGTTTATCAGATCTGTTTTAGGATTTCAGAAGTGAATCATCATCTCTTGGAAAAAAAGAAACTGTTTTTCAGTTTATTTAATTGGACTTGACTGTGTTCCAGTCTGTGTAATTAGAGGGGAGTGAACAGGTAATGATCGAGGTGTGAAGGGTCCTTAAAGCCGTCAAAGGCCCTTTAGTGGAAGTGGCTCCAGAGAATGGGAGAACTTTTTTTTTACACATTTGTTAAGATTTGCTTTAACAACATCTGTTTGTGTGCACAGGATGTGTCGTCACCACGCTGAACTCAATACTCTGTTAAAGAGAGTTTCGTGCAGAATATTTATTTAGTTACCAAATTTGGCAGGCCAAACCTGGGGAAAAAAACAATTTAAGACAAAATTAAAAATGTGAAGATACTCGAGCCAGCTCACAAGCATCAACAATGAAGAAATCAAGATTATAGAAGAATTCAGACCTCTATGAGAAAAGTCTCCAAGTCTACATTTATTACATCTCTGGTTAGGTAATGGATACCAGTGTCACAGTGAGGACTATACCAAGCAGTAACAGCCAGGGTAAATGTCCTGCAAACGGGTAAACTACTGAAAGTCAGCATAAAACAATGACTATCTGTATAACCTGCATGACGATTAGTGTTCAAACAGGTTGTAATGTCCTCATGAAGACATCTTTATATGTCCTTCCTCTCTGCTGGAGTGCAGCTGATGTATCAGCCTGTGCACCAACATAATATCATACTCTCATTGCTGCGGGGCTGGAAATTAATGAGCAGCTTCTGAGGGTGTCAAGAAGATGCTTCAGGTTCTTTCTCACTGGTAAAGTCGCAAAAAGTGTCCCCAACGCCAGAAGACCGGAGCTCATCACAACTGAACAGAGACACTAGGTGATGTCAAATATGAAATCAACAACAAATCGTTAAAAACATATATATAATGTATGCAATTTATATATATAACTGTGCACATGAATCCTCTTTATCATGATACATGGTTCCACGAGAGCAGCAGCTAATAGGAATATAAAGCCAGATGCCCTCATAAGCCTCTTCACCATTATTTATTTATGAATGAATATTCTCCAGCAGCACTAATATGTCCCTGGGACTTGGCAAATGGTTTAATATATTTGTTAAGCTTGGTCTGGGATGGTTTATTGCCTGTCAGATCTCTAAAAGTAGTGCTTTGTCATGTGGTTTTATTTCTGTTTCCTTTCATCCCCCCACAACATGAGACTGCACAACCTAACTGCAGCTGATAAAAAAAACTTAAGAAGAAAAAAATATTTATATAAAAAAATGGAATTTATTAGTCCTCCAAGTTGCTGGTTTGTACAAACTGAAAGAAAAAGTTGCAAACATTTGTTGTAATTACAAATGCACACCTGCAGATTATACACAAATAACTTTTTGAATAACTAAAAATAATAAGCTTCTTTAAAGATGCTCTAAATGGGAAATTATCTGTATTTTCAATTAATCTGGTCTGAATGTTCTATTTACAGTCTGGTATTTTGCACAGCTTGTACAGCCAGCAATGATTTGCTAGGTCACAAAGGTCAAGGGTCAGAGTTGCATACTATGTTATGTTTATCTGAGCTTCAGCTTTAGTTTGAGCTCCATGCATAGGAGTATGCATTACACCTTTAGGCATAATTTGATATCAGTATGCGATTACTTTTGTCTGGGTAAAAAAAACAGCCAAACAACTGGCTCTGCCCTGTTTATTTTGACTGACAGTTAGTCATTGTGCTGAAAAGTGTCATTATAAAATAAATAAACCATTGGGAAAAACACCAAGATCACTTTGAGATGAGGACATTTTGGAAAAAAAACCTGCAAGAATTTAATAAAAATGCGTAGAAAATAATCTCTGGTATTGGGGAAAAATATACTCAATAATGTTTTATATTAATGAGCACATTTTTAAAGGACAATGAAAATGCTCATAATAATGAGCTTAGATGTTTACTGGCATTCAGGTGTTTTTTCACAATTACGTTATCTCATTATATATTTATCTATTATTTATTCACATAAAAACTTATTTCATTATGAACACTTTAGTGTTTCGTACTCCAGGTGCTGCATAGACATCTTTATATTCTGTTTGGATCGTATGTTTTGAATCTGTTAATTTTTCTTCTATTTTCTATGACGTTTTCTGAAACAGTGTTAAATTATTTACAGCAGAACTACCATAAGCTCTGGGCTTACCAACAATTTTGTTGGATTCTCCTCTTCCTCTGGGTCAGACTGTGGCTCAAACATGTAAGGCTGGATGGACAAGTCTTTTGTTGTTAAAAACTTTAAAAAAAAAAAGTTTCTGCACTGCTATATAGTCGTAAACCCCTCTATCAAACTAGAATGGACTGGTCTGGAAGCTGGAGAGGGGCAGGGTGCCATGTGCCTCAATTGGATTTAAAGAGACGGCCTTAAAATGAGTTGATCTGAGACACAACTTAAAAAAGGGGTGAAAGAGGGGCTTGTGGAGTTACAATAAGGAAGAATTAGTTCCACTTTGTATAGACCCCAACTGACTGATTAAAACATGAAAAAGAAGGATTTAAAAGCATGATCTGTCTCCTTTAAAAACAAATATTTTACATTCTGAAGAAATAGCAAGGAGCAGAATTTATTGCAGAATATTTCTACATTTCTCTTTTGTGGAAGCGATAAAATGTAAAACTTCTCATTTTTCTTGACCTGAATATGACTGCTTTTATTGCCGTTTGAGAGCAAAAATGTCCTCGAGAATTCACTTTAACCGTTGCTGTAAGGGATGACACAAAGCCTGAAAATGGTTTGAGAACATTCAGTGCAGTTTGGCTCCTCGTGAAGCAGGAAATGTCAGCCTTGACTTTGAGGCAAGCTCTTTAAGTCTACTTTTATAATTATGATGTGAGGAGACCCATTAATGAATAAAATATCAAACTCAGCCTCCAGTATGTAAACTTGAAAACCCCATGGCAACTCATGAGGATCTTAAAACTCTTACTTTCATGAATTTTTAATTGGTTGTAAAATAAAAAGAGTCAATGAAAACAGACCAAAATGAACTCCACTTTAAAAATAAGTATTTGCATGAAATGCAGAGGCAATTTACAGCAATTTAGCGTGGCTAAATTCCAGCAGCCTCCTCAAGTGCCTCTTTTATTTTCATAGAGGAATCAGTGACCGTAATGAATCATAGTTAGGACTCTACTGCAGTGTAAGCTTGCAGTTTATTAACCAGTCAGCAACTCATTGCTTTTGTTCCTTGGAAACGTCACTGTAATAGATTGCATTGCAGCGTGTTGATTGTTCTCCCAGCAATCCGTCTCCGGCATTCCCTCCCATCCACGCTTCACACTTCATATTTTTTTTCACATTTGGCCTGAAAGGAAGAAAACAACTGTGAGCAAACAGACCCAAGGAGTCATGCTTTGGAATGTGAATGCACTGACCTTGGCTTGTGTTACTCTCCTGAGTGTTGAGGTTCCCAGTGGCTGAAGGCAGGAATTTAATCACCACATTCCTTTTTGTCTCTGAAACAGGTTCATTCTGACATTCTGGTGAAGGACGAGATATGTTTGGAGAGAGTTATCAGGACTTACACAGAAGCAGAACAATTTTAGTCTCCCTTGACTGCTTCATTTATCATCAGATGATGGATATTTAGCTCTAGTGCTGAGGAGGAGCCATTTTTCTCAACTATTCTGCCAACATCTGTCAGTAACACCAGAATAGTGAGTCAGAATGGGGTTAGTTTGTAGATTAGTGTGCAGCAGAAATACAAATGATATTTGTGACCCTGATGTTGCCTGTCAAGTCACTTTTTAAAACTCTTCGTGATGGAAAACTAACTGTGCTACTGTGGGTTGCCAAGTATAAAATGAAATGTTAAAAAATTTCACAAATGTATTTTTTATTTGTTTTTGAGTGTTAAAATTTTCCAGTAACATTTTGTCAGGAGGGAAGGTTTAGCTGCATTGGAGCGCTAGCGGCTGCTATCGTCTGAGGATGATGACGTCATAACGAGTAGAAAACCAATGGCAAAGGCTGCGTTCCATTCCAAAATACCTAAATGTGAACTTCAACATTTAAGATTTAACTTTTACATTTAGATTTAGGATTTAATATTTAAATCTTTTTTTCAATATTTACATTTAGTAAAAATTAGCTAAATGTAAGAACAGTGAGCTAAAAGGAAAAATTGTAACACTCAACAGGTGAGCTAAATAATAAAAAAAATGTGTTAGTGAAGTTTTTTAACATTTCATTTTATGCTTGCTTTATATGTTACTTGACTGTTTTGTAAGTGAACATGAAAAATTCAGCTTACATTAGGAAAGTTTCTCATGCAGACAAAAACAGTAGAGTTAGGAACTTTATTTGGTTCCATTAGTGTTTAATTGACCTTTTGTCTCGGTGCTCTGACAACATCTTTGAGGCTTAGGTAGAAAGTCCACAGCACCTTCTTGCAATGAATATATTCAGATTGTGTCTGATTCGGGCACGAGTGTGAAATAGCTTAGCATAGTGTTGCAGCCACCAGCTGCCCATCTCTACTCCCATCCATGGTGAGAAGATCAATCACAGTCTGGGACATAACGCGTCACAGACTGAGAACACACCGAACTGCCTGCTGAACAATGACTCGCCTTACCTCAGTCGCCCGCGGGGGGGGGGGGGGCG
>JARVJO010000096.1:15648816-15661879 GCA_031762555.1 Cynodonichthys magdalenae
TATCTATCTATCTATCTATCTATCTATCTATCTATCTATCTATCTATCTATCTATCTATCTATCTATCTATCTATTTCATTCATTCATTCATTCATTCATTCATTCATTCATTCATTCATTCATTCATTCATTCACCATTATTTAACCAGGCAAATCCCATTGACACTGCAGATCTCTTTTGCAAGGGTGGCCTGGGCCTGAAGGCAACCTATTAATTGTTCATAATTCATAATTAACTTGTTTTCTCGAGAAAATGGTCCTTGTTATTTCGTGATAACGACATATGTTGGATAAGAAGAATGACAGAAAGCTGATGGCCCTATGCTTTGTCTTTGGACTCAAAATGACGAACTCTGCTCAGATCTGTATGTCCTCAGAGAAAAAGCTGCATTTGAAATATATTGTCATTTAGATGCTTGTCTCCTTCATGATGAAGACAAATTAAATATCTAAAGCCAATGCAACGTGACACAAGGCACTGAAACCTACTGATTGTTACACCTACTGACTTGACAATAACCCTTGATATTAAAACCTCCAACAGTAATAATCAGTAATTCTGCTGTAATGTTTCACATAACGGTATAAGTGTAACAAATGCACCCATTTGCATACAAATAGCTTTAACATTGAGTCATTATTACTTTTTGAAAAGTGTGAATCCCTTTTTGTTGCACAGAATATTTCCATCTCTCTCCTGTCTGGGATTCTACAGGCATGGATGGAAATCATTAATGACAACTCCTAATGGCTTCAGGGTGAAAATTCAGGAGGTTAATACGACTGCTTAGCACCGAGAGCTATTCAGAGCAGAGACACCATCAAATCAATCAAAAAAAAAAAAAAAAAGGATTGTGAAAGATAATGAGATCAATGACATGCATAGAAGCATTTGGATAAGAATATATTATTTTTCAGTGGGTGCAGTGTTAACTATTCAGCTCAGTTATCTTGTAAAAAATGTGGTATCTCTAGAGATGCAGAGTTCAACATATTGAACAAAATTAAATTGAACAATGATTTTCACAGTGAGAGTAAACATCGAAACCCACATGGACAATATTTAAAACAACATTGTTTTTTTATGGAAAAGTAAAGTTAAAAGAACAACACATTAGGATGGGAGCAAATGATACACTGTAGGCTGTTTTTAGTAAAACACTAGAATAAAATTATTTTTAGATTTTCACCAAACAGCTTGTTCTTTTATTCTGATGTTAGTTTTTACACGTTTGGCCATAACATCTTAGCAGTACTCACAATATATTGCTGCTGGTGTAGTGGAAACAACTGTTATTTGATCAGGCTTAGGATTTTTTATTTTTTTGGACTCCAGCAAGACAATTTTCTAATTCAATTTTAAAGACTAAAGCAACAACAAAAAACATTCTGTCCAGACAAGCAGCAAAAATTCTCACAAAATGGCTGAATTATTCATGAAGCATCAGTAAGTGGTGCTAATATTGACAATATGACCCATCTGGGCATGGCTAAGGGGCTGTCAATATGAGAACATTTTTGGTTAAAGTTGTTCTTTTTTTTATAGTTTCAGCCATATGAAACTGGTTGCAGAGTAAAAAAAAAATCATGAGTGTCTCAATTCATGAGTTGCGACTGACGTAGACCACGTCCAACATTGGCCACAGTCTATGTGGGCCGTAGGCCGCTTGTGTCGGCTGTGTAAATGGCTGGGAAATGAGATGGTCTAGCTGCCTTGTTACCATGGTGATACGTTTTATATTACATCACTTCAGTTGTTTTTTCAAAGTATAACTTCACAAAATTCAGTATTAATAGAAAAACATTAAAAGTAAGTAAATAAAAAACATTAATATTTTGGGTTCATCTGCAGTATCAGTACTTGTAACTGCATTTTAACAATTCATTGCAACAAAAGTTTCTTCAGCTAAGTTGCTTAACTTACATTTTTTGGTTTGTGATATATTTCTAAAATAGGTCATTAAAAAAAATCAGATGTAAAATAAAAACACTAAACTTCACCATCTTTGTTATCCTGTTTATTTTGTTAATGGTGCAATGAATTCTGGGATACTGTTGGCTGCGTAGGATACTCAGCTGCAGCCAACGTTTTCAGGGTTTTGTTGGCCCCATTTGTTGGCCGCTGGACTAGGCGCCTATGAATTGGGACAGCCTACGGTGTGGTGCAGAGACGTAAGCGACTTTCGTCGGCTGCAACTCATGAATTGAGTCACAGCCAATATTTTAAAAATGATGGTGATTGTTCTTCCTGTTCTTGTTGTGTTTACATTTTGCACCCACCATAAAAGCTTTAGGAGCATGCTCCACGCATTCTTTCTTTGTTTTAGTGTATTTTTGTGGAAGAAAAGAAAAAAAAAACACTGTAAAAACAACTCCATTGTTATTGTGGTTTTATCAAACACACAAGAAGAAGGTTTCTTATATTTTTCTCAGAATGATTTGTTTGTAAAATCTACATGATAAAAGTACAAATAAAAAAACTTAAAAAGCAATTCCCCCAATTTGATAAGCATTAGATGACAGCACACAAATTAGAAATAGTTGAAATCTACATTATATGCATTATGAAAATTATAAGAAGAAACATTGCTCTTTTGTATTGTATTGTTTTATTTTAAAAAAGCATCTTCCATATATATTTTCATCTCAGACTTCTGATTTTTATTTTGATGAACACAACAAAAATACATAAGAGTTGAATTTTAACAAAAATGTAAATATATTTTTTTAATAAAGCTGTTATTTACTTTCATTACTCTCTGTATGTTTCTTCAGTTGATTTGACACAATTCCCCATAGCTTATATCTGCAAAAACAAGATAAATTTAATTGCACAATAACTGACAGACTGATTTATTATTGGTCTGACATTTTGAGTCAACTTCATGTTGAGTGCTCATTTTCATCGTAAGGACAGCAGTTAATTTTCATAGGAAATATTAAATAAATAAGCAATCTAGATAATAAATATTTAAGCAATGCCATTATTGTGTGTCTGCTGAGGCTAAATGGCACGGAGGCTTTGCAATAGTTATCTGTTAATGAATTTGTTGATGGATTTAGAACAGTCTAAGCTGCATGTTGAATAATTCATATTACACGTTAAGGAAATCATATTTGTATATATCTCTTATTTTTTTATTTAATAAGTTACACTTGCCTCCAGAAGGGCTCACATGTAAAATATTTATAGAAGTATATTTTGAATACTAAACTGTTGATATCAATCTCAATATCAATTGAGATTATATTTGTACATAACTATAAAAAACAGTTAAATATATTCACTTGATGTTTGAAGAGGTAGGCATTTTATGACAAGTCATGTTTTTAAACATTCAGTCCCACTTGAAGTCTTGTCCCACAGTTTCAAAGAACTTTATGTTAAATGGCCTATAAAACTCTTGCAGCTGCTCAATGACCTCCGGGTCCATTTGTACGTGAGTCCTGCCCTTGGATTTGCCGAGGCATCGTGGCTGACTGCTGCTCTCCGGCTTCTTTAGGCAAGGGAAACCTTTGGTTCGATTGAAGTAGAAGTGCTTGTCTGTGATTATTCGCTTGAGTCCTAGGAAGTCCTGTACCCGGCCCATTTCCCCTGCCGGGTCCGTTATCAACCGCTCGCCGCTCACAAAGTGCATTTGCGACAGACGGAAGTACTGCAACCAGTTCTCCAGATGCAGGATATACATTCCGATCCGAATGGCGTTCCAAGACGTGTCTACAAGACCCAAACTTCGGTTCTTAAAAGCAAGCTCCTCAAACGTTGGAATGTCAGGCTTCTTAGAAAGAGTCTGCGTGTAGTCGGAGATGGCTCTTGTGACGGGGTTTCTTACCACAACAATCAGCTTGGTTTCGTGAGACATGCCGGAGATGCGTCGGGGTGCCTCTCTCGTCACAAAGTAGCTGGGAGTCTTCTCCAACGTGATCTGGCTGTCTAGTGTTCGTGGCATCAGCCCCCTTGCGAGGAGAGACAGAGAATAAAAACACACATAAATTAATCGGCAAGAGCTGTTATTTTTCCTGTCCAGGAACATTTTACCAGGCTTTTTCTTTTTCAAGGACATCGGACTCAGGAGGAAGTTTAAACTGAGATGTGAGCAGCAGTGCCTGTCACAAGCATCAGCCAAGATCTTAAATAAGATTGCTGCAGGGATCTTGAGTTGTTAAGGCTGCAACACTACAGCATAAAAAATTGTGTTAAAAAGAAAAATCAAGGAATGAAAATGTTACTTCAGAGAACATTTCAACATTCAAATATGTTTCATGTGCCACCGTTTAAAATTCTTCATAATCACAATAACAAAATAGAGAAAAATATCTTTAAAAAGTCTATATAAAATAACTGTAGGTACTTTCTGCATCATTTGTAGATTTTGCACAAATATTTGTCCTTTGTACTGCAATGGTGCAATGAGCAGAGGTCCCAAATGTGCCATATGTGAATATATTTACCAGATACTCCGTTGTGACAGAGCAGGTTGTCCAACCAAAACATGCATCATAATTATTATCACCACGCTGCCAAGCTAATGGGTTTGCAAACTAGAGGCAAATGACTGTATTTGTCATGTTTGTCATAAGAAATTTCCATCCAACTGCAATATGTCATTTTGCTTTGGCACTTTGGTCAATAAAAGTTGATTAATATCCAGGTGGGGTTGGCGGTTTGGAGAATGTTCGCCTCATTTACATTTCAGGGATCAGACATATATCCACGACTGTCTGTTTTCTCTAAAAGAAAAAAAAAAAAGACTGAGCTCTTCAATCATCCGAGAAATTCAACAGTTTGGAAGGAATGCTTTTGGCAGTCACAACTTGTGAAGCAGTTTCTGGATTTCAGCACTGATGATAAATAGCACACTTTCTTTATTATTACCAGAGGAAGGCTTCGATTAAAACCTAACCTTTCCCAAAGCTTTTTCTCTCAAGGTAGGGGTAGCCTGCTAAAGTCTTCGAAATATCGATCCATTTAGTTTTATTTATGATTCCCGAGTTGTTGGCTTGTGTGCCTCAGGGCCACAGGGGAACTATTAATCTTTTATGAGAACGACACCTTTTCAAGAAAACAGCTTTGCTCCACACACACACAAACTTGCAGCTATTTCCCAGAAGGTGGAGAATCTATAGAGAAGTCATGCCTGCTGAAGGAAGTAGACCATCTTTGATACCTGGCTTGTCACTTCCATACATTCTCACAATTGTTGGAGAAGAAGAAGATCTGTGGTGTTCAAAACTGCAACTCGTCATACAACAAAACTCAGCTGACACCACCAACACTTGCAGTGGAGGTTCAAAGATGGTTCTGCTCGATATAATACAGCTACCCGTTTTTGTGGGTTCACAACATTTATCTGTCGACATCTTGCTGCACAGCAGGAGGAAGCTGGGAAAAAGGTGTAAGAATGTAAAGATTCACACTGAAATCTTTATCTTTGCTTGGTTTAGTTTAAATACAAATTATAAAGGTGAGCTTGTTCACTTGATAAAGCTGCAGTGTCCAACTTGTCTTGACTTATTGATTTTTACAGCTGTTGATGTTTGTTTACTCCCAGGAAGACTTATTGTCTGAAGATTAAATCACTGTTCCAAGGAAGCTAGTGAACAGATCTGGCTGATACAAACAAGATGTGGGTTTGAAAAAAACAAAAACACAGAAGGAGTACCTGGAGGGACAAAGCTAGCATAAAAAAATAATGTAAGCATTAAAGATTCAATTTTGCTCCGTTCATAAAGCACAAGTCAGCTTTAAAAGCTGCTAATTTCCCCCAAACACATTTTTAGACACACATTGCCACAATCAGACTGTGATAAAATCCCATTTGCACAGGATATTAATAAAATGGGGTCTGGAAAAACAACACATTCTGAAAGGCGTTAATGTATGTGCGACACATTTACAAGAAACATGCATCTGGATTGCATCTGGAGGTGGTTTGACTCACTGTGACAGGGAGGTGTTAAGCTCAATTTGTGCAAGTTGGTAAAATTCCAGAGAGGAAAAACAAAAAAAGTATGAAAGAAAGTGTAAGATAAAGTGTTCATATATAGTAGAATAAAAAAGTAATTTTGCCTCTTTCACATTAAATATATATATAGATATAGGTAACATATACCACTATTTAAACTATATGAATATAATAAATATGTAAGATTTGACCTTTAATATCCCCTCCCTAAAATAATGGTGTTTATGATCGAAGTTTGAAACCTAACCCTAACCATACTTTGTTTAACCACAACAGTTTTTAAAATTTAAATAAATGTACAATTTATATATTCTGGAAGGCAAAAGCAAGTCTGTGTCCTATTTTTATTATTATTCTTCATTTAAATATTTTTATTGTGACAAACTGCTAAAAAATAAAGGATCAAATTTGCTATGATGCCAATAATTTTGGCTAAATTACAAAAAAATTAGGAAAATAATCTGATCAAATTTTCAATGAGCACTTGGTTCTGTATACAAATAACTGTGATTATAATTAAATACATGTATTTTGCATGGATGCAAACAAACATGCAGAGTTTAACTTTAATGAATTGTGTCTCCATCTGTGTGTAAATTGATTTTGCATCTCTTTTAGAACAAGTTAATTTGTATGTTTTTTTTAATCATTAAAATCAATCATAACTTAAGCTAAACTGAGTAAAATGTTGACTAATATGAAGAAGAAATTATTCATAAATACAGTGTGAAATTCCTCATTGTCAGACTTTAGCAGAGTTGTTACCAAATATGATGTTAAGTAAATGTTTTTTGGTTTCTGTTCACACATTCAGGTAAAAACAGAAAAAATAAAATAAAATTAATTTGCTTTTGGCTTAGTTAAAAAAAGACTCCCCCCTCTTCCCTGCTCATTAAACCAATATCTAAAGCATCTTGTCATCCAAACTCTACAGTTTCACCTATCAGTTGTCTGTTCAAAGGATTATTTGTCTGTAACTGCAGCCAAGAAAGAGGAAGGTGCAATTCACTGATCAAAGAACATCGGTCTTTATTTTTCATTGAAATCAGGCAGGGCTATGGGTGCTTTTATACCAGTTGGAAAAGTCAGGACCAATCACTTCTATACTGCCTTTTGTTGAGTAATGTTAATGAGGACCACTGAGCTGTGTTTGTAATATCTACAAATGATTTTTGATCTAACCTTTTGGAGTTGGGGATTCATGTTCAGGTTTGTTACAAAAATTCATGTCCACATGTTTGATGGCTCAAGTATGAATAAAAAGGTTGAAAATAAATAAGATAAATCTTTTAACGCCCAACAGCCGCATTTATATGTTATACAGAGATCCATTTAAAGGGCAGTAGGAAAACATGTGACACCTGAGGCATGTGTCTGAGCCAACCACCAGAGGATTCCTTTTCTTTTTTTATTATGCCTCTACGACGTTCTCAGCCCTGAGCACGACATCTGAAATGTAAAGATAAAACTGAGGGTTTAAGTTCTGATGGGACAATCTGGAGCTGCTGCAGATAACAAATATTAGCAATTAGAAAGTTAAGATAATTTTAGTGCAACTGTTCCAAGCCAATTTGTTTAGGATTTAAAATACTCACAAAAGAGAAAATTTTACTTTCAATTCTAACTAATCACTAATAATGTTCAAACTCATTTGTCCAGATGTGCGTCTTGATTAACTGACATTTGAGAGAAATGTTTTGATTGATCACCACCTCCTCACTCAGAATCAACAGTGAATTTGTTGGTCTAATTTACAATCTTCTTCCCAGTTCTTGGTCAAACTTCAAGTCCGGATTCATTACAAGCCTGGCGTTAACATTTTAGTCTCTCTGGGAAAAGGAACTCAGGTGTGAAATATCTGTCCACCGTAAAAGAAACTTTCGACAAGAATACATGGTTGAAAGCTCATTTATTCAGGATTCTTCAGCACTGAATTTGATTCTGTAATAAGAGAACTCTTTAAATAAACCATCAGAAATATCTGACAGAAAGTAACTCAATATGTTTAAGCACCAAAAACACCCTAGTCAGCCAGTAATGAAAGGTTCTTATTTTAGATTTTTACAATAGATTTTATCCTACAATATGCTTTTAGCTATTTAAAGCAATTTGTCACAGAAGATTAAAGACTGATATCAAAGTGACTTACATTGTTTTTGCACAAGTATTTGCATCAAGATAAATCTCCCCTAAGATATAAGCTTCTGTTAGAGATATAAAGTAATGACTTTGTCAGTATTCTTCTGACAGCTTTAGTTTGTAATAAATTTATAAAAAATGCTTTTAGTAGGTCCAATCTTAATGACAACAAGAAATCTCTCCTTAATGAACTGCAACATGCTGAAAAGCATGTATAAATATTGTAGTGAATTTGCAAGAACCTGATGGATATCTCAGTGAATGATTCATCTCTGCTGGTAATGTTGAAGCAGAAGGTCTTGAATTATTTTTAGGTCCATGGATACTGCTAAGTTATTACAGAAGGAATAAATCAAACTTTAATGTGTATATTTCTTCTTTCCAGAAAAGTAAATGCTTGTCAGTAAACACAGTGCTTATATTTGACCAGTAAAATGTTTAAAGCTTTAGTAAAGTATTTGCCTTTTGTGTGTAGACAAAGTGCAATTTCTCTTTTTTAGATGCTTAAGAGTCACTGAAAGCTTGAAATGCTTTGTGGATAACAGTGACACTAAGAACACTTCAATTTTAAAGAAATCCAATCCAAAACAAGAACTTTAGACCTTAAAGCTTTTCTTTTGAAATGTGTTTAAATCCATTGGTTCCATACCTGCTTGGGTCTTTCACAGAGAAACATCAATGATGATTACATGACCGCTACGAATGGACAAAGTGCTGCTTCACTTTTAGGAAAAAAAAAAAAAAGGTTTGCACAGCCTGTTCCTGATCGGAGCATCCTGTTCAACTTCTACATCGGAAACGCAATGCAGCCTCATCAGAGATGCACACACTCTGAATAAAGTAAAGGTCAGCTTTGAATCGCCTCCATGTGCGCGATCAATGAACTCAGAATTTATTACCATCTTCCCAGTTTGGTTTGAACTTTGACTGTTGGGTGTTGTCAGCCCAAGATAGGTTCTCACTGCAACTTTTAGCTTTTGCAAAAGTTGTTTGGCAATAAAATTATTTGCAACAGACAGAAATCTATCATGCATAGATTTCATAAGTGACCCTTTCCTGTTTTGCTACATGCCAATATTTTCTGTCAAAAAAGACCCTGTAGTAGGTAACTTTTATCTATTTTTTTTCACATATTTATTAAAACTGTCACTCTCCTGACAGATGGATATGAAAAAGATAATTTGTGAAAAATTAAAGCCCCTCTGGCTTCTCCCAGTGGTCCTACAGCCATATTTGTTGAAATACACCGCTCTCAGTCAGAAACAGCCAATCAGAACCAGGGGGATTGTCTTACCAGTGTCAATCATGATTGTGTACATCCTTACCCCCGTACAGTGCACACTGTCATTCGGTCTCAACATTGCCGGTGTGTTTGGTCTGTTTTAATGATGGAGAAACGAGACAACTTTACAGGAAAAATGCCAACTTCTGAGAGATTTAAATGTGCCATAGATGTTCACGGCAGTCTCCGCTGTGGGGGAGGAGCTGCAGAGCTGTAGCGCAAAGAGCAAGGGGGCGGGACCTGTAAAGTGTGCTTTTTCAATTTTTCAGGTTAAGTCCACAGTTTTCTTAGAAATCCCTACTTTAGCTTTAAATTACCTTACGGCAACACTGCAAACATTCATGACAGCTACAAACATATTGGAATATGACAAACGTGATGAAGCTGCAAGGAAGTCAGCCACAACTTAATGACTACAAAAAGTAGGGCAGGTCGTGAAGAGACTCCTAAATGGGCAAGAACAAAGTCCAAGACATCAGAGATCCTGCCTGGCCAAAGGAAAAAATAGAAATCACCACAGATGCCCCAGAGACAGTCCAGCAATCCCATGTGACTGTAGCATCAGGACGAAGGAGCACAGAAAGTTGAGAAATACCAAGCTGAAAGAGGAAATAGAGAAGTCGTTGAAGGTCTCAGTGGTCATTGGAACACTTGGTGCTGTGACCCCTAAACTGGAAGAGTGGCTCCAACAGAAAGGTGCAGTTTTAGGAACAGCTAAGATACTGTTGAGAACCCTCAAACTCCCAGGCCTCTGGTGACCTTTAAAAGTGGAACAATCCATGTGGAGAAAAGGGGGTTAGCTGGGTGTTTATGTACTGTGTAAACTGACTCTTCACTATGAGATGGGCAGTTATATCAAAGGAAACACATCAGTGCCTTCAACAAACTATTCTTCTACAAGAACAACATAAGGCTGTGCTTGCACTCACCACATTAAACTTTCTTTTTATTCTTTTTTTATAGGGGTTTTGTAAAATTTGGTGGTTTTTTGTGTGTTTTTGCAGCACTGCTGTGAGCTATAAACTATGATCTAAAGGGTAATAAGAAATTGCGTTTTACTTTTTCAAAACACATTATTTTTCAAGTTACAGCGCATTTTGTGATGCATCAACTGAGCTGAAGAGTTAGAGGTTGAAGTTGGAGAATTTTATGCAAATTAGTTATTTTCTGAATCACAGAGAATGATCACAATTCTCTGCGATTTTACACAGAAGGCACAGGGATTAAGTGAATGATCTAAACCTCCCACTGGGCAATAAATGCTCGTCATTACAAGGTCTGATAATGAACCTTGCTCATTAAACAATAGGCACTCTCACAGGCGGACCACGGAGAGGTCCAATTCAAAGTATCCATTACATTCTGTGGTTGTCTGGTCTCTGGAGTAATTTAGCAACAAAACACTAGTGCAATATATTAAAAAAAAAAAAAAAAAAAAAAGAAAGCATCCCCAGGGCTCACATTACCAGTATGGAAAGCAGCATGCACAGGAGTAATGGTTACAGCTCTTGGTGATGCACAAAATCTTACTAATAAAAAAAACCCCACTTTTTATGTAGAATGCAGGGTAAACTTGTACAAAACAACAACAACAAAAAAAGACTAATTTACCTATTTAAATAAAACTCTCAAATCTACTGAACAGTAGTATATTTTAAATTGTTGCAAGTCATTTAAATCCAATTTTCCACCTGTTTTAAATGATGTTTTATAATCAAACTGACATTTTAGGGTTTCCAAATGTGATTGCATTCTGCTTTTTTTGTTTTCCAAAGACAAATGAGAAAATAATGCAAACCATTAGTCCTGGAATCTTTTGAAAGAGAGCTCTCTCACACACAGACACTACATCCTTTCCAAATTTAGTTTCTATTAGTCAGATCCACAGAGCAGGGAAATATTCTTGTGCTGCAAAATTCTCATAATGCCTGTGTCACTGTACTTACTAAAATTGGCATTGTCCGCTTTCCTGATATGACAGCATAAATCTCCACTGGGGAGGCCACTTCATTATTAAACTATCACTCACTTTGATTACAGATAGGCTGACATCTGATCATTAATCACCAGCAACAGAAACCTGCCACCTTCAAAGTCTATTAAGAGTTAACAGTCCAGCAGTCCAGGTGATTACAGTAAAACCGTGTCCATTTCAACCCGGTGAGGAACAGAGGGGAATAACAATTTAGCATCCTGAAAGCACCCATTTCTCTAATTTAATTAGAAACAAACTGGCTGAAAATAGAAGCTTGAATAAGCCTCGTGTCGCCAAACACAATTTCTTTTTTTTTTTTCATTTAAACCAGGCATGTTTTTTTTTTTAGCAAAATTGAAACCTGTATAAAAGCAGACAATGTAGACCTGCAGAATGAAGAAAAGTTCCCAGATATTCAACCTCGAACAAGATCCTATTTAACTCCTGTCATTTTTACTTAAGGCTCCTGTTTTCCTTGAAGTAACATTTATTCACGGTTTGACCCGCAGAAGGAAATGACTGACACTTGCTTTCCGTGAGCAATAACACGTTCGATTGAACTGAGCTTCTAGCTGTCACATTATCATTTGATAAGGCAAAGTATCCTCAGACACAGAAATAAAGACACTGAAATAGAAAACTCTGAAATCTTTAACAGAACCTTCTGTAATGAGGATTACAGCTCCATCCTCGTACAACCCCGATTAGGAAACAGTTACAACATTGTGTAAAATGTAAAATAAAGCAAAATGCAATGAATTGCAAAACTCCTTTACTCATTTTATTCATTATATAATTTGATAAACATATCAATATTTAAACAACACAATTTTTATGTTAACGTAGTTTTTTTGCAGTAATGCATTTTAGAAAAGCTAACAGTGGGGCAACAAAAAGCTGTAAAAGTAATAAGCTCTATCATGCAAAGAAGCTGTACATGAGCATCACCTGAAAACCTCCATTGTTTTCTCTTGAACCAAAGTTCATCTAAAATGAACATCTGGCCTTTTATCCACAAATAGTTCAAAAGCCTGAGTCTCTGATGATATAGGGGTGCAATGGGGCCTATGACAACATTTCAGAACTTACACATCTGGAAAGGCATCATCAATGCTGAAAAGACGCATTTTAGAGCAACACATGCTCCCATCCAGATGAGGCTTTTTTTCAGAGAAGGACATATTTCAGCCAAATGACACTAAACTGCATCCATTCCTACAGCATGACTTTATAGTAGATGAGTCTAGGTGCTGAATTGGCCTACCTGCAGTCCAAACCGCTCACCAATTCAAAACTTATAAAACGAAAAGTCTGCCAAAGAAGATCCAGGACTGTTGAACAGCTAGAATCCTACATCAGGCAGGAATGAGACAACAGTCCTCTTAAATAAAACCCAGGGACCTCATGTATCAATGGTACGTATGCACAAAAAGCTTGCATTTTCCACACAAAACTCCGGATGTATCAAAACTGAAATGAACATGGAAATGTGCGCAGCCCCACGACAGCGCCAAGGCTGGCGTACGTGCGTTTCTGTGGTTTTGGTTCCATTGGCGACACTTCTTGGAAGCTGTTAATAGCCGTGTTTCCATCCAATTTAATTCGAATTTAGAGCAAATTTTAAAAATTTCACAAAAAGGAAATGAATAATAAATGCGACTCAAGACGTGTTTCCATCAGCTAGCTTGATGCGAATAACC
>JARVJO010000096.1:15668989-15686363 GCA_031762555.1 Cynodonichthys magdalenae
GCTGTAATTGATATACAACTAGATGGTAAATTGTCTCAGTAACAATATCTGCTCCTAAATAAATCTGAAATTAATATTTATTTCAAATATTGCAAGAAATGCAGAATAAAAATAAATTTCTCATTTGCCACATTTTATATTGACATGTCTTATTTGAAATAATTTAACTATTGTAGTTTATTAATCTCACAATAATGCATGATTACAGCAGCTGGAAACTACTTCAATAATCAGTTCTTGTAGCGTTCAGAGTGAGTGTGATGCTGATTGCATCTCAATACTAGCCTTCCTTTAAAATGTCCACATCCACAGCCTACATTATCATTTTTTTACCTCATGAACACGCTTAAAGAACAAGACTGAGTTTGCATGAAAAACAAACTTTGCTTAACGCTCAAACCTTTGCTAATGAACACATGTTCAGCCTTGAGGGAAATTTTCAGCATAATCAGAATTCATTTTGCTCTTTGTTTAGAAGAACCTTGTAAATAATTGCTTCAGCAATGTGTTTAAGTTTTAAACAAAAATAAAGAAAATGAGTAAATGAAACATGTGTTGGCAGATTTAACAAAAAGTATCTTTTTTATAGAAATAACACATGAACAGGTGTGGGTCGGTTGTAGCCAGAAGTAAATGTATGAATATTTGTCTTGGAGTGTTTGAAAGATACTGTTGGACTTCTTGCATCAATGCCTATAATTGTTTGTGTGCGTGCGTGCATGCGTGCGTGCGTGCGTGCGTGCGTGCGTCTGTTTAAGTGAACTGCATCACACAAGGCTACATATTGAGGCTCTCTGTTCAGCATGCAAAGAAAAAACACCGAACAACCTGGATGATAATCTCAGTGGTGACAGGAAACATGAAACCAGGACAGTCAAAAATAATGTTGGTGCATTAGGTTAAAATAAAATAAATTAAAAAATCACAATTTTACACGCGCTTTAAATCTTGCGTCATTGGTCGACCTGAATCAAGGTTTCAGTTTATTACTTGAACGAGAACTTTCCCAAATAGTTAGAATATATGCAGAAATATAAAAAAAAGTGCCCCTCTTCACATGTTCCTCACCTGTACCAGTCCAGCCCTCTGTCATAGTTCCTGTCAAAAAAGTGCGGCTCAGTCCCCAGAGCGCGCACATCTGGATGGATCCGGATGAACTCCAGCACCGCTCTGGTTCCTCCCTTTTTCACTCCGACTATCAGCGCGTTCGGGAGCTTCTTGTTTCCATATTTCTGCGCAACGCTCATGTTCTTCAGACTCGTGTTAGCCCACTGACCTCCAGGTGAGGGGGATTTACTTTGCTCGTTTTGTCCTCTCTGGCCGGCGGACCTGCTGACATCCGGCGAGGCACAGTTTCCGTCCGATAATTTCCCCAGAAGTTTCTTCCCTCCTGCGTTCCTGCTCGGCGGGCAGCGTTTCCCCTCGTAGCCCTGGTTTGTCATCACTGCGCCGCCGTAAAATATGATATTATAGCATAGGTAGGTGCAGGACAGAGACAGGGTGAATATGAAGGCGAATCTGGCGCTGACTCTGTGCGCAGATGTGAGGAGCCTTTGTGCCATGTCTCCATGGGTTCAAAGCGCTGCATTGTTTTCCATCGGAGTCTTCCTCCCAGGTCGGTGCGCGCGCGCGGTGCCTGAGAAGAATCGAAAAGATTCCGAAGTGAGACAGAGCAGAAAACCGAGGCTGGAGCAGGTTTTTCTCTGAGGATCCAACTGCGCACAAACTGGCTGCTGAACTGAGAGAAAACTTGAATCGGAACTAAGGAAATTGGGTCAGTCCTCCTTTAAAGAAGTTCGAGGTGACTCAACTGAATTGATTCCTGTCTCAAAACGCAGCTTGAAAGAGAACATTTGCGTGCCTCCTCTTCTTTGTTCTGCGTGAATTGCTGGGAAGGACAAAAGAAAAGGAAAAAAAAAAGAAAAAAAAAAGGGGTCCGGCGCGTTTCTGTGCGCCTGAAATCTCACAGCAGCGCGAGTGTTCTGCGCGCCTCCGGGGGGGGGACTTTCAGCTCGCATCCCACCTCTTCCTCTCATGATGGAGTTGTGAAGTTATAGGCTCATCACCAGTTATAAATGTTTTATAACTCCTCTGCCGTCATGCAAATGATCATAAGTTTAGGTGCGCTTGTCATTTTAAGAAACATTCTGAATATTTTCAGAGGGTTCATTAGGGAATTGCAGCACGTGGGAGTTTGTTTTGCACCAAAACATCACTAAATATGATTTAGGTTTTTGCTTTATTTGTTTGGGTGTGTTTTACTGTTATATTTGAGTTTGGTAACATTTACCTTCTTGATTTTTTACTTTTACTGAGAAATCATAACTTCATATAGTCAAAACAAACTTTATGCTTCTGGAAATGAACTTGGCACAAAAAGTAAGGACATTTGTATTTGGTAGATTTTTTTTTCTTTGCTGTTGTAACAATGCTTCTTGGAAATAAATCTTATGTCAGGCACCTGCTATCAACACCTGGGGGTATAGCTCAAAGCAAGTGTTAATAACAACAGCAACATAAGCTGTTTGGCAGAGAAGATTTGGAAATGCTGTATTTCATGAGAACAAACTGCTTGCATGCTCATGGTATAAGATTGACAAGAAGCAGTGTTACAACAACTAAATAATCTTCCAAACATTGATTCCTTACTATTTGTGCTATAAGTTAGACATAAGGTTAAATACTTGGTAAAACAAACATCCTGATCCTAAACATACAGCACTTACAGTATAACAAACATGAAATATTGTTTTAATGAATAATCCAATGTACAGCACATATTTGTAATTTACAAAAATGTCAAAAGGAACATATTTCCATGTAGACTTGATGTGTTACAAACTGAGTTCATTTAGGTAAAAATTATTATTGGGAGGAAAAAAATGACCATGAGAAAAATAAACAGAAAACACTACAGAGAGAATTAAAACATTCAGCATCACCCAGAATTGAACATACAAAAACAGCTCTGCTCTGGAAAGATACATGTTTCTGATGGCATGAATGAGTAGTTGCTCTTGAACTCAAGGATAAAAAGATTCTTGATAATTTGCATTTAAAAATGAACTGAAAATAGAAAAACACATTGAACAGATTTTATTTGTCTGAGGAGTTAGTGAGTTCAGACTTTTGTCTCAATCTGTTAGGTTTCTGTAGCATTAGTATTAATGGAATAAACTATATAATATATTAATGTTAGGTGTGCTGCTGCTTTTACCAAAACAAGCAGAGTCAGCTGCCTGCTGTCCTGATTAACCTTACTTCTCTCTGCTGACATTTTAATGTTACTAAACCAGCAGCTGCTCAAACTGAAGCTCAGATTTTCAGGGTTGAATCAAATAATTTATGACTTTTAGGTTCTTGAAATCCTTGAAAATGAGCAAACTTGCCATTAAAAAAATCTAGTTTTTTTAGTTTGGTGAGTGGGGATGAATAAATAATCTATATGAGGGGGGACATCATAAGTGGGTCCCCTCTCTTCTCAGAAAGACACTAAGCTTAGACCTTTGTGGTCCTCGGATGAAGGACATAAGGCACAGATATCACACAGACCATCGTCATGGAGTCCCATCACTATTTTGTGGTGGTTTAGCAGATTGTTAGGACTCCAACCAATGTACTAAAAGTTTTTCTTGTTAGGGTGACAAGAACTTTCCCAAACCTAAGATATGGGTTATCAGTTCCCATGCCTGTCTGCAGTCCTTCAGCTCCCTCCAGCTGATTGGTGTTGACATCTAATCCAGGCCAGTAGGGCCGTCCTACAGACTGTTGTTGAGATACCTACAACAGGCTCTGGTCCTTTGAAATGGGCCTGACTAGTCAGATCTCTCGTTATCATTAATGCCAGTATGTCTTGGTACCCATTTAACAATAACACTGTTATCTCTCCCCAGTTGGTTGACTGCTTCGTCACACTCCCAAGCCAGTAATGACATAAAGCGTGGCCCTTGAAGAGCTCCAATAGCAGCTTGGTTATCTGTTAGGATGAATATTTCCTTCTGTGTTCACTGAAGGTCTTGAGAGATGCCACACTCTGGTGGACTGCATATATCTAACACAAGTTAGTTACGTTCTGATGTCTGATGTAAAAGTTACCACCTTCTGGGGTGTAACCAGGAAGAGACTGAAGAGGTTACATGTTGAAATTTAGAAGTGTTTGTTGGAGATTTGCAGAGTCTCTTTTCAGCCTGGACCAACTGGGCTGTTTGTTTGGGTTCTTAGCTCAACTGGGAGCTAAGAATAAAGTTTTTAGAAGAAACCCAATGGATTCCTGCATTTATTCAGACATACTATTTTGAACATCACATTTTTATTCTACAGCATCATACATCTTATTTTTAGTGACTGATCACTTTGTGCTGAAGACAGCTGTTTATAAGTTTCGTTACTTTACCATCAGAAAACAGTGTTTGTTGGAAGCAGAGCTATCAGATATGCTAATGTAGCTAATAAGTTCCGTGATTCATATTAAATCACTGAATTATACAAATATTTCGTCCTGTCTCATCTTATCCCCTTTTTTGATGATTTTGAAGTCTTAAATCTTTGTAACTGTCACATTCAGCAAGATTTCAATCAGGATGGGTTATTTTTATGCATTTGAACGTCACTTTGACCAAAGTCATTCCTTGGTTTATTTAACACTTGCAGAGGGGCAGGTTACCAGCCCCTCATGCTGGGGAAGTGGCAGATATTTTGAGTTATTTGTACTTTAAGGCCCTGTCACACTATAAATTTTTAGACAACTTATGCCAACATATGAACATTTTAAAGACATCTCTGTTGAAGATTAAATTAAAAAAATCAACTGAAAGCCTCTTTTAGACGTATAAATACTGTAATTCTAACAAATTGATCAAATTATAACTTTTATTAGTAATTTAGACAGAAAACAAATTTTATAATTTGGCATAAGTTGTCTAAAAACGTTATGGTGTGACAGGGCCTTTAGCTGTTTGATTAAAAGACTACAAGTTTTATATAGTTTAATTTTTACTATGTTTACAGTAATGTTAAAAAAAACACATGAGTAAGCTATTAAGTTTCAGGTTAAAATTCATATGTTTCATGGGTTCTTTTATTTAGCTGGAACTTATGTTAAGGTAGAGACACTGGATAACAGGGTGACATTCACAGGTATGATGAGCAGGTGAGGGGAGATGTGTGGAGCTGGAACAGGAGGTGCGCCCACAGGAAGCTTAGATGGATGTCGTGACAAAAATAATCTTTGACTAATCAACTAATTGGAAAAATAATCGAGATTAGTCGACTATCAAAATAGTCATTAGTTGCAGCCCTAACATCTAGTTTTAGTAAAATGTGTTTGTGTTTCCTCCTATCGGCATTTAAAAAAAAAGAAAAGAAAATGACAACAAACAAATAAAAACTATCAAGATTTCATTATTTATTTACTGTACTTTCTTGTTGTTTTTACTGCAATATCGTGGAAGTTCTTCCACTCACTTTGTTTTAAGTGTCTGACATTATGTAGATAAACATGTGTCCTTGTAAGCTGCTGGTTAGCTGATAAACTTAGAAAATGATGTCAGAGTAAAACAGTTTTGAAAGTGATGGAGCTTCAAAATTCAGATATGGGATTAAATGTGTCTCTTTTTTATGTGTCATTTCTCCTTTCCACAAAGCTTCTATAGTTGTATCCTATCTGTCTGATGGAGAGTCTGTCTTAAAATACAATGTAAACATTGTACTTTTATATCAAAATGTAAAGTAGAGCAGCTGAAAGACAATAACACTTTCAGTGGGAATTAAAAGCAAAGAAATATCTCTTTCAACAGCTCCAACTCTATGAAACCCAAAGAAAGCTTAGGACAAAAAGCGACTGAACTTCTTTTTTTCTGACTGCAGAATCTGTTAAACCCATAGATGAACTAAAATATATCCACAGAGAAGTATAAGCTGCTTTAAATCAGCAGACTGTGATAATCTACTGCTTCTTACACTTCAGAAGGCTGTGCTTTAATTCAACAGTACTTATTTTTAACATTTACTGACTATAAAATATGAATACAGCAGTACATATCTTCCTTTTTCCATCCAAAAGTTAGTAGACTAAGTTAGTTTCTTTTGGCAGGGGAAGTGATAATGATACAGCAGAAACTTTGTATTTTATGATAAAATAAGAAAAAAAAGCATTTACCTTAATTTTTTAATGTATAAACCCAAAAATAACAAAAAAAAGAATGTAAAAACAGCAGTTTTCTTTTTCATTTTGTATTTGTCTGATAAAACATCAGTTCAAATCATTTTTAATTTGTACAGCTTTTTGATCATTATTTTTGGGATTCAAATTGCCACCAGTAACTAATTCTCCATTTTTCTTCATGGTCTTAACCCACCTACTGTGCATTAGTGACTGATCAACCAAAAAAAGACAAGATGAACAAAGGCCAAGCAGCGACTAAAGGCCATTGAACAGCAGGTTACCTCTCTCCTCGTCAGCCACCGTGTCAGATAATTGTTGCTGACATTTTGCTCGTGTTGTCTTTTTTTACAAACTAGTCTGATGCTCAGCTTCTCTTTGTTTCTTTACAAACATGGGACACGGAGTAGAAATGTCATCTTCTTCGCTGTCCACTGGGAGTTTCAATATTTCCCTAAATCACCTGATTAACACCCATGTTAGCTCTGATAGTTCTCAGCAGCTTAATGAATGTAACAAATATTTATTTATCTTTTTAATTGTCCTATTTAAATTATTCATTGCAACAACATGGGGAGAAAAAACTATACTATCTTATACTAAAATGACTATAAAAGGGAGAAAGTGAGTTGGCTGTGCCAGCCATCTTGAATTGAGTTGCATTTTGCTTCAATGTTTTAAAAAAATAACTTTTAATATAATTTGTTCACAGTGAATGCACTAATATGCATATTTAATGTACTTAAATGTACTTTATTTTTTTATTCATTCTGCCTGATGAATTTTAATTCAACATATTTGTAGGGATCAGCTCTATGATGATGGACAGCTGCTTTTAGAGGACATCAGTGTTGTTAAAAATAAAGCCGTCTATTTGCTTCCAGTGCTTCAGACCACAGCTGCTTATTGATTTAGACAAACTACATGGCTGATGGATTTTGTGAGTTTTATTTGGATCTTGGTGTCACGGACAAAGAGTGGCTTCGGTCACTGATTGATCACCGTGTACAGAAGGCGACACCCATGTTTCTGTTGCCCAAACCCGACACATTTATTGATGGCTGCGAAGTGGATTTCAATGTCCTCTCAGTAGCTCTTAGATTTGTATGCTTTGATTGCATCACAGCTTCTTCATTCCAGATTGCCAACACACTGAAGAGCACAAAAAACGGGTAGCTTTCTCTGAATCCAGATGGAATGAGAGTTGTCTCTCCATAGGCCAGTTTATCACAGAACACACACGAAAAGGAAAATTGGAAAAAACACTGATAATGACAGTGGACACTATAAGTCTCTCGATGCAAACAAACTTGTCCCTGTTACTTGTTAAAGAGAAAATACTTTGTTACAATTTTGCAAAAGGCAACTGACACAAAACAAATCAATAATAATTTAATTTAAACTGATATTAATGCAACACTATTGAAGCATATTGTTTCTTTCTGCTGCTCTTTTTCACAAGGGTTGCCAGCGAGCGAACTTGCATGAAAAATGTGTGAAGATCAATCGCTTTACGCTGTTTTTCCTGACGCAACCTGGGCTGAAACTTGCAACCTCAGGATCACAAGACCACAACACTGACCACTGAGCTACTGCACTCCCCTAAAGCTAAAGCTTGGAATGTTAAAAAAAATAAATAAAAAATGAGTGTTGGCACTTGTTGCTGCCCCCCCGCCCTCCCCCTCATTCTCCCCCTTAATTCCCATTTGTCTCCTTTATGGCCAGAGGAGTTAATTAACAGCAACAAATATTGATTAAAATGTCTCGCAGCGTTTTATGTCAGACTAAAAAGAGAATATTTAATTTGACGTTATTCTGCTTCAAGCGAAACTGAAGGTTATTTAATTTTCACAGAAGAAGCTGTGAACACATGAATGGAATATAATGGGAAGGAACTCGAAGTTCTTCTCAATCAAAGTGTCTCCCAAATTAGAATAACAAGCACAGAAATATAATGGATTTATTTAAATGTTAAACTTGGGTGTAAAATATCCGAATCAACAAGTTATGTTTGGTATGTTGCTCTGCAGCACAGAGGTAGGTTCTCTTTGACCCTCCATGTCACCCCGGTTTGTCCTCTGAACGGACCAAAGCATCTTGTAAATGAGGCTATTTATTCTGGAAATATTTTTGAGAAATATTAATTTAATTGGATTGTACTTTGCTTTTATTTACTTAACTCCAGCTACAGATTTTTCATTTCTTTGCCTTCATCATGATCTGTTTTTTTAGTAAAGGATTTTTTTAAACAAGTCACACAAATAACATTAATTGCTGGGTTGCAGTCACGTGGCCTGGATAACGCACAAAATTCACATGGGGGGAAGGAAGTGATTTGCTCTGGTTCAATGGATCACAGCGAGTACGCTAATGCCCTAAATGTGCTGGCGCAGACGAGATATCGCAAAAACATATGCATACATTTAGGATATGATCTATATTGTGGTAATAAAAAAGACTTGTCATATAATCTGGAGGATTTACCCGCGACAAGGCGATTGAAATAAACTATCTGGTGCTGCAGATCTCGTAATATACGACGAGCCAGATGGAAGCTTTCAAAAGCCTCAAATCTATAATTATTTAGTTTCAGGTTGGGTCAAACATTTAGGATCCAAAGAAGCTTTAAATGGCTGTCAACTTGTTTCTGCCCAGGTGAGAAGTGACTTGTGCTATTTTAAGTAATTCGCCTATGATAACAATGCTATCGCTAACACTAACAACGAGTTAACCCGTTATTTCTATGTGCTTGAATCTACTTGTAAATAATTTATTTAGCTTCTCTAAACCCAAATTCGAGTAACTAAATAAAATATCTGAAAATACGATTTAAACAATGCACTGCAAACTCTTGAATTGTTGTCATTTCCTCACCTACCGTTTTTAGCCATAGATTGTTGATCCACTTTTGTCGTCTTTTATCTGACTCACTACTTTCATAACATAAAAAAAAACTTTTATATTTCTCCCAACTGGAGTGGTTGCAACAACTGTAAACGGCACATAATTTAGGCATTTTGATGCTGAATTAACTGAAGGAAACGGGGCTGCATTTACTTCCTGCACCCTATTTGCATTTCGTGATGTCGACACTACCTCAGCTGCAACCCTGCAATAGTCTCTTGGCCATTGTCCAAGACGGATTTAGAGACCCTTCCATGCAGGATAACAATCATAAAAGAAAACAATCGGTGCTTCTCATTTTCTTTATTCTTATTCTTTTGTCCTAATCTCACCATCTATTCATCATGATACAGATAATACCGAGAAACAGTATGATTTGGAGTTCTGCTCCAGTAATTCATCATTTAGGGACGGTGCTCAGGGTTGTGGTTCATCAGGTCTTTTACTCACTACCTGTCGACAAAAACAGAAGAAGAATGCAGCCTTATGAGCAGGTGGTGTTGAATAATAACTACGGGTGTGAGGTTTGAAGTGATTTTTATTATTCTGCACAGATCTACCAACAGACAACCTTCCGAAATGCTGAGCGTGCTATCTGGAACGATCCATGTGAGAGATGAGTAGAACACCAATGTGTCATTTTTACAATTTTTTAAGGGCATCTGATACCGACTTTGCTTTAGCGCATGCTTCCTTCAATTATCTTTTTTTTTGGGGGGGGGTTCTGAGAAGCTTCGCAGGTCATCAAACACCACAACGTTATGAGTTTTCCCTCGACAGGAGGAGGAAGCTTTGCTCATACAGAGAATCTCGCTGTAAAAACAGGAATAAAATAAAAAATAAAACGGAAATGAGAACAAACCAGCTCTAAAAATAACCATTTTTCATGGTGCACTATTAATACAGAAATCCATCAAACTCACAAAAGTGTTGCATGAAGAGTTGCAGAAGCTATCAATATCTTTATAATCTGATAATGCAGACATTTTTAAATCATGTTGATATTAAATGTTGATCAGGTCTAGATTATAGTTACTTTCTCTTCAAGTTTGATTAAAATTTGTTCAGTGTTTGAGATATTTTGGTAAAGGAAGTTTTACTGATGTGAAACAAATCTGTCAATCTGTATCTGATTACTCTGTGGCTTTCTTAAGGACCTGGATGCGTGACAAACAAACAAAAAATAAATTTTGGAATTAAAATAAAATTTTAGAACTGAAAATGAAAGTAGTCAAATGGAAACGGTCTATTGTAAAACCGTTGGCTGGACCGTAAAACCACGTTTGTCGGACACGTCTACATTCCTGCCAAATTTCACGCTGACCGGTTCAGCCGTGTCTGTGCTACGGTTGACCAAAAATATCTGAAAAAAATTGAATAAAAGAAAATAAAAGAAACAATACAAAAACAATATGACCCCTGTTTCATGTGCAGGGTCATAATTGCTGTGGTGACCATTTTAAAATTTCCAATCCAGAGTACTTTTCATTATTTGTATGTGACCTCTAAAAAAAACACCTTGACCACCCCTTGCAAAAAAGCCTAGCTCCACCCCTGAATTATAGTAATATTTACAATGTCAAATAATAGCAAAAGCTGGGTTTCAAAGCCAAACAGTGCCCCAGTTTAATTTAAAGTTTGGTTTTATCTCAGAGTTTTATCCATCTTGTGTATAAAAAAAAACAAGAAGGGATTTTTTAGTATGATTTCAGCAAACACCTCTGTTTAATTTGGGAATCCGTATGGACTGGCAAAGCACTCAGCCATATCCATTATTGAAGTGAGAGGAAGAATTTTTAGAGCTCTCGAAATTTCTGCCGTATTCATAATTTATATTTAAATCCTGCCTGGTCCCCACTACATATTCAGATCTCATTTGCTGTCATCCGTGCAGACTCACCACCTTTATCCTCCAGGAATCCAGTCTCATTTAAACTTCTTATTGGGATTTGGGGGAGGATTTGAACGAAAGAAAGATTGGCAGGGACCATGAAAAAAAAAAAATAAAACAGGTAGCAAAAACAATATGTGCAGTCTTTAACAGACAGTGGGATAATTTGCTGCTCTTGCTTTTGCTGTCATTGGAATTTCACTGTGTTCATAAAAATCCCCCCTTCCCACTCACCCTTAAAAAAGCCCCGTATGTTTATGAAAGCTTTAGAAAATATAAAACTATGTGAGAAAGGGGAGCTGAAAAGATCAGTGAACATGTCAACAACTTTTTTAATAAAGAGGATGCTGTAAATAGAGAAAGACAGGTTGAGTTTTATTTGTAGTTTTTCTGGTAAGAATCTTTATCTGCACCCCATTACTACACTGCTCAAATAATCATACAGCCTGTCTGATGGGAAGACAGTGAAGCTACAAAATGTAGAAGAATGAAAATGATGGGAGGATGGACGACTTTAATCTTTGATTAACTTCAGCTGCATTTAGGTGGAGTTTCAGAACACTGAACCCAAAATTCACAGATGCAAAAAGAAACAGAAGAGGATTTTGTTTGGTAACCATAAATTAAAAGATTTATTATTTGTTTCCTCTTTTGTTCTAAGGTTTTTCTCTCACAGATCTCAGAAGAACCCATGAGTCTCCCTGGGCTAGACACCATAACCCCTATTGCCAACCAATATGCATATCGACCTCTGAGTGGGAATATAAAAAGTGCTGCATATATTGTGTAAAAATATACAGCACTGTATGAATGCAGCATAGGTTAATGAGAATCTCTGTAAAGTGTTTTGCATAATCTGGAAATGATTGAAAAAGAGCTATATATAGAAAGTATGGACCATTTTGATGGCATAAGAACAGGAGGCTGTAGGTGCAATAAAACAAAAACAACAATATTCAAACAACAAACAATAAAAATGTAAATAAACATAAGAACAATTGATTTAAGATTTAGGAGCTTGCAATGAGCACATAGTTGTGGATAAAACAGAGGCAGTTCAGTGGCTCAAGTGTTCATTAATTGTTCTGACAGCCGAGGGGAAGGAGCTGTGTTTTAGTCTGCTGCTTTTGCTTTTTATGCTCTGGGTCCTTTTTATCAGAAGGCAGCAGATATTTTTGTTTAACTCAAACTAAATTGTCTGTTAGCACATCAGTTTGCATGCAAAGAAAATAAATGACATTGACAAAAATGCAGTTAAGTTCAAATTACCACCTGATAACAAAACATGTGAAGTAAGTATAGTCCAGTGTGAGTCCAGTGAGGTTTCTACCATCAGCTGGAGCATGCCCGACCTTTGACATTTCTGGGAATAATGCGCTCCACACTCATCTGCAGTGGCTTTTTCTTTCCAACAGAAACTAGTGAAGTGAACCTGAAAGAAGTCCTACATGATCCTCAGCCTGAGCTCACTTGATGTCATAATGCACAGACAAAAATACAGCTCCCTATCGCCTATCTCAGTCAAGCTCAACACATCCTGTTTGAACTAAGAGGATCCGGATGATGTAGCTGACGCATCCAGAGAGTGCAGGCTGGAATGTGACTTCACTGAAGCTTGAATTTCTACCCCCCACACACGCACTTTCAGTGTAAGTTTCCTTTTGAAGTGAGTTGAAAGAAGTTAAATCCAATGATGACTGCTTGCGCTTCTTCATCTGTGACTTTTTGAATGCAGCATACCTAATGAGGATGCCTGGGTTTCACATTTTACTCCCAAAATATTCTGTGATTAAAATCCTGATTTCCATTCAAACAGATGTCTGTTGCACATTGGGCAAAGGGATCAATGTAGAGCATAGCTTTAGAAGCAACAGGAACAAAGAGAACATGTTCATAATTTACATTCTGAACTAATGATTCGACCTGCTGGCTCGTCGCTGAACACAGATAAAACGAACGGTCCTACAGAGTGAACAAAAGAGCAATGATTTGGCTCGGGTTTGAAGGAACAACAAAGCTAATTCCATCCTTATAAGCTATGTAATGATAGCAAGAATGTTAAAAAGTTTAAACTTTTAATTTCAGTACAGATTTAAGCTCATGCAAATGAGTTCTGAACTACTCTGTGTTCCAAATGCCTATTAATCTTGCATCAGTGAACGTCCTTCTGTAACCTCCACCAATTTTTTAAAGAATTTTTCAGTCCCACAAAATATAAAGTTGCTCTAATGATCTTGTCAAAATTAATTTCTTTTGACATAACTCTCAACTTCTTATTTGTTGTGGAAATTAACAAAGTCAGAAGTCACAGAGGCCCTGGTTGCCTTGGCAACTCAAGGACTGTTTGAAATGCTTGTCTTCTTGTTGTGACAGCGGGACATATACCTACTCTGTTCACCAGGCAGAGAAAGTACAAAAATAAAATTAAAAGTTGTATTTTTGTCATTGAAAACTTCCGATATTTACAGGATTTATGAATCTTTGATGTGCTAAAAAAACAACCCTTTGTTTTATTTGCTTTTATGGCATTTATTTCTGATAATGCAGTGCCTGTGACATCAAATTTTCATAAAAAATATGAATGCATTTTTGGAAAGATGATATTAAAAACATATTGCAAAACATAATTCACAACCTCTGAGATCACCAGTTATTGAGAAAGTTGCACGTGAAGTTACAGGAACGAAAGGGAATGTCTGAATGTCAGAGCATTGCTATGTATAGGTTCACACAGCAAGATTTTCAAAAGGCTGAGACACCCCACACATGATGATAAAACATCTTTGATATAACAGGTTTGGTCCTACAGTGTGTGGTGTACAGCCACACATCAAAAGACAACGCACCACACATAAACAAATCTCAGTCAGGAAATCTTGCAAAACCTCTTGAGTTTTCGCAAAAATTCAGATGTCAGGCAGGACATATTGGAAGACTTCTCGAGATCAAATGCAAGAGTAAATAAACATGGCAGACGAGAAAGAAGCAAAACAAAAAGATGTCTCCAATGTCCATTTGGGTTTCACCATGGCAGTCTTCTGTATTTTGGATCACACCCGTTTCTGTCACCTCACTTTCTGATTGACTACAGGTCACATTCAACAGGCTGGAAGCTTGTTTGTCCTGTGGGAAACACCACACACCATCGGGTCAAGACAATCCAACATGTCAAATATCACCAATTTGAGATCAAAGTGGTCCCAACGTCCTTCCAAGCCGACTAGATCACTATAAACTCACCAAACACAGCAGGAATATCTTATAAGACTATCTTTAGAGTCACCGCGATAATTGAAGGGCATCCTTAAGCTTGTTGGAAGGACAAAATCGGGCCCAAAAATCAGCACTGTTATCTTGCTGTGTGAACCTGGCATAAAACACTGTAGAGAAGAATCCAACATTTATTTAGATTATTTTGAGTCACCAGAGAAAGATCAAGAAGAGTCAGAGTTCAAATAAATATATTTCAATTAAGAAATACCAGGGAGTTCCCTTTCTTAAATGGTTTCCCTTTGATGTCACTTCCTGTTTTACTTGGCTGAGCCAAGTTCATATGTGACAAAATGGGTAAACTTGTGTATTTTTCCAATTTCCTTAAATATAAAGATTTTTTTCTTTGACTTTTTGTATTTGAAGGATATGCATGTCACTGGTAGTTGTTTTGGTGTATTATGGTGAAAAATAAGAGTTAAAGTGGAAAACAAAGCTCTTGATTTACTTGTGCATCATTCATCCTTTCAGTAATTGAAATCTTCAATTGTTAACTCTTAATTAAAGTTTCAATAATGCAAAATATTTGTGTTTTTGCTGCTTGTTTTAATGATATATTGTCCATGACTCTGATGGCCGTGTGTGACTTTTTTAAAGATTGCTTTCACAAAAAGGAGCACTCACTGAAGGTGTTGCTGGATTATACCCTGTTTGCCTGGGTTTTGTTTGAGTGTTGTTTCTGTCAAGATTTTTGCCTCCTAGCCTTCATGTATAAAGTAACTGACAGTTTTCACATTAAGCTTTGGAGAGGGGAAAAATGTGCAAAACTCTTCCTTGACTGCACATGGTTTTGGAGCTGACAACAGCCCCAAATTAAAGGTGTCAGTCTACATGTCTGACTCTTATCAACGTGTGTGTCAGTGACTGGAATATTTAGTGTCCACGATTTTTATAGAACTCAGATGTTTCTCATTCAGAATGTGAGGTGTTTGTTAGTGTCCACAGCTGAAGGGGAAAGGTGATAATGGTTTTACCGTCTGTGTGAGCGTGTGTACGTTTGTTGTGATGGCAAAATGTTTCATGAACCAGTGGACAGAATTTAATGAAACTGTCAGGAAGTATTCGTCCACAAGTAATTGAACACATTCAATGTGGTTGCCACAGCTCATAATAATGATTGGATGCACATTTACAACTTATTAACATTTAAAATCAGTTTAATTTTTGATGGCCACCACAAAAAAGCTATAACTAAATGCTAGTGCTGGGCATAGATTAAAAATTTTAATCGCAATTAATCTCAAGATATTTTTGCAATTAATCACGATTAATCACAATAAGTTTTTTACAAAGGATCACTCTACTATGGCTGAATGTGTAGGTTTGTATGTTGCAATGCAGTCCATGTGTGATTCACTATGTACAGTTTTTTTTTTCTTTTGTTTTTCTTTTTATCTTTATATGGCTTATTTTATTTATTTATTCATTCATTTTTTTTTTTCTGACAGCTGTGACCAGTATCTTTCATTCCTCATGTAGTATTCATATGGAATGAAAAAACAAAAAATCCTTGAACCCTTGATTAAACCTCATTATTCTGCACATAATTTAACTGGCTCAAAGATGTTTAGAGCATTTTAGGTACTGTTTTATATTTAAAAAGGGACAATGTGTTTTCAAAAAGTTTCAACAAATAAGGCAAAGCAAGCCGGTCTTACTTTTTTCTTTTTTTCTCTTGTCAAACACGCTGACCAGGGTCGTACCGTTTGTTTACGCTGGTTTTACACTGAAGTGATATTCCAGGCTCGAACTGCTGGTGGGACGGTTTATCGTTGCAACGTTAACTAACTTTCCTTCCAGCTCACCATTGGGAAAAGTTTTAAAAGAAATATTTCCTGAAGAATCTGGTGACTTCTGCCACGTTTCTATCCCGGCTGCAGCTCGGCCGGGTTCATGAGAGCGGCTACGATTTGCCACGCAACTGCTCGACAACAAAGGTTCTCATTGGTTAAGTGTGTGTGTTAGCTTCCCATTGAACAGAGATCCGAATAAGAAATATAAAGAAATAAATAACTGCATTAACGTGCTTTAAAAAGAAATATTGCCGTTAAGGGTTGGCTGCGCTCAAAACCACTAAAATTTTCTGTCATACCTTTCCTACAGTAAAAGCATTTTTTTGTTTGTTTATTTTTCCTCTAGTCTGTGCAGCTGCAAACTTTCCCCCCATGACCCCTTCCCCGTGCACCCCCGCAAACTGCCTGTCGGCCCTCGGCAGCTTTGCGGGGGTGCCGGTTGTGTGATGACCGAAGGAAGAGTTCCCCAAACTTTTTCCCTGTCTAGTCCACTAGGTGTCTCTGTTGTTTTTCTTTTCTTTCAGGGAGTCAGCAAATGTACACTCAGGCTGGGGGTAAAAAGCCAGTTCCTAGCCAGTTAGGGCTGCTTGGTTTGGTCTCCAGGTTGGACCTGGTGGGAGTGGGTAGCAGTGCGTGTGCTCATGGGCTGTGGCTGACAACTCTTTATTTTTTTTTGTTAGAACAAATTATTATTTTTTGCATCAGATCCACTCGTCTGTCTCCCATTTTTGTCACAGTCTTGAGTTGGGCTGTAATAAAAAGAATAAAGTCAGCTATATGAAAATACTTAAAATGCCATAAAAAGACAGACGTCAACATCTTGCAGTCAGTGGAGGCAACACATCTAACATGATATCACAGCAGGTAAAGTTTGTGCTATCTTAAAATGAACGAGCTAACTTTAACATCATAGTGAAACATATCACCGTGTTGCTGTGCCATATTGTGCTGCTCACAACTTGTCTGCAAAATTGTTTTGGAGTTGTTGGATTGTGTATTTGATTAGTTTTAAGCGAAACGCAATAAAACTGAATGCCTCCGTAGCTTTAGCAGCTCTTTAGCTGAACGTCCGTTTTATAAACACGTGTTCATGGTTGTGACTTATTTTGTTTCTGTGTGCGTGTAATATTATAATCTTCACGTCAAACCCCCCTTTGAAATTTAAAACACAAAACTCATAATTCATACTGTCCCATGCCTAGCTATGTGTCGTGGTTGCTTAGGCTAATCCTCAACACAAACCTCCGAGGCTAACAGATCATGCAAGATTTCCCAATATTACTAGCCTGGTAAAAACCAGCCCCTTGTCCTTCACTTTGCTTCGTACAGAGGGTCTGGACTCTCGGCTATTGAGAA
>JARVJO010000096.1:15711589-15735632 GCA_031762555.1 Cynodonichthys magdalenae
ATTTATTGCAAGTTTTAACTGCTTCACTTCTTCCACTAGGCCAATCAAAAGATCCTGCTGTGATGTTAATCTTGTTAGTTCTGCACTCATAAAGTCCAGTGATTTCTTTATTTCCTCCATATTGTCTGTAGAGTTGTTTTCTGTTGAAACTGACCCTCTTCCTTGGCCGCGTCTCGGCATGACTCACCCAGGCCTGGCTGAATGTTGACCAGGCCTAACAGCAGGTCCCCACGCCCGCAGCTCCACGCACAGGCCGACCACACGGGCTTGGCTATAGTTGCTCCTGTGATCGAAGTCAGCAATCCCAGCTCAGGGTTCTCTCACCAGCCAGCCGCTTTAGCACACCAGCTAGCCGCTCTCCTCCACCGTCAGCTGTCTCCCTCCACCACCTCTCTTCACTCCACCACCACGTCGCGGGGCCTCTCCTTACTCCGACGCTGGTTTCTCCTCTCACCACAAACGGGCTCCACCACCACGTCGCGGGGCCTCTCCTTACTCCGACGCTGGTTTCTCCTCTCACCACAAACGGGCTCCACCACTTGTATTTCCTTTTCAAACGAAAGCTGTCCCTTTTGCCGCAGCCGCCGTCCCCTTGTTTTCAACAGCTACCAACAGTTTGGACATTTCTTTTCTTTTTCCAGAAGCTGAAAAATCAAGTGTTTTATTGAATGCCTAGAATCCAATGTGATTGGAATATTTAAATGAATTATTTTAAGTAAGTAAGTAAGTAATAATATTTTATATTGGTTTTATTGTGATAAAGAGTTTCTGCAAGTGAAGAGTAGTGATTGAGAAAACAAATGCCTTGCAGTGTTCACATTTTTTTTAACTTTTGATTGATGTATACATAGTTATTTCTCTGCAATATGTGAGAATACTTTAAACAACTTAAACAAATATCGAAATTAATAAAAAAACTAAACTATTATTTTGCTTGAGAGAGAAATCTGCCTCTGCACTCGTGACAAACCTTCCTGTCAGAAATTGACTGTTGGCAAACACATTAAAATATTTGGTTTCACTCCGTCTCTTTCACTTGCCTTGGAGTCAGAATAAATGGGACTGAATAAGGAGGAGTGGAAGGTCAGTAGTACTGAGTGTGCAGGTGTGCATGTGTCAGAAGTTAATAGAGGCAACGGTGGCTTTGTAACAGATTACAGCAGCTCTGTCAAAGGAAGAAGGGAGGCAAGGCCTGCAGCCCATTCATCACCGGCCCTGTCTTCTCCTCGGCCTCAGTCTCCTTAAGCCAAGTGATAAAGGTGCATGTCAGCTCCTCTCTGCTGCTCAACTGAATCCACTTCCTGCAGAATCCTGACACACAAGATCAGGTGCCTTCACAGCTTGACAGTGTAGTCATAGCAGTACCAACACCAGCTGCTTGATTAAATATCCATATGCAGAATGAGACGGCTTCATATGTGTGGACTTTCACTCCTCTGAACAATTCAAGCGTATTGAATCTACGTCATGTTAAAAACAAATCTGTGCAGCTATATTCACATTGTTCCGTTTCTGTAACCAGGCATTTTTTTTCTCAACATGACAGATTATAAACAACTGAGTTTAAAGCTTCAAAAAATCAGCTCACCAAATAAATTCCTAATTTAAGTATTAATCTTGTCTAAATCCTCCCTTCAATAAACTGCATTGTTTGCATAGAGTTCCAGGTTTTTTTTTTCAGCGTCTCTTCAAACCATAATCTTAGAGCACACTGTAGCAGTTTATGGTTTGAATGACAGTCTGTGCTTTCAAATATGAGATCGTACATCTTGACCAAAACATAAGGTAGAAAGCTCTCTTCTAGTTGAGGGGGAGTTCATTCCTCAAGCGGAAGAGATGAAGTATTTTGGTTTCTTGTTCACAAGTGATTGCAGGAAGGAGCAAGAGCTGGATAGATGGATAAGGGCTTTCTTTTCTGACCTTGTAAAAGTGTTTGAAGATGGATGGATGGATGGATGGATGGATGGATGGATGGATGGACGGATGGATGGATGGATGGATGGATGGATGGATGAATAAGACATGCACATACAATTTTGCTGTTTTTAACGCATTCATCTTACCAAACACTTGGAAGTCACTTTTGTTTGACCTAGATTACAACATCAGGGGATATTTTCCCCCCATTAGTGACACAAGCTTATGTTTGCTCTCAACTGCATGTGTAGGTGGCAGCTGGTTGAGTCATTTTATGAAGGATAAGCCATTAAATCACACCATGTTCTCATGGAAGAGTTGCATTTTCACATATTAAAAGAAATGACTGATGTATTTTCAGTTACTTGCATTTAGAAAATGCTTATCAAACACATAAAAACATTTATTTTTAAACCGAGCCAACCATTTTAGCAGTTACGATCAAGTATGTACTTGATAAAACGGAATCACTCAGCACTTACGTGCAAGTCACCATTAATTCCGCTTTTGTTGTGCCAGATAATTTCTTATTTTTCAGATAAATAATTTAATTTGCGCGACATGGAACGCTCATACAATGACTGCTCTTTTATTAACTACAGCAAAACAAAAGAATGCATGTTTGTTGGTTTTAAGCAGCTATTATATCTTACAAACATTTCATGTTGCAACAGATATCTGACGTATTTAATATTTACATAAGCAGCTCAAGAGGTGCTTAGAGAGTGAAGATGGTTAGTTGGCAAAAACAAGATGTCAAGATATTTGTCACAAACACATTGCATTTTTACAATAAAAAATGAGTATTTCTCTTGTAAAATTAATCACCTGGTAAAACTGAGTAGTAGTGAGGTATAGCTCCACTGGTAAAATGTGAAACACTATAAAAATGAAACTCGTTCTGATTGACAGTTGGGCAGGTATAAATAATAACAACCTTGAAGTGCATAGCTTTGTCCAGGGAATAGAAGTCGGGTATAATTCTGACAGCTTGTTACACACTTTTGATTTTTTTGTTACAAGACTGCTAATAATCAAAACAGCAGTTTGGAGGGTAACCTAAACTGTACATTTGGCCACTATTTCAGCTGCCACAATGTGTCCTTTGTTCTTTTTGGGACTTAAGTGCTGAAACCTCTGAGGTCTTCATACAACTTAATGAGAGAATAACTTGAACCTAAACATTTTCTTTTGTGTTAGTTTTTATGCTGTATCTGTATGTACTTTATCATCATTACTTTTATTATTCCGACACAATATAGAAACAGAAAACAACAAGAACACAAGTTAACACGCATTTTTATAAAGGCTCAAATGCCACTGATTTTGTAAAGTATAAAAGTATCGCACTGACCTCAGTCCAGGGTTGATCAGTGTAGCGATGATGCAGTTTGCGGATTCAGGCAGCCTACACACATATTCATGAAGTTACTCAGTACTGCAGGGCAGGTAAGCGCACCTGTGTCTACAAACATTTGGCTCACACAACTTTATCAAGGTACCCTCAGCAGCATCCTCATATCATCATTATATGCCACATTTAGCCTTTGCATACTGGTACTGATACATACTGATCCTTTTATAATGCCTCTACAGGTGAGCCATGTAGGCCTTAAAGAGTTCAATCTTAAATTGTTTGATTGTTATTGTAGATGGATGGATGGGTGGATAGTCCCTTCTTCAGGGGTTGCCAGGTAACAAAATCTACACAAAAAAATCAGGCAATTGGTTTATGCAGGATGTTCTTCCTGTCGACACCAACCACCAGACTACCATGGTCCTACTTAAAGGGGCAATATCATGTAATATCAACTTTTTTTGAGCTTTATATCATGTTATAATGTTATCCTCTCATCAAAAACATGCTCAGAGTCTTGCTTTGACTCATTCATGCATGCTTGAGAAATCCTGTGCTGTCGTCAGGCAGCCAGGAAGGGGAGCAAAAACGACCCGTTGGGCCTAGAACTGCCTTTTGGTAACATCTCCTCCCCTGGGCTGTGTCTCCAAGCCAAGCTTCCTCATCACAGAACACACCGCCCCATGACTCCTGCAGGCTATCGGCAGCAACAACTAGCAAACACCTGGTGAAAAAACGTGTCTGCTGAGCTCCTAATACTACTTCTCAGTCCAGTCCTTTTCAGATTAAAAATACCTTTTGAGGAAATGTATTTTCAGATGCCAAGGAAACTACACTGAGCTTCACAGTGTACACAACCCCACACACACTATCGGGAGCAACAAGGTAAACAAACACAGAGTGAAACCGCTCTGCTGAGCTCCAATACTAACTACTTCTCCCTCCAGTCCTTTTTGGATTTAAAAATACCTTTGAGGAAAATGATTTTTAGATGCCAAGGAGACTACCCTCTTTTTAAGCTTCACAAGGATGACACAGTTCTTAAAAATGGTTGTACTTCATTTTTGTAAGTAACCCTCAGACAAAAAAGTTATACAAGTGCGAGCCACTTTATGGATGATAGCTTTCTGAACAAAGGGAATTTAACAGTGGACTAATAAAAAGATTATCACTAAAAGACGATGCAATTCCAACACTCAGAATGACGCACTGTCATTTGCCCAGGTAATCTGAAAAACAACTTGGGTTGTTTTGTTCACATCACTGTTTGGTCTATGTATTAAGATTTACAACGTATTATGATCATTATGTGTGTGAGCGACTGAAATAATCTTACCAAAAAATAAATAAAAATCTTACCAGCTGATACTTCGTCTCTGTAATCGCTCTGGTTCTTCAGAAAACATACTTTCTGGTCCGACTATAAGGTTCATATGTATCCTGAGATGCAATTTTCCAGAACAGATATTGTATAATGTTGCTTCTATTTTATTATCATTACAACAAAATCTGCCACAAAGCTCCCTGTTGTAAACAGCCAGCAGAGTCCTGTACAGAGAAGTGGCTGTGATGACGCTGAAATGGGCGGGACATTATCGGAAGGAGGTTCTTAAAGAGACAGAGGCCAATTTCAAGGCGTTTAGAAACAGATATGATGTGAAGTCAAGTTTATTTTCTATTTAAACATATAAGCAACAGTTTAGTAACAATTAAAGGTGACATAGTTACTTTATGGTATAGAATTTAAATATATTCCTGAGAAACACATACAGTAATATTGCCCCTTTAATAATAACAATACTAATGAAAAAATATTTGTTAAAAACCTATGTAACCTATATAAGACACGTTGAACATTAAGATTTGTTCTTTGGAGCTGCCGTGAATTTATGGTGGCAATGCTGCATTGGAACATAAACTGGACGCTGCACGGTAACAAGAATATTAACAGCCATTGATTAGCACTTACACTTGCTGCTTCTCCTTAAACACTCACATATTGGAGCACTAATACACACCCTGACATCCAATTTAAATTATTCTGTGCTTTGATTAAGTGCACACAGCAGCAGTCAATAGTGTCATGCTTTGCTGTTTAAAAATTGAGATCACCCAATTTCCTCAGTTCTTTATGGGCCTTGGCTTAAAATTACTGCTAGATGACCAATGTGCTAGAAACCGTGTTCAGACTGATTTATTATTGCATGTTTGTTTTAATACTTTATCACTACCTTGGCTCTACGTGTTTCCATTAAGCAGGGAAAACAGATATTAGGCTTGCTGCATATTAATAATAAATGCAGACAAGTGTGATGGGTTCAGTATGTAGAGGTTACAGATAAAAAGCTTCAGATTCATTTACATATAATGATGAAGCTATCTTTCAAAGAGGATAAAGAATGAATCTCTCTCAATAGTACAGAGTCAGAAAATAGAAGGATAATCTGGTGTTTCAAAGAACTCACAGTGTTTGGCATAAAGGCAGACAGCAATGTGATGCTCGCCTCATAATGAAACTTTACTTTTCATTCCACAGTCCATTTCATTTAAAGCCCTCCACTGTGTCTGGGGTCCTTGAGGAACACAAGATGAAATGTTGCCCCAAAGTGAATAAATGTTGTGCAGAAACGTGGTTAGGCTTGTATTCGTTTTGCAATCAGTTCCCTTCTGTGCTTCTAACACAAGAAGGGTACTTCTGTTAACAACTCTGCCCGATGAAATCTAATCCAGGTACTTGAAGTATGCACTGAAATTATATTTCCCTTCTCCACCTAACAACACACGGTCTCAGAGATGCAACCAAAATCAAAGAAGAGAGAGGAACAGAGACATTAGAAGCGAAGGAAGGTGTTCTGTCCTCCAGAGATGGCAATTTTTAGACTGATGAGGATTAAGCTTGAGGAAACCATTTCTATGATGATGGGGATCAAACAGATCACATGAATTATTAATCATGAGCATTTTGTCCATGATACCCAGAGGAAAAAGCAGCTACTTCTAAAACAATTCACATCTCATTAACTTTATGGAAAGTTATTAGAGTGTAAAGTACTTAAAATCAAACTGTTAGTGAAAACAGAAAAGAATGAAAACAATCTATGACTGCACCCTGGTTTCAGCTAATGGAGTTTTAAATAAGAAAACACAAATTAACCAATACATTTTGTCCAAAATGAGCTTTTTTGATGCAGAACTTAGAATAGAAGAACATTAAAATAATAATAATAATAATAAAACACTAAAGTCAAAATGTTTTTTTTAGTGCTATAGATTTTAATTGCTATTAATCTCAAGATATTTTTGCAATTAATTGCAATTATTATTTTTTTTAAACAATCCCTCTACTATGGCTGAATGTGTAGGTTTCTATGTTGAAATACACTCCATGTGTGACACACTATATATATTTTTTTCCTTTTTATCTTTTTATGGCTTATTTATTTATTTATTTATTTAATTATTAATGCTGACGACTGTGGCCTCAGTTTCTATTTTTCAGTCCTCATGTACTCATTTGGAATGAGAAAACAAAAAAACCCTGAATTCTTGATTTAACCTCATTATTCTGCTCAAAATTTAACTGACTCAAAGATGATTAGAGCGTTTTTTTATGTACTGTTTCATAATAAAAAGGGGTAATGCGTTTTCAAAAACCATAAACAATCAAAGCAAAGGTGGTCTTACACTGTAAAAAATGAAAAGTTGGATTTACTTAACCATGTTATGTCAACTGGTTCGACTTAACTGAGTTAAGTAAATTCAAAGCAATAAACCAGTTTTTTTAACCAAAGAACATGAGTATGTTGCTTTGAATTTACTCAACTCAGTTACGTGGAACTAGTTGACATAACATGGTTAAGTAAATCCAACATTTCATTTTTAAAGTGTACTTTTTTCTTTTTTTTCAAATAGTGAAAGTCGCAGCAATTTTCATCTAAATGCTGAAATGTCCACAATAAAAACATTTACATTTTGTTTGTTCGCAACTAAAATATTTTGATAATGCAAGGTTAATACCGGCAGTGTTAACTACTAATATAAGCACTAAGCAAAATTAAATTATAGCTAAACAGATAAACAAAGAACTAACTTTTTAACAGCAATTGAGCAATGTTTCTTATTTTTTCAAAGAAAGAGGTCTTTTAAAAAACATTTTATTCTATTATTTAAAGAAATGGCCAAAAATGCCCTTAAGGACACCAAACTTATTCTCATCTCAATTTAGAAATAGAAAATTAAATATCCTAATCAGCTTTCTGTCTTTAGGGCATCCTTGCAGTCATAACCGAGTGGTTTAATTTGTGTTCTTGGAGAAATAAAGCTGAATGTCATCTGCATGGCAATGACAATTTATGCTGTTCTAATGAATGCAAATATAAAGGTAAGCATTGCCAAAGCGTGCAACTTTAAGGAACTTAATGATTAATCTCTCAAAATGTGTTTTTATGAAACAGCGAGAAATGATTGGATCTATGAGACAAAAATCAGTTTATTAATCATATAAAAATCAAATAATTTTGCTACTGTTTGTATTCTGATCCAAAGCAGTAAAATTAATGAGCAAATGACTTTAACAAAAGGATATGTCCAATAAAATAAAATAAAAATCCCAGTTAAGCAGTGGTGATGCTTCAGATATTCTTTATTATTTCATTTGATTTAGGTCAAAATGTGTTTGGACTGTTAAAAAAACAACCCACAGCATGTGGGCATTATATATTTAGAGCAGCAAAACATCTTTGAAAACAATTAAATTAAATAGCTGCTGTCTTCCTGAATTAATGTAACCCGTTTCATCTGTGTAGAACAACATATATTCTGTGTTTTGACTCAATTTTCATTAGTATAACAGCCTTGGGAGAAATATTAAGAAATTGCAGAAAACATCCAATCATAGTGGCCCGGCTTGCTTCTGTTGATAAAGGCCTGTTCCACATTACAGTGTGATGTAAACTTGCTGCAATCAAATTCTGTTTTTCCACCTCACTACTGTTGGCTCTTGAATCTAAATTTACCAGAATGTTAAGCTTTCCCCTCACAGATCCAGCTCCTTTTTCTCTCTGTCAGAGAACTCGCCGCTCCCCTCCAGTGAAGATGTGGACGATGCCCCGGGCACTTGTCTGTGATGGGGAGAACCGATGAAGAAATACAATGCCATGGCCAGCGGTCAGCAGTGTTTATGAGGAGTGCCATCACGGCTGATAGCCTTCCTGCTCTGTGATTTATACACTTCCAATCACAACAGGCACCTGCAGAGACGTAACAACTTGCCTGCGAGAGAGTTGCCACAGAGTCAAGTTATTGATGTCAGCACAATGAAAGAAATGTATATTTGATAGTAAACAGCTGGAATATTGTGTAAATATTTGCAAGGGCACATTTGTGTTATCTGACAGTGAAACTCTCCTGCCTGCAGCTCCTTTCCTTCACATCACACAAATTGTTCAATGTTTATATATATATATATAGTATTGTGCTGTATAACAGGATCAACATTTCAGTTCCATTCATAAGTTATAATCTATCACTTTTTAAAGGCTTTACAAACTTGTGTGCACAAACCTTTTTTTGTACACAGTATACAGTGTTTTTGGTGATACTGTTTTTTGCATGTTGCTTATTTTAGCTACTGTTTTTTGTCTTTTAGTTAGCTTTCTGCTACTTTTGGCATTTAGATACTTTTATCTTTTCCTTTTTTTTAGCTAATTTTAGTTACCATTCTATTAATTCTAGCTTTTCCATTTTGCTCTTTTTTTAGCTCCAGCAACTACTTTTTTAGCGACATCCATATCCAGGACTAGGTTTTATAATCCATTTTTAAATAATGCAATTTCTCTGGTTTGTTTCAGCACGTTCCAGATGTTTTCAGCAACCAACAGATAGTTTCAGTGACTATTTCTTAAGTTTTGTTTTGTTTTTTGTTTACCCCCCCCCAATCTGCTCAGGTAGACAACCCAAAATAAATAAATAAATAAAATCAAAAACCTGAATCTGACAAAACTTCCAAGAGGTGCTGTTTATTTGCACATTTTTTACAATGCATCCAGTTTTACAGCCAAACATTTTTTCCCCCAGATTTTTTTTATGCATTTTTATAATTGCAGTACCCAGACCTGCAAGAGTGTTTGTGAAAGAAGAACCAGAGAGCTGCTGCTTATAACTTGTTTTCTAACCACACCAGAACTGTGACATTTTAATTTCACTTTCAGTGTTCATTCTCCTGCTTTTAAAAACATAATTACATTCATCTTAGGGTTTAAATTATTGTTTACATCTTCCCTTCGCAATTACGCCACATTTATTTATTTAAATACTCAAACGCAAAAGAAAACAACTTCAACTAAAAATAATTCCTTTCTTGTTGTTTTGCTGCACATTAGGAGGTTGATTCATTTCTGTCTTTGACTCATTTGATACTTTCTCTTGCTGTTTGATGCAGCATTGAGGATTAAATAGCACACCCACTGGCCGTATAACACTGTCTATATGACAGAATAGCATCATTTTCATTCTTGAAAGCCATCTTTAATTGGAATCTTCTTTTGTCATTTTGGTGACAATCACTCCCGTCTGGTGAAAGAGGGCGGGGACACAGGAAGAGCTTTTATAAATTTTATTTAATTAATCATTTAATAGGTGACATATGCAGTTCTTGATTCTTTGGACGGTTACAGTCGAACATTTTTAATCACCTTTTTCTATTAAGTGACACATTTTTGTTCTTGCAAAGCACAGATAAGACTAATTGGGCAGTTGGGTCTTATGAATTGATGGTATGGTTCGAGTTGCTTCTCGTTCAAGACGTGGCATGAATTGATAAAATGTCCCTGTGCAGTTTCTCAGTTTCCTGTGACCTTCAGTGGTCTTCATATAATGTTTTGTTTTGCTTCTTGGAGTAAGTGGTTAATTAATTAAACATTATTTTATTCATTTTATGTAACAACATTGTGAATTAGATTCATGAAAAATCTCAGTAGTAAATGGTTTATTTTAACAATCCATCTGTCCATCCATCCATCCATCATCCATCCATCCATCCATCCATCCATCTATCCATCCATCCGTCCATCCAACCATCAAGTAAAATAAACTCTGACTGAAGAACTAATGAAAATCAGATATTGCTTTTGAATAGTCGATCACAGGAAGAAAAAAATATATAATATAATATAATATACAAATATTTGGATAAATTGATAACAAAATATGCAAAAATATGTGAATTAAACAATAAAAACATAAAGGCCAAAAAGCAGCAATAATGTATATATTAAAAAAATGACAAGAAAAATGTAAGCTGAAAATAAATAAATAATAGTACAGAACTTGTTCCTGCCAAATACTGAGCCTGCTTTATTAAAACAGTAGCTTATACCTAATTTATAAATGCTTTTTGATGCATTTTAAGGCAACAACAAACGGAAAAATAAACTATTTATAAAGCATTAATACATCATTTGTAAAAACACGATTATTCTAAAGCACTACCAAATAATGTAACAAAAATATAAACATCACATGTCAATATTTGTAGGCTTTAAAATGACCTTAGCGTAGCTGTAACTAAAATGTTATCACAACTTTTTTTTCTTTCACAACAACGTTCCAACAACTTTAGCTTCTGTTTTCCACTGAGCTACACTTTAGTGATAAGGACTCAGCATATCCTGGACGAAATGGGAAAACCAATCCTGAATCGTTATCTCTCGACATGGTGGATAAACTTAACCTCTGTCTGGGTGTTATCAAACATCTGCGAGCTGGATCATAATTCTCCTTCATGTGAACATTTACCCTCTGGTCTCCCCTGAATGGAAAGGTAGTGTATGTTCGGAATCAGCCGTGTGGACAAATGTTCTCTTCGCAGGCAGAATGTCTCGCCTGTGATAAATTCTTCAAATTATATTCTGTGCATGTTTGAAAGAAAAAAAAAAAAGAGGACATTATTTTTATTTTTCCAATGTCTCAGTGAAGGAGGACATAATTTAAAATCCATGAAGTAGATTGTGGTGCAAACATGTATCTAACATACACCACAGTTATATAATATTTTGCCAGATTTTCCGCAGAATAGACAAGAATCAAAATGTATGTGGCTGAAAGAAATACTTGTAACACAGAGAAAACCAGGAGACTTAAAAAAAACCTGTTTAATTATGGATGTTTTACAGACAGGTTTTTTTTAATTACACAGTTTCAGGACTTCAACATGTAAAGGTTCATTGCCCACCAGTTTTAACCATATGCTCAAAGAAAACAGTGGTTGTAGTAGTCTGAACTTCCAACACTAATTATAGGAAAACAGAAAAGTTTCTCAGGTTTTATTATGCATGGACGGCTGGTGCTGATGAAAAAAAAAAGGTCATAAAAAGGAGAACTACATTTAATATGAAGCCTCCTCAAATAAGATTTAAATGGAATAGTTTTGTCTTGAAAGGTTGCAATAAACTCTGACGCTCAAGTTTTCGGGCATCAGTAGGAAGTGAGCGAAACTAATTCCCTGGTCAGCAGAGCAAAGAGATTGTGAAAACCTTCTCCGGTGCCAGATATTGGGGAATCAGGTGAAGAATCAAAAACAGCTGCTTCCTGGTCTTTCTGTTTATAAAAAAAAGTGTAGCGGCTCTTTAATTTTCAAATTAGATGTGTTCCCTTTTTTTTTTTTCTTCTGTTTCATTATTTGACCATTTTCACTAACTCAGATAAATGATTGAAATAATGCAAACTAAAAAAATATAATTTTCTGCAGAATTTTGGTAAATGTGAATCCTAAAGGAGTGCTGGAGAGTAAACTAACTGTTGACAGCAGAGACAAAAATGCCTAAATAAACCTTTTAAAAAAAAAAAAAAAAAAGAAAAAGGAAATGACTGCATATCTTATTTTGTAAAAACAAAATCTTACTTGCACATTAATAATTGCAAGGGTTATTGACCAAGTTGCGTAGTCCTTCACTAAAAGTCACCGCTGTGAGAAAGGGGAGAAAGTAGATTTGCATATGCATGACCAGCAGAATGCAGATGTAATTCTCTGCCAGCAATATCAGGGGTGTTCTCCATTCATGGCACATGGTTTGTGAACTGTATGGCATTCTAATTTTTTTTCATTCCAGACGTATGGTGCACATTTTCTGCAGCTCAAGCCCTGGAGCCACAGCCTAAATATCTCATCTGCTGCAAGAACCAAGGCCATGTGAATAATTTGTTTGTGAAAGCCATCATAAAATCAACTGGAAGTAACATGTCAACTCTGACTTATGTCCTGGTGGCTCATTTTATCTTTCAACTCGAAAGAATGTAAGAAACATATGGTGCAATTTCCTGATGCTGGAATGTCTTTGTAACAGTGAAAATGGTCTTGGTGTAGTGTGGATCTGAATGGACCGAATGTTCTCAGCAGCCTAAATGAGTCTGTGGTCTCAGGTCATATTTGGTATATTAACAAAAGAGTCAGTTAAATGGTGGATTAGTAATACAGTCATGATTTGGTTATGTTTTAATGAACCATGGACAAAATTTATACACCTGTTTCATTGAGTTAATGTTTTGATTTTTAGTCCATCATATTTAGTATCGCCTCCACTGAAAGCAATGTTTTCGTACATACTTTACAAATACTGAGATAAAAGTTGGGGTGGTAGCTGAGAGTCATTCACAACATGCATTCTGAGCAACATTAAGGCCATTTCCATATAATGGCACTTAAAAGGGCACAAACCATGAAAACACCTGGAAATCTACATAAACACTGACAAAGTCTAGCTTTTTTCTAACCGTGTTGACATGTTTGATTTAAACACACACCTTCATAGGACTTTTTTTGTCAAAACTCGAACAACGAAATAATTGTAAAATTTTTAATATTTGAGGAGGCAAATATGATGAAAAGCCAAGTGAAGCAACCTAGTCTCATGTTGCTTTTTATAAAGTCTCTCATCCTTTTTATGGATCATTCAGATATTTTAGAAGAACAAGCTGCAAAATGCCACGTTTTGTAAGTATTCATGCTGTGCCAAGTTTTTGATGTGCTCCGCTGTGTATTTGTTTATGTCTTGGAGACAGAATATGTGATTTATAGTTAGACTGGTGGGGGTGGCAGCGAGGGAAGCTGTTATGTTCCTCCTTTGCTGCTTGTCGTGCGTCGCGGCTGTTCTTTCCAGCTTGCTGTAAGTTCACCCCGATGTGCACCCTCAGGCAGTATGCCTTTCATTATTTCTTTTGAAACTTTCATCTGAAGTCTCTGAGGGATTAGCCCTCTTGATTCCTGACACAGTCAATGAAAAACAAGCCTCATATCCAGGGAGGCTTACAGCCAGAGAAGCCTCACTCAGCCCTCCCCTCACATCTCAATGTGAGACTTTAGAATGCTTTACACAAGACCAATCTCCTCCCAATTTAAGGTATTTTGGCACATGCATCCACTCTACCTTCTGCTACTACATTTAATATTTTCAAAAGATATTGTAGTTATTTGTAGAGATGCTAAATATAAATGATGATGAACACAAAGTTGTTGCTTGTTTCACTGAACTAGAAGAAACGAGCTAAAATTTGCAATATTAAATATTAGGCGTTTTAGCGGTTTTTTAAGTTTATAGGGTGTATATTACTAAAAAATATAGTTTTCCAAGCTATTAATAATCTACCTGAAAATAATATTTATGTTTACTTGTGTTTAAAAAAACAGATTCAATAAAACTATCTGGATTTATGGTGTTTTACAGTAAATTTCTGTGACTTGTGTGTTCAGGGGCGAAAATAAAAAAAATTAGAAATTACAAGCAAATTTTACAGAAAAGCTTAGAATTCCTTGAAAAACTGTTGGCTACAATTCAGCTCTTGTGATGGCTAGATGCACATCTGATAATTACGTTCTACAAGCTTTATCAAAAATTGTCCAGTGGTTCATGCAGTATTTTGATAACAAACAGGTATATAAACACACACAGAAAAAATGGACAAAAACATTATTGTCTGTCTTTAACTTTTGGCAGCAGATAATAATAATTTTTGTAAGTATGTGATCTGGAGTATGAAAGTATCTTAGTACACTTTATACCTGCAAAATAAAAAGGGTATGTGACAAGGTTACTGTTATAAACTTGAAAAAGTTATGATTACGTTGTTATTTTTACTGTACGACTCACACATCCCCCTTTTCACTTATAGTTCATGTTTCATTGTAAACAAGAAAATGTGCATTCCCTGCAAAAATGCAGTGTGAATGCTTAATGGTGAAATATGTTTGGTGAATAGCTAAAAAAAGCTGAAACTAGCTTAAATATAGCTAAAAAATGAATAGTTGAAATAGCTGAAATTAGCAGAAAGAGATCATGTTTGTTGAATTAAGCAGTAAGAAGCTGAAATTATCAAAGTTAATTTAGCAGAAATAACCTCAGTTTAGCTAAAAAGTAACTAAAATCTCATATACAGCTGAAATTGGCAGAAAACAGATGGAATAAGCATAAAAAGCTCAAAATAGGAAAAAAAGCACAAAAAAAACCTGAAATTAGCAGAAAAATGTCAGAATGATAGCAACAAAGCAGAAAAAAAGACAATCAGCAAAATAAGAAGTTGAAATTAGCACAAAAAAAGAAAAACAATGTAAAAAAACACAGTAAAGATTTATGAACATTTTGAAAGGTTTTAGGGATGTTGAAGCAGCTCCATATTTCAAAAAAAAAAACATGACAGAAAATGCTTAATATCTCAAACAGTATAAATTGCTCAAGTACCAAAAGTCATAACCGGAATGTCCTGAAGGAGCTGAACAATTTGACATAAATTGTTGAAATAGCGCAGAACTGCAGAAGAAGACGTGTCGAAAAATTGATCTCAATAGAAGTACAGTTTTATTGTAAAAAGGTTTAATAAAAACTGTTTTGAATGTGGCTCCAAAAATGAGAAAAGCAAAGACCTGCATATGAATGCTTACTAGTATGAGAACAAGATTCTGGACATTTGTATAATTGAACATTTTGGATGCTTTTGCATTTCAAATGGTTTGTCAAAATCTGACAGAACAACAATAGTGTATCTGCCTCCAGGACTGTGATTGGAAGCAATCAATAAATGTCACAGTTCATAGCTGAAGGAAGTGCAGGAATAAACAAGGGCAGACAACTCACTACAAAAAAGAAAAGAAATAATGCCACATAAAAACACAAGTAAAAATAAAATAAAATGTGTAGCACGGTGGAAAAGGTTTAGAGCTGTTGCCTCAAAGCAAGAAGGTTTGTAGGTTCAAAAACCCATTTATGACCCATCTGTGTGGAGTTTCCATGTGAGCATCTGAGTAAAGCAAGTGGTAGGAGAACATGGTTCATGAACCAACGAACCAAATAACATCCAAACATGAACATTAATCCACACAAACCAGAGTAATGAGTACAGCATGGATTTTATCCAAAATAATACAACTCAAGGTCAACGTTTTGTTTCATTTCATGTTTTTTGTCAAGTAGTGATGTGTTTATGTGCAGGATCAGTGATAGCAGGCAAAAATGTTGCAATTTTGCCTCCGTATGCTGTAAAAGCCCTGAGTTATTAAATCATGTTCCTCTGGGGTTTACACACTGTGTGATGACGCACTCCCCCCTTTGAGCTTACTTTTGTCAGCAGTTTCATTACTTTGCACTTTGCTACTAAGCAGGTGGAGCTAATCTATCTAGTTTGCCCTTCAGTTATGGTTTACTGTCCATGAGACTGGACACAAGTGTCTCCAATAATCCCTTAATTAGGCAATGATGGACTGTTCATTTAGTATGCAAAGCTGCAAATCTTCTCGTATACCGAGCGGAGTCCTCTGCAGTCATACGGAGGCCAACGCTAATGATCTCGGCAAGTGGCAGCAATCCATTGGAGCGCTGCAGCAAGTGCACATTAATCTTAAGGGTGATCCAGTTGATGAATGACCCCGGCCCAGAAGCCCTGGCAGATCCCACCTTAATTATGCTGAGAGAGCCACACCTGGGAGACACCGAGGGACAATGCTAACTCAGGAACAACGACTCAGGAGGCAGCATGCTCCATGCAGATCAGGTCCGAGCTTTGCCGTGTCACCTCAGTGAAAGAGAACCCTTAAAGCAAGTTCACTGAGGACATTACTGCTCTAAGTGACATGCTGTGTAACATGCAAGTCTCTGTCATTAGCTTAAGACACCCAATTGACAGCTCATTAGAGAAAGGGACTTTTAAGCCAGACTCATATTAAACTCATTCAAGATGCTGCTTTTTTTTTCCTTCATCAATGCTTCCAACAGAACATTTTTACCTCTGCCCTAATTGAACCCCATCATCTGGCTGTGCTCTGACTTGTTTAAAGAGAAAAAAATGGCTCAAAGCACAGCAGGCCAAGAGTTGCATCAGTCTAACATCAACACCCTGAAGATAACACACTGGCACAATGAGAGTATGAGCGAAAACGGGAGTGCAATCAAAAAGCATGAGTAAACAGTTTGAGGAAATGGGAGGAAAGAACTAATGCTTCCATAAACATTACACACAAAAAATGTTTTTTTTCCTATTCTCAGTTTATTTCTACAAATTACAGAATATTAAACTTGCTTGTTTGATGTTGAAGAGCCAGGATAGCTGAAAGATTTAATGTGCTTAATTTCATGATATAAATAAAATATTTTTCCATCTATCTACCTATCTATGCTAACACGCTAATTGCTAATATACACACAGTTAACAAACGGATCTAACTTCATCCATGAACAATAAAGTTTGGAACCAAAAGGTCAGCTGGAAACGGGACAAAGCCCACAGGAGTTCTCTTAAGGGCCAGCTAGATTTAATACACATCCATCACTTTTTATCATCTAATTAGTCTACAGTGAGGCAGCCTGAGCACCATTGGAAGAAGGCAGAAGTATTGATCAAGTAAAGGATAGTATCTATCATTTCACCCCAGCATTGACCTTGCAGCCACTTAAAAACAGGGAAGACAATACCGCTGTAAGCAACAAGGGATTTGATTTATGAATGCTTTACACAGCATTTTGTTTGTACAAATTGCAAATGGACTTGTTGTTCTGACTGCACAACTACAGAGCTAATAAGCAAAACCACACAAACTAAAAACTCGTCATTTTACATAAAAATTCTCAATACAAAGAAAGTGTTAAAAAAACATGTTCAGTAGTCTCAAAGTTCTAGAAAAACAATGATTTATCGAACTGAAAATTAGACAAATCTTGCAGTGAAGATACTTTGTTTTAAACAAGCTTTTCATTCTGCATTTGTTGTTAATGAATTGTACTTCAACAGATATCTCATATATATGAAATAATATGTAAGGCCCAGTATTTTTTTATTTTAGTTTTAAACTAAAATCATCTTTTGTTGAAAAATGACAACTTTCCAGCCATTTTAAAAGTTACATTTTGCATGATTGCTTAAAGAGTATCTCAACTACCACTCAAAACTACGATTTAATATTTGCATTTTTTTTTTAAATTACAGCCATTTTTGTGTTGATGTAGTTCATAAAATAGTTTGGTCCTAATTATCCTATTGCCAACTACAACATAAATCCTGTATGTGGCAAAATGAAAGAATAATTTGCTGCCTTTAATGTAACCAGTAAAGTTATTTTTTACTACTATTTTGTATTTGAAGTTCTGTGCTCCATAATAATAATCTCCATTACCATAAAAATATAAATATACTTCCTTGTCTATTTTTGGCAGGTCAAATAAAGTAGTATTTTTTATACAGAAATTCATGAGGATAATAATTCAAATGTCACTTGAGCAGATTTTACTCATGAATTTTGTTTTTATCATTAAATTTAAAAAAAAAATGATTCCATTGAACCTGAAAACAGCATTATAAAGTTTAAAGTGCTGTCATTTCCCTACATTAGTTTTTCACTTCGGAAAGTTTTTTGTGAGAATGAAACAGATGCAGACACTTTTATTTGTAATCGTGAGGCAAATAAGTGACTGAGAGGTGGCAGCAAAAATAAAAATAATGATGTTTTTAGGCACTTTCTTTTGAAGTGAGTATTGTGTCTTTTTCAGCTAAAAGATAAATTGTCTGCCACCCTTGGTGAATGGTTTTGAATGTGGCCAGCTTCATCAGTTCACAACATAAGATGATCTTGTCTAAAAGTTTGGCATGAGAAGTGGTGGGCAATATGCATTTATTCAAGGACTGCCATGTCTTTAATTTATTTTCTTCAGTTGTTTAGCTCTGTCACCAAGTCCTTAATAAATTATTTGAGCTGATATATTTAGTCGCTCGTTTTTTTCTCACCAATTGGCGTTGAAATATATATTTTTTTCAGGGCTAAGCCCAAGTTGTTGTTTTCAGGAATGTGGTCATGGTGCACTGACTTATAATACAGTGAGCGTTCTGCATGTCTGTACCTGCCAAAACCTCCACACGGTGACTGTTTGTCTCAGCACCACAAGAAATACTCAGCCGTTGTCAGAGTTCAGAATCAGGTCATTTCATAGCAGAAGACCCAAATCTCGAAGGTGGTGCAGCAGCTCCTGAGCTGTAACTATATTGAGAGAGTGCCACAGGGCTGATGCATTTTACACTGACAGCACAGGTACATCATGTTTGTTGCAGCTTACAAACCTGGACAGAAACCGTATGGCAGTCATTGGAGTTTTGCCTCTTTGTAATCTCCTTTCATGCTTTGATGCTGAATCATTTGCTGAAGGAAATCTGTTGCAACATCAATTTACTATTTCCATACTAGTGAGAGGAACATTATTGTTTAGGAAGCTAATTGCCTCCAGGTGAACCAGATTCCATCTCCACAACAAAAAAAATGCTGACCAAAGCATGCTGTGGAACTAAATTTATATGTTGCCTGATCAGTTTTTTTCCCACTAAAATGTAACAATGCTGATAAGAAAATAGCATGAACCATATGTATAATTGTATTATGTAGCTGATGCTTTCTTCTTCATTTACATTTGATTATAGACTTTGCATTCCTTGAAGGGACACACATTGTCCGCTGCTCTTCATGCCAGAGTTTTAGAGTAAAGGCCTGGTTATACTGCACAAAAGATAAGACATCGGATCTCACTGACATGATTGGGAGACGGTCTGTTCTGCATGGACAATTCATATTCAAAGCAAAACCGCGGGGGAGAAGTCCTGGTAAGCTCCACCACGGTAGAACATGTCAAACACAAACAGCAACAACACAGACTGGTGGAGGATTTTTATTTTCAAATGATTATGGAGGGGCTGGAGGAGGAAAATCAGCTATAAACAATGTTGCATTTTTTTATAGCTAATCCTAAGAACTTTGTACTTTGGCCCCTTTTCCTTAAACAAGTAACTTGGTGCACACCTTGTGAGAAACTAGTTCTGTCAGGAGACAATACACAATTCAACCTGGAGAGACTCACACACACGGAGAATGATGGCAGTTAAACAGTTTTATTGATATGGAGGAAGTTCTTTGGCGCTCGAGCCCCGGCAGAAGATATTAGAAGCCCAACTACATTTTTGTTGTCTTCATTCTCCTCTGGCTCTGGGTCAGACTCTGGTTCCAATATGTAAGGCTGGATGGACAAGTCCTCTGTTTACATCTTTTAATACATTTGTAAGAAAAAACAGTTGCACCACTATGTAGTCGTAAACCCTAGCTAGAAGGAATCGGTCTGGAAGCTAGAGGGGGGGTGGGGTGTGATGCACCTCATTTGGATTTAAAGAGACAGCCTCAAAACGAGTTGATCTGAGACACACCTCAGAAAAGGGGTAAAAGAGGGGCTTGTGGAGTTACAAGGTGGAATTCAGACCAAAGCATTGCAGTTTGACTTTATATAGACCCCAACCGAAGGATTTAAATGTGAAAAAGGAGGATTTAAACAGATATGTCTCTTTTAACAGATGGTGATAACAAAGTAGACAAATATATATTTGAATAGACATTGTTAAAGCAAAAAAAATAAAAAAAGAAAACTACAATTGCATGAGGACAGCAGACATACTGGAGAGCTGAGACATATTTTTAATTTCAGATGTTATCTAAGAACTGTCAGGTAGTGATTTTAAACCATATCAAATCCTTCAAAAAGCCATCGCCCTCCGGTGCGGATCTTTTTCCTTTCATCACAAGAAACTGAATCTTTTTTGCAACCAGGTAGTTGTCTGGCCTTGAACTTGACTTCACTGAACACGGTTTTCTCTGAGTGACTGCTTATTTGTAAATGCAAATAGACTCATTCTCCCCACTGAGTGTGCTCGAGGACAGACAATGTCTGAGCGATTTATGAATGACCGAGATAACAGACACAACAAAGGGACGATGGGACGGCTCAATACATTTTCTCTTGTGCTCAGATTGTAATTTATCATCACCGCTGAGTAACGACAGCCATCTTAATGCTATTCGCTTGTATTCTTAACACTGAAACATTTTGTTGTGACTGTCTCACAACCAGGCCTTCTGAGCATGCTCAGAACTCTCTGACAGGGTGACTCTTAGACAGGTAGTCTGATGACAACGGGACTTTTCAAACGTGGCAGTTGGTGTTAGAGAGCTCTCTTCTTCTCCAAGTGGCAATTTATGAATACAACAATTTCAACAAACTCATTGAGCTCTCCTACGCTCTCTTGACTGCAAAACACCCAGTAACCATTGTGCTCCAAACACTTGCCCGTGCTCTCCTCCCACTCACCCAGTCACCTGCATCGCTACATTAAGCTCTGGTTTGACAATTATGAAATATTTCACCACGAGACATCGACTTGGAGCAAAAACACAGAGCGCTCAGTAATTGTTTTATTTATATATTTATTTTTAGAAAATGTGATCTTGTTTTAAATCAGGTTTCTGCCAAACACGTTTGTGGAAACAAGTAGATAATTGTAACTAATTTTAAAAAAAGCATCTCATAATGTCCATAAGATGTTTTTATTTTATGCACAGTAGCTTAAGGTGTTGTTAAATGTGACCCATCACATCAAACAGAGGATTAAATCCCAAAGTGGTAAGTGGAGAAAAAAAAAACTAAAATGGTGTTTTTATTTAAAATATTTTCATCAATTGCATTATGTCAAAATACAGTGAATAAATGTTATATCTGCAGGTTGTTTCAACTAAATACCCAAAATATAATCTTCAGTGTTTTTGAGCAGCAGCAAGAAAAATAAACAAAACATGAATTTGAGGCAAAAAAAACCCTCAGAGGGAATTCTAAGTTAAAAAAACTTTATTTCTCTTTTGCTGGTAAACCTTTATATACAACTAGTGTTTAAGGTTTTCTCTTTAAAATAACAAATAAATAAATACATTTAAAAATCCTTGTTCCAATAACCTAAAAATAGGACTCAGATCAAACATCAATGTGTTATCCTGATTAGGCAGAGAAGTCAAGGCATATTTCTGGAAACGCTCATTATATCAAAATGATCCAAATATCAAAAAAGCAAAAAAATCTGAAAATTCTCTTTGTTCATTTTACCCAAATTTGACCTAATCTTTAGTTTGAAGTGATGGGTCACAGTTTTACACATGTTGATCTAAAAGGCAACATGACTGTAATGAGAATGGGATGGGATTAAAATGTTTTGTACAAACTTCACATACATTTTAAGAGTATAAATGAGCCTGGTCATTTTTGAAAGGGTGCTCTGTCAAATAGTTATCATTCATTAGAAAAATATCCTTAACCTGTTCAAAGTTCAAATAAATTTTTTTACCAGTTTTTAATGATTACACTGACGACATCTGATTACTGAAAAAAGACCTTGTAACATTGTTTCAGGGGAACCAGAACACAGAATTTGCAGAAATAAGCTGAAACTCATAAAACCCCTTATTTCCTGTTCAATAAGCTCATTTATTCTAATTTAAAAAAAATAAATATAATCTTAAATGGCTTTAGAATGTTGCCCCTGGCAAGGTCAGCAGTGATATTGCATTTTCTCTTTATAAAGCTTGCAAATTCACTGATTTTATTTCTGATTTGACAGAAGTGCACTTGCTAGATGCTTAATAACAATAGTATGGTGTCCTTTATTTAAATTATTCACATCACCTTTGGTTGACATTCTCAACCACCTACGGGCATTTACAAATGACAGATACATTCAAGAAAATCTCATATAAATATTTTCTTGTTGCAACCCAAAGAACTTTTAAAATAGCAGCAGACTTTTTTTTTTTTTGCTCAGAGAACCGGGCGCTGCAAATGATTTGTGACTGATTACTTATTGTGACGATGGCTCTCCTGGTGTGTGATGAATTAGATTCTCTAATACAGGGAGACATGTTGGTGACATGCAATTTTTAGATCATCATACTGCGGGGACAAAGTGTACAAGTTAAGGTCCACTGAATATTCCAGTCAGTAATTACAGTCTGCACCCATAAATGTACAATAAATTCAGTGTGTGATACATCAAAGCAGCAGTGTGGTGCAGAATGCATGATATTTGCTTGCCACTGGGTCTCTCTGTGTTTGTTTTTCTCTAGCATTTGCAAAATATCTCATGATATTTTTCAAAGAAACTGTCAGACAGCAATCACTGAGTGTATAACTGCAACTCATTTGGAGTCCACACAGTGAAGATGGCTGCCACAGCTACACAAAAATGGCTAAAGCTCTGTTAATTTTACAGATATTCAGCTAAATTTTTGGATTTATGAATGATTCTCCTGTCTGTAATTTCCCTTCATGGGATCAATAAAATATCATTCATTCATTTCCAACACATACTAAATGAATTAACTGTTTGTGTCGTATCTGTTTTAGAACTTTGCCATTCACTTTTGATGTCAACGTGTCTGTTAGCAAAATAGCTCATGAAACATTTGACATATTACAAAAAAAATAAAAAATTAACTCTAAATGAGTATTAGGTAAACATTTACAACTGTTTAACTTTAGGAGTCAATCCAATTCATGATGGCCACATCAGCCAAATCATTTTAGGAGACATGAAATGGCAAAACCTCAGAGAATGAGCTAATATTTAGTGTGGTAGTAGCTGAGCCTCATCTGTTTTCCACATAAAAAAATGGCATTAACTTTCAGCAACAGCCATGTTTGTCTGTTAGTAAAATATTTCATGAACCACAGGGCAGTTTTTTAAGAAAACTCCCAAAAAGCAATCACTGAGTGCACCTGTAGAAATCATTAACATTTGATGCCAAACCAATTCAAGATGGCTGCCACAGGTTATCAAACCCAGCACAACCATTGTCATGACTCAGTCAGTTTTATGGATATTTAGCTTTATGTTGGTGTGAGAGTAGCTGAGGGTCAACCTCAATATCCTCTGACTAAGTTTCTGAAATCTCTATTCCAAGGTTTGAGCTGAACAGCTACAGATCCTTGCAACATAATTATTTAAATCTAAAACTCTGTCATGAAATGCATTCATTTAATAAATGACAGGTCTTTATTTTTTTCTGCATCATCTCTCTTCTGTGTAAAGACATTGACAGAAAATAAGCTTACTTCATTACAATGCTCATTATAAAATCGTTAATGGAAATAAACTTTTATTCCGTTGCTTTTTTTTTTTTGCAATGCTCCACAAAAAACCAGCAGGGAGCAGACACGAGCTTTCTTAAAAAAAAATAATAATAATAACATATATCTAAATAATCTCGCCGAGATTGAGTTTAGTCCGGTGTAAATGAATTCCTGTTATGATCAGCTCTCAGACACATCCCAGCAGCGGGAGTCTATAATCTCTGCCAGCCCTCCCAGGAATGAGGAAAAAGCCTCCCTCCTCACACAAACTCTCCGAGACGGAGGGGGGGGGGGGGGGGAATGTGCCGTTGCT
>JARVJO010000096.1:15746275-15759041 GCA_031762555.1 Cynodonichthys magdalenae
GATTTTTCTTTTTTCTAGTTTGTTTTTGGTACAGCTAAAAGTGATGTTGTAGTTTTGCAACAAGGGGCCTTACAGGGCTAAAGATTCTTCATGGAGATCAGTCTGCAGCCAAGCTCCTGCCCCTCAAAGAAACTCATTAACAAAACACTTTTCAGGAGGGGAAAATAAAAATTATATTTATGCTCAACATATTTGTAACTAAGGTGCAAATTCATGTGACATTAGAACCATCGCACATCAGGTGAAACCTCTGAATTTCATTAAGGCAAACATAGTAGGGCAATTTTTAGTATTTATAATTTCAACTATTTCTGCAACACTACAAAAAGGAAACATTCTTCATTTTATTAGAAAATTGTGAATCAGCTTCTATTGCGGAGGTTAAAGTGATCATTTTCTTTTTAGAGCTTTTATTTTAGTTTTATTACTGATTTGTTTTGGCTGAATACAGACTCATTTCATTCCAAGAATTACAGATAGGCTTGATCTTATTCTAGTGATCTATAGACGGAGTAATAACACTCCATCCATTTTTTGCATATGGAGAAAAAAAATCCTCTTGAGCAGTTAATGGGCACAGCCAATTTCATCCTGCCTTTGAAATCTATGTACATTCTCCTCCTTCTCTCTCACACATTTGTCCTTTTCTCTCGCCCCTGCTGCAGCCACACTCCAATACTTTCAAGTCAAAGTCTATTTTACTTGTGGTTAGAATTTAATTCACCATTTCTCCCCCTTCCGTTGCTGTGAATTAGCCGAGGGTTATGGTTCACCATCAAGTCTCATATCCACTTTTTTGTGTCCATCAAAGGAGCCAGATTGAATTCAGAGCAGCCCACTCCTCTGTTGCTCCTGGGATAGCAGGAAGGACTAAGATTTTTTTGTGTCACTTTTTTATGTTTGTCCGCAACATGGACAGATTGTCTGAAAATGAAAGACATAGCTTCATCTGTTAAATAATTTATTTCAGACTCAAAATAAAGTATAAGCTGAAGTCATTTTTATGCTCAAAGGGATTCATTTTTCCCAAAAGATTATTTGCATGCGACAGAATTGGAGTGTTCTGCTTCCAGTCTGGAGGAACAATGACTCCGTTCGGCAGAATGCTGCTTTACAGACGTCTTTAAATCTCTGCAAATAAGACTACCTTGGGACAAATACGCATGTCAATCATACTTGTCAGGATTCCAATTTTCCTTCCACATCTCCTGGAGCACTTGTGCTGCTGGTGCTGCTTATTGGCTGGGAGGGATGTGGTCTCATGACACAAGCTGATGCATTTGTTCAGTCAAAGGGAAAACCCTGACAGGAATGGTCATGGAGCCAAGATACTGGGACCTCTGGGAGAATGTTTCAAATGTGTTTCCAGGAGCTGATAGGTGCTTCTGTGCTATGTTCTGCTGAAGGGTGGGGGAATGAAAATGTTGGCGTTTCCCTCTGGTACGTGCAGTATTGTCATATGAGTATGACCATTATAAACTCAATGTATGCACCAATATCCTTTTTATATCAGAAAATGCTTTTGCCATTTTTTTTGGAAATTAAATTTTCATCTTGGCTCCTAACTTAAGTTGCTACCTCAGCCATTTTTCATCATTACGTATAATTTTATGTTTGCTCATTATCACCAGCTGCAGAATACAAAGGCAGATCTGATTTTCTGTGTTAGAAAAATATCACATGAATCCCAGAACAGATTTAGATAAAACTGTCAGAAAGTAAACACTCAGTAAACATCTACAACTGATCAACTTTTTGGACTCAATCCAATTTAACATGGTCACCTCAGAAGACCAGTCTGAGCAAATAGGTATTAAGGTGAAATTTGGTGTGATTGTAGCTGAAGCTAATCCCCAAATCATACATCAAGTGCTAATTGATTGCACAAGATCTGTGTTGAAACATTGCTTATATTTGATATATGTGACACATTTTAGAGTCAAACCTATTGAGGATGGCCAACCCAGCAAATCAACCTTAGCCAACACAAAAATTGCTGCACCATATTGACAATTAAAAATGACTTTTACAGACATTGAGCTAAAATGTGGTGTGGTAGGCTAACCTCATACTTCAGACAAATACAACCCATATCTGAGTTTTTCATGACAGTCTGAATATGACAAATCTGACTTTTTTAAAATCGGACCCAGATCTTTTCAATAAAACTGATACATTTCTGATATTTTTTTAAGCGACTGCAGTCTGAACTGTGATGTTGCATTTCACGTGACTTTTACATCAGTGAGGTGGCGGTGAGCGAATTGATACAATAATATCAATACATACAACGGCAAAGACTGGTTCATCCCCGGCACAAACAGAGTAATGTTGTGTATGCTGTTAAATGCCATGAGGGCTGTGACCAGTTATATGTCAGGGAAACAAAGCAGACACTGTTCAAAAGAACGGCCCAACACAGAAGAACTACATCATCAGGCCAGGATTCTGCAGTTTACACTTATCTACAGGCCAGTGGTCACTCTGTCAGGGATGAAGATATTCACATCCTAGAAAGAGAATAATGTTGGTTTGAGAGAAGAGTAAAAAAGCCATTTTTGTTTCAAGAAACCTCCCGTTGTTAAACAGGAGTGGAGGCCTCTGTGTCCAGTTGTCCCCCTCTTACAGTGCTGTTATTGAAAGTATGACTCAGTACAGACATGTAGCATGACAGCTCAGTGGTCAGCACCAATGCCTCACAGCAAGAAGGTCCTGGGTTCAATCCCCGGTTAGGACCTGGGGTCTGGAGTTTGCATGTTCTCCTCATGCTTGCGTTTTCTCCGGGTACTCCAGTTTCCCCCATCCCCAAAAACATGTACAATAGGTTGCATTTCATGTCCAGGCCGCCCTTGAAAAAGAAATCTGTGATCTCAATGGGATTTGCCTGGTTAAATAACAGCAAATAAAAAAAGTTAGGCTGATGGTCCTCTTGTGAATTAAACAGTTTTTATTGTCATCGTTAAACTTGTTTGTCCATCATGTACTGCTAAGGCTGAGTTTACCTGTAACTCCTCAGACTGAAGAAGTCTCTTGTAGAAAAGACATTTTTTTTTTTTGACAAAGAGGTCAACTTGTTTTCGATCCATGCAATAAAAAAATTGTGCAAAAATCAGAATTGAGCATTAAGACCTGCGGTGTGAACGTAGCCGTAGTTACTGAGACTCATTCAGACTCCACACACTGACAGATATTGCAATATCACATGAAACTGTGTATTTTGTTATTGCAAAGAATTTACCATATTGGCTTGTCTAAAATTCCTGCAAGTAATGTTAAGTTAATAATTTATTTTAGACAAAGAAATATTACAACCATTATTGTTATGATCATCAGTCTTATTCTGTATAACATTTACAGTTCTGCTAGAAAACTGACAGCTAATTCAATTAGCTTTGTGGCATGTTGAGACTCCAGAGGTGTGAGCTAATGCCTGTGTTTACACCCTTGAGTCACTGCCACAAACAAAGACTAACACTCTCATTGGCTTCCAGGATCTTGTGAGCCTTGATTGTCCCGCCGTCTTTGAAGTTTCCCATCTCTTTATGTTGTTTACTCATTTATGCTCTTTCTCCCAAATCACCATGTGGTGTTCTGTATAATTTTAGCACAGCGTGAAGCACTGTATGAGCCGTGTATTAGATGTGTAAACTGCACTCAGCACACTTCTTACATGTGGCACAGATGCTGCGGTGCTGGTTCAGCTTTGAAGAGGAAATCTTCTCAGTGTAATCCCGATTTTACAGCTCTGCAGTAAAACATATTGCTGACATCTCTGCCACCAACACTCAGAGCATTTGGTAAGTTGGAAGTCATTAACACAAGCTGTGGCATTTGCCAAAGTCCCCTGAGACTCAGATTAAGCCAGTGAAATGCAAAAGGATGCTTTTAGGGATTATGCTAATTGCTAATTTGTGTATCAGAAGGTGATTGTTTTTTCTGGGTAATTTGGATTATTGGCATTAGAGATTTAGTAGAAAGTTGCCATGTTTTGCCTTGCTAATAAGGTCGTTACCTGCTCTCAACCATAAAGCCAGGTATTCCCTTGGTGAGGCTTCCCACATGTTTGGGCACTGTAAAAACAACAAAAGTGTTTATTTGCCACAAACAAAAAAAATAATAAAATCTTTACATTACAAATATTGCATTCTTTGAAGGAATGCATATCACTTGCCCCCTTTAATTCCAAGGTTTTAGATTAAGATCATCCTGTTTTGAAAATTGAAAAAAAGCACTATTCAAAGCAATGTACATGTTAATATTCAGTTACTACTACATCAGTTTCAACTCAATATTAATAATAATTAATATGTTATACCCATTTATTTTTTGTTTGCAAAGATAGATTAGTGATGACAGCCATCTTGAATTCGATTCCAAAGAAAATAGTTGCAGACGGACATCTAATAATCATACATATTCTGCAAGTTTTATTAAAAATCCTTTAGGGGTTCATGAGATATGGTGATATGGTGGCAACACACACACAAATTAAAAAAATATATATATATATATATATTTTATGGTCCGCCTTTGGCTTTTGGCAGAGGACAATAATTAACAGCATTAGCGCTGGCTCAGTGTTAAAGAGAAGTACTTGTTTTGGTCTAAACAACCTCTTGTCAAATTAACATTCAGCAGTTATATTTATCACAAACTAGAAGTTCTAAACAAATTAACTCTGTTAGAATCAAAACAATCCATTTATAATCTTTCTCAAATGATGTTAAAAGCTTTGTGTCTGTGACCAATAGAGGGCCTTCTCCAACCTTGACACCCAGCAGAAGCACTTTTCTTGAATCACATCCCTTTTAGTGAAATGCAACACAAACCAGCAAGGTTTCACTTGCACTTACGCCAAAATTTCCAATTTTATTCTAGAGTAAATTTGTAGAAAATGTATTGCTATCTCATTTAAACTTTCCCCCATCTTTTCACTTCCCAGGTTTCTACTTCTAAATTCTTGTCTCTAGTACATCTGGTATGCCCCTAAATCACATAATTTACTGACACTGATGTTAGAAATGGGCCATTTTGCTCATATAGTAGAAATTGAAGTTGCCAACACCTCTGTTCCGCTTACATTTTCTCTGAGGTTTACACAATAATAAAGATTTGTTAAATTAGTTTGATGATGTAAAAAAAAAAACAACAATATAAAACTACGGACCTGCAGTAAATTACTGTAAAGTCTAGTTTTGCACCTTTTTATAGGATGTAGAATGAACTGCTGTGAAACATTTCATTTTCTTCGTCATTCACCTTTCCCCCTTCCTTACAGTATTAGTACTATAGTACCTCTTGACCAGAATATAAACGTCTTATCTCGTTTTCAAAATGAGGTTTTTATAGCCTCATTTGACCATAAATAAGTAGAAAAAAAAATCTCCCTCCCAATTTCTTGGGCAGATTTATGTGAGAAAAAGATGAGGCTTGATTTACTTCTAATTTACAAGCACTAAATCTTTGACTCCAAATAGAGTCCATAGCACACATAGAACAGGCCAGAGACTTTGGATTATAAATCTATTACACACCAATCATACCAAGAAATGGCATTATTTCAGACAAAAAAAACATCTAAGAGGAATAAATTAATTTGTTGTGCCATTGTGGAGAACTTAGCAGACTTCCTGCTGAGTTACCTTGGCCTAATTACTAACTGTTCAGAGGAGATTGTGCTGTTACATAAAACAAGGCAACAGGACCACAACAAGACCTAATTCCATATTTGTTATTTCACACTCAGTGTTTTTAATGCAGCACTACATTTTACTGTTGCAGAAATGTGACAGAGAAAAAGAGTGTACTTCAACAGAGAAATTAAAGAGAATCTATTAATTTATCCAATATCAGTGCTCACTGTTCATTTCTGTCAAGCTGGGTTATTTTACCCTTTGTTATCATCAGTCTTATAATCTTGTTCAGTGGTGTTCTGGCAAGATTTTGTCGAAGGAAACATAAAAGCTTCTCTTTGGAGTGAAATTCTATCAATGTCCCAAGAATCTGGCTTTCTAGAATAAAGGTAGGCTTCATATTAAAAAAAAGATTTTTGGTTTGATTCTCAGTTCTGTCATGTGACAAAGTATCTTTGGGCAACATTTTGAAAACCACAAAGTCCCCAATGCAACTGCTTCTTTTAGAGTACATTAATATTATTTAAAGTCCCAAATACACTTAGCACAAAAAGTAAGGTAATTTGTGTTTGGTAGATTATTTCATTGTTGTAACAATGCTTCTTGGCAATTCAATCTTATACCAGGCACCTGACTGGCAGCACCTGGGGGTACCAGAAACTCAAACAAGTAGCAACAGCAAAGTAAGCTGTTTGGTAATGCCAGAGATTTACATACTTAGCTGTACTTCTCATCACGCAAATACACGTTCCTTACAAATGTGGCACCATTTAAAAGTGAATTTACCAAAAAAAAGTGAATTTACCAGGCTTTCCAATCGTTTAAGATTTTTTGCCAAGAACCATTGTTACAACAAACACAAATTTCTTTACTTTCTGTGCTTTGTTTAGATAAACATATGTGAAATATATACCCCTATAGCAACATTTGTCTGGCCAACACAGGGCACTAACACTCGGCCCAGATGCTGCAAAGAATGCCCGTCCTTTGGTGGCCCAGATGTGGTTTGTCAGAGGTGGTTCATGTATGGGTCATCTCCATCTTCTTCCAGTTATCAATAGTCGGGTTACAAAGGCAACAGGTCCAGGGGAGAAACCCAGACATCCCTTCCCCCAGCGACACTTTCCAGCTCATCCTGGCATTCCCAGGCCAGAGAGGATACATATATGCATGGGCCAGCACCACATACCAAAGCACAGTCAGGTCAGTTGTGGCATGCCCACACCCATTTGTTATGTGGGATGTTTTGCGTGTTTCTCCTGTGATTTTAGAATGTTTTTTAAAATCACGTGGTCACATAGTTTTCCACATGAAAAACATGGTAATTTCATGTGGGTTATCTGTAGGCTAAGGGCAGGGTTGCTTTCAAACTCCTTTGAGGATCATCTACAGTAAGATCCTTGACTACTTGGATTTTCTTGCATCTGAACCCCACTTCATTTACTGCATCTTAACTACGCTCAGGGTGAAATCTCCCAAAAGTCGCTTTCTGATCTAATCGACCTCAAGTTTGTTTCATGTCTACAAGACAAGGAGGAGATAGAATTCTAACTATGAATTGATTTCTGAATGAGCATACATTTACCTTTAAACACCTGCATAACTCACAGAGGCTATGCTGTGCTGCAGACGTGCTGTCTGAACTGATTTGAGTAATGAACAAGCATTCTTCTTTGGACTCAAGGTCATGCTGTCACCGCGGACTTAAGCAGTATCCTCTGGTCTTTATAAAGGACCAACTTACCATGAAAAGTGTATCTGGGCCGAGGTGAGAAGGTAGCTGCTGTAACTAATGGGTTTATTTAATTCAATTTATTGCCTCTGCTGCTGCATCATATAAGACATGCTGGTCACTGTAAGATTGAGGTTTTATAAAAGAAAGAGAGATTAACCCCCTTTTTTTTCAAAAGGGCAGAATAAACTCTCTGTTCACGCTGGATTTTTGTGCCTAGATGGTTGGATGTATAAAGCTGCAGAACTAAATGAATTTAGTTTTGTAATGAAATTGGGCTTTCAAGCTTATTTTGGACAATCCTTCCAATCAGCGTCACACTGTTGCTATGCTCACAGGGCTGGGAATCTGTAATAAATGAGGGCTTTGTCAACATGTCCACCGTTAGATGCTGGAAGGCAGCGTCTCTTGATTTTAGTGTTTCAGCTGAAAGCACTCCAGCATTCCTTTTTTTTTTCCTCTCTCTCTCGCTGTCTCTGAGCAAATGTTTAGCATTCATTGCTATCTTTTCATCTATTATTTATCTCCATGGATTGAGTATGGCATTCTGTTTCTGCTCTAAGCGAATTAAAATAATTAATTAATTTTTAACATTATTATGTTGGCTACATGTCAGATCGTATCTGACTCTTAAAACTCTGCCTTCAATTAACATTTCTTAAATTTCTGATGTAATCTGCGGAATACGAATGAAGCAGTGCGAGCAGCTGCTAGCTGTGTGTTGTTGTAGCTCAGAGCAAACAGCTTTCTTTCAAACTTGTTTTGTAAGACGCCTCATTTTTAGAGGAATAAATATGTCCGCTACACACACGGGGTAAACTCGAAGGCTTGGGGGGGCTTGAAATGTAATGCGCCGTGATAATTAGTTATGCAAACGAGCAATGCTGGAGGAAAGAATTTCACACCTAAAGTTGAATATTATATGGTGTCATTTTTCTTGCTCATTCTGTGCATATGTTTCTGTGCTACCTACTGAGAACTGTTAGACAGGACATCGCTTCAAAAATAAGTGAACTATCCCTTTAAGATATGTTTACAAATTGAAGCAGAGTCACTAATTGACAAGATCAATGGCTGTATTTTTTAATTCATTTGAGTCAATTATTTTATTGCTATTTGCTCAGTTTACTTTTTTCTCTTGTGGATTTACTGGTTCTAGACATATTTTCTCTTTCTCCAACCTGTTTTCACATTTAAACAACTTAATACCACAAATATCCTAAACTCAAAACATTCCAACAATTTATATAAGACAAACAGTAACGCAATACCTTTGGGATAATGTGGAGGAGTCTGTCCAGAGAATGAAATCCCATTTTAGCTTTCGCCTCAGTTTTTTTTTTTTTTTCCCAAATCACTTGAACTTTGGGTTTGATAAAAATGTAGGAAAAATAGCTTCATATGGAATGTTTTGTAACGCACTATGAGCTGGCCATATTGTTGATATCAGCTTGTCTTAATTTGAGTTCATTATCTTTCTTGAAACAAGAGTTTTCATGTTTTGCAAACCTCACAGGACTCTTATGAAATATCAAAAAAGGAGCTTGTTTGATTAAAAAAATGTTTCAAAATGAGATGTTTTCAAGACTGTTTCACTCATCAAGATTTTGATGCATTGTCTCAGAACAAGTTGTTAGATCTTAAAGTTATCTCTGTAGATAGTTTTGATTTACATTAAGTGTGAAATATGAGAAAAATGAACTTGATAAGATTTTATGTTTTGGCAGTGAATATTACTGCTTAATGTTGGTTTAAGTCTATACAGTACTTCAAAAAAATAACTAAGTCAAAGTAAAAATATCTTAACAGAAAATGATTTGTTAAAAAATAAATTTCACTGATGAGAGAAGTACTGAAGTAAAAGTCATAAAACTGTTCACAAAAATTTGGAAAGTAAAAGTACTTTTACACACTCTCTAAGAAATGAAGTGTTGAACTGAACCAAACTGGTTCCACTAAACCAAGTTGAGTACATTGAGCAATATATGTATATTGCCTCATATTTACTCTACTAGGTTTAGTAGAGTAAAACCTGTTGACATGACTTGATTGAGTAAATTCAACAGTTCATTTTTTAGAGCGCAGTAACAACTCTTTTCATGATGAGTTCTGTTATATTTAAATTTGTAATGAGTAACTAAATTTTAAAGTAAAAAAGTAAAAGTATCATTTTTAAGTTTTAAATGTAACAAAATAAAAGTAATGATTTGAAAAAATAATGGATAAAATTACAAATTCTCTAAGTACTGTAACAAGGTAAATGTACTAGGTAACCTAAACCTCTGGTTTAAGTGTTTACCCAATAATTGTATATTTGTCTATAAATGCACATTCATTGTGAACTGATAACAAAAATACCATGAAATGATTTTCAGCTGCCTTTTTTAAGAAATCCTTGTATTTATTCCTTCTGCAATTTCCATATTTTCTTTAAAAAATGTACAAAGCATGTTTATGTTAGTCTTTTCGACAGGAGTGGCCAGTACTAACGATATATTCTCAGTAAAACATTTTCCTGTGATTTGAACAACACATAATGCAACCCTCTGCACCACAGAAAACTGCTTCCTCACCTGCCGGCTCAACAATTGCAGGTAATTTCTTTCACCTGGAGTCTCATGTGTGAACCGCCCCCTGTTTATATTTCCTGAATGGTTCTTCTGCTTTTTAGTTGATGCTGTTTTAAAAGGAAGAAAGCAAAAATCAGTTTAGCGCTACGTTTGAGCAAAAGTTTTGAACAAAGTTTAAAAATGTTTTTTTTTTTCCCTTAGGTTCGTCCCTTTTTACCTCGCAGTCAGATGTCTGTAGAGGTGCAGCAGCAAATTATTCTGATGAATAATGAAACGGTGGGTTGCACCGACTCTCTGACATCAGAGCCACAGAGTCTTCTGCCTGCTATAAGTGCTTTCCCACAGAGTCAGATAAGGCTCCTTTTCTCCATGAATCCAATGGGTTTTGTTTCTCGTGACGTTTTTTTTTTCTCTCTCTCGTTCCTTTCTTTGCTTTTTGAAAGGTCAAAATTGGAAAAGTACAACAATGTCCTCCGCATGTTCCGTCAATTTTAGAACGTCAAGGAAATAATGCTGTAAAACCTAACTCGATTATCAAACCTCCCATTGTTTTAGCACAATACAAAAAGAAGAAAATGAGCACATGAATGTAAAAAGAAAAACACGGGAAAAAGATGGTTCAAATAATATTTTGGCCACTGCACATAATAACATTCCCATCATATCTTTTTTTTTTATTTTATTATAAAACTCATGTTATAAAAGATTTATGAATATGTCAAACATTTTATTCTAATTTAGTCACTCCCTTGCTACTTTCTTGATCAGTTCCAGTCAAGATTTGTTGTTCTTTGGATTAATCCAAATCCTAAAAATGTGGAACTTTCTTGTGTGCTTAAGCTTTTTGCGCTGTTCTAGTTTACTCTGAAATTGTACAAGAACAGAATTAATACATGTGTCTAACAGAACTGTTAAAACAATTGCTTCATCTTTATCTTTATATCTTTAGAGATCAGTTCCTCTGCTGTGATGTGATTCACAGAGACACATTGTTTTAGGCAGGGGTGCCAAAAATATTTAATTTTTTCATTAGAGCCAAAACTGAGGATGAAGATATGAAGATAAAATGAAGATATTTTAACCCTTGAATATGAAGATGACTTCCAAATAATTAAAAAGTTTTGAGAGTGAGGCAGTGATTTCTTATTGCTGTTAATTTTCCCACCAAAACAAACTATCCAATATAAGAGAATGAACTGTACCCTTTTATAATAAGGCTCACCCTTATAGATGGCTTAAAATAGTTTATAAATAGGTTATTAATTCATCTTTAAACACTTTATAAAGCAATAATAAGTGTTTATTATGCATTAACTAAGGACGAGAAAGAGACAAAACTGTTTGGTTTATTGCCAAATAGTGAGCCAAATCTGTTCATGTACAAATTACATCTAAAGTGATATTGAACATTTCAGACTATGTTTCTACCTTGTAAGCACAATAATTGGAAACACATATTTTACATATCATTTTGTACTGTATTACTGCATTATACATATCCACAACTATCAGAGGGAGCCTTATTGTAAAACGTAAAACAGTACACTATATATAACATATTTGGATCATTATTTGGCAAGAAATCGGACCGTTTTGTCTCTTTCTCGTCCTTAATTAATGCATAATAAACACCTCAACACTTAATGATTTATAAAGTGTTTACACGTGATTTAATAACGTATCTATAAACTATTTATAAGTCATCTATAAGGGGAGACTTTTTGTAATGTGGTACTGAATAAACAAACATGGCTCCTGTCGTCTTAGTTTTGTTTTGTGCACGTTCAACTTCTAAGAACGTACTGGTTTGTTTGTTTTAGATTGGGTTCAGTGCCTTGCCTGACCTTTTTAGTACTGCATTCCCTGACGTCTTGATTTAATGCCCTCTCAGAGGTCAGATTACGCTCTGGCAACCACAGACCACTTTCATTAACACTGCTTTATTTATATCAGCAAATAAATCAGAGCACAAAATCTATTTTCTTTTTTACATATGGGATCTTAATATTGAACTGATCCAGACTTAATTGTGTGATACTTGTGTTTGCATTAGGTATCATGTAAGAACCTCAGATTTGTTCTGTGCTAGCAAACTCTTCAACAAAAAAGTTTCTACATCACTTTCTTAAAGGAAACTCACACAATAGATACTCAATTCTCCAAATATCTCATAACATGAAAGACAATGTAGCTCAGCATGATTTGTTACTGAGCTGTTTAGAATTTAAAAAAAAAGTAAAAATGATTCATTGTCAGTGCCAGAGATTTGTCTTTGCAGAAGCTTTTCTGCACATATCTGACTTCGTTAATCATCCGCTGATACGGATGTGGCCAGACGGAAGAATTATTGTTGTTGTCAGCATGTGTTTATCTTGATTTGGCCCGGTATAATCAAGTTTACCCAGCGAGGACCTTTCATTTTATTGAGTTGCGAATGTGCCATCAAAACCCATGCATGTCTTCAGACTGAACTTTCAAATAAATCGTCCCTCCTGTCCTGTCTGTTGGATTGTTCTAGCCCAGATTCAAAAAGGTATTTATTAAAGAGTATTTCACCATTAGACAGCTGGATAAGAAGCGGTGTAGTAAACAAAAGTGTTTATTGTTTGAAAACAACTCACATCTGAGCGACACTTTAGCTGGTGTCACAGGGGCGTAACTGTGGGTGGGGCTGGAGGGGCCTGTTTTGGCGAGGCCTGTCATATAACCTGCATTTTCTTTTTTTTTGACACTTATTTTTTGGTAACTAGTTAAAAATACACTCAAAAAAGATTTTCAAAATGTTTCCTTTGGATTTACTTAAATATATTATGTCAACAGGTTCTACTCAA